>JAJKFI010000022.1:6988407-7003032 GCA_029204185.1 Lerista edwardsae
ATAATAATAATAATAATAATAATAATAATAATAATAATAATAATAATTAGTTTTCTATCCCGCCTTTTTGCCTGGAGGCACCCAAGACGGCATTACAACATAAAAATACAATATAAAAGTTAACATTAAAAAGCAATTTAAAAACAATATTAAAACAATAAAATAAAACAAAATTAAAACAAAACAATACAATTTAAAAACAACAAGCCCAGTGGATCATAAAATAAAACATAAAATGTAACAAACCAGCCAGCCAGCCTGTCAACAGTTAAACGCTTTTTGGAATAAAAAGGTATTCAGCCCCCGCCGAAATGTTAGCAAAGAGGGAGCAGTCCTCAATTCTAAGGGGAGGGTGTTCCAGAGTTGGGGGGCCACCACCGAGAAGGCCCTCTTCCTGGCCGCCGCCCCTCTCACTAGAGTATGGGAGGATAATAATGCTCATGTTACAGGCTTGTTGCCGATGCCTGGAAAAAGCTAGAAAAATTCCTCAATAAGGAATTGGGATTTCTTTTCTTCTTGTGCTCCGGGTCTCCAGATCTTTTCTAGCCAGCATTCAACAGTATGCAATTTTGTGACATCATCAAACTCTTGTGACATCATCAACTGCCACGAAGCTCAGGTTTGGTGGCGCCTCTGAATCTGCAGCCCTGCCAATGGTGTCACCTGCTGGTTCTGTCTCTGGTGTCTCAAGGTCACCCAGCAAGCCTTTTCACTGAACAGGAATCCAAATCTCCCTGGCCTATGCCTAACACTCCAACCACTCCACTCCACTGCCTCTGAACAAGGAGCTTCCATTCTTGGCCAATACCCATTGGCAACCCGATCCCCCCTGACTTTGTCCAATGCTTTCATTTAAAAAGCTACTGGCCATCACCATACCTTCTGGCAGGGAATGCCATAAATTATGCACAGTGCGAAGAAGATGTTTGTCCTGTGCTTCTTGCCAATAGATCGATTCCATGGAGTGACCCCAAGTTCTGGCACAGAGAGCGAGAGGGAATGATAACTCTTCCTTGCTGTCTTCTGCACCATTTATAATGGGCTGCATTGATACCAAGGCACTGCAACCGAAAGCCTGGAGAGATCAGAAGGCCATCAAATCTTCCCTGCCTCTCTGTGCCAGAAAGGATCTTATCATATTTTCCACCCACAGATACACGATTAGTGGGCTCTTTTTCTCCTTCCTTCCAGAAATTATCCTCATTGTATCACCCACGCCTGCTCACATCACCTTCCATCCTTCCCCGCAATGCACTCCTTTGTTTAGCAATCTCAGTTCAGCCTTGACGGGAGTAAAAGGATTGATAGCTTTGCTCGCTAGGAGTCAGATCATGTACGATGGGGGCAGAGAGCTTGCAAAACAGCCCCCGCCCCGCCAAAAAAAAACTAACCAGTTCAAACCAGCTCAGCAAGGCCCCAAGCTTGTCAACTCTTGTCCTTCCCGCGGCTGTGACTGACCATGGCTTGTCCTTCCCCTGGTGCATCCTTGTAAATCAAAAATATGCCTATGAAATAGAACGATTCAAGATCAAAACGGTGATGAACAGTAATGAACCTGTAGATAGATAGATAGATAGATAGATAGATAGATAGATAGATAGATAGATAATGGGGATTCCACCAACTCTAGCAATGCCACTGCATTTAGGCTGTGCATATGATATTGTAATTTATTCTGTATGGTATGGTATAGGAGGAGGCCCATGGGCATGACACAATGTGCTCTCGCCCCAGGTGGTGCAAATCCTAGCGGCCTGTACTACCACTTGCTGCCACAAGGAGGCAGCACATTTTTACCATCATAGAATCCCACTGAAATCAGATGTGCTTTTCTTATCCTGTAGGAAAAGTTGTGTTTTCCTTTAGGGAAATTAAAAAAAAAAAACAGTTCCCATTTGAATGGGATTCTATGAAGGTAAACCTTTGCTGCTGACTTGTGGCAACAAATGGTAGTGCAGACTGTGTGCCAAATACAGACTGCTCAGTATGAGCAGAATAGCCACTTGATTTGCATATAGATTTGATTCACTTGAATTGAATAGATTTGCTTGTAGATGCCTGACATGACTAGGCATTCATTGTCCCAGGCACAGGGGCAGTATGTCACACCTCTTCTGGATAGCAACTTCTCATGTCCAAGGGTATTTGAGCTGTTGAATGCTATTTTGAGAGAGAGAGAGAGAGAGAGAGAGAGAGAGAGAGAGAGAGAGAGGACTGAAAGCAAAGAGAGATACCAACTCTTGTGGGTTCCTGTTTCCTTCAAACATTCAAGTGGTTCTCAGATCAACCACTAGACAACTGGAAGAGGATGTGGTAGAGTGTATCAAGATATTTGGCTCACCGTATCCTAGTAACAGATTCTTGTTGAATGATTTCCATTGATGCAATTTCAACTAATCTCGCTGCCTTCCACCTCAGAATTTTTTGGCATTTTGCGGCCCTCAGAAAGGCTCCTGGATGTGACCAGAAAACATCTCCAGTCACATCTGGGAGCTCAGGGGAGGCCATGTCCCCTGATGTGCATCAAGTATTATCAATGCACATCAAAGGGAGGATAGTGCACAACTATGCGCTGGCCTCTCTGACTCCGAGAGTGGTCCAAGCATACTTTACTGTGGCCCTTGTGCTGGCCTAACTGTGCTAGCCTCACTCCAGGTTAGAGTTGTGCCCTTAAACATCTAAGTGACTCAAATGACTAGCTTTCAGTCATTACTCGGATGTTGAAGATGCGCATAACTATCTCTCTTTCTATCTCTCTTTTCTATCTCTGTGGTCTGCATCACCCCACTATTGATCTAAAGAGAAAGAGGAAAGAATCAGCCCCACAGAGCAAGGATTGCTCATACGCAATGGGAAAGGGTTAAACAAAGTTTGGGGGGAGACGAGAGATCTCATTTGACACTGCTTAGTTACCATGGCGAACACCCACTGTACAGTGTAACCACAGTTTTAAAAGCTTTTCTACACTTTTTGTTAAAGTGGGACAGCCTTCCAAACCTGGAGACTTTGCAAAAGCTTTCAGTTTCATCTGTCCCTGAAGTAATTAAACCCCCCATTTCAGAGCATCTTGAGGGTGGTATCCATCCTTCGGGAAAGTCGGTCTTGACAATGTGAAACCACTGAAAGCTCATAAGCAAAACCAGGCCATTTTCCCCGAGAAATCGCTTTTGCATTTCCCATGCCTGTAATTGAAATGTAAAATCAACTTGGGCTCAAACGTACATTTCCATTTAAAACTTCTCTCTTCACGGTAAGGCAGGGTACCAAATGTTACTCCACTTCCTTGACGCTGTGCCACAGACACCAGAGCTACTGCTGTCCTTGTGGTTTTCCTGTCTTCCAACACCATGTGACTCCCAGTTTACCTGGATTTGACAAAGATAGGAGGAACGAAGCAGCAGAGGCAGACCGTTTGTGGGGCAAGAGTGGCGGCTGTCTGGGGCGCTGTTTTGTGGACAGACACTGGGAGCGCAATCCTAAACTGGAGTTAGGCTGGCATAAAATAAGCCAGCAAAGTCTGGCCAGCACAAAGGCCACCGTACAGTGCGTTTGGACCACTCTTGGAATCAGGGAGTGTGCTGGCCTCTTTGACTGCAAGAGTGGTCCAAACATACTTGACGGTGGCCCTTGTGCTGGCCAAACTTTGCTGGCTTAGCTTATGCCGGCCTAACTCAGTTTAGGATTGCGCCCTGGGGCTGTGCCACCCTCCTCCTCCCCTTGCATCAGGAATCACTCCGAAATGGAACTATTCCAGACACTGGGGGTGTGGTGGCGGCACAGGGGGCAGGCTGGTGGCGCTAGGAGTGCAGTGCTGCATCACAATGGCCCCACCTCAGGCGCCATCAAAGTCCTCCACGGCTCTGTGAAGCAGCCGAGTGGAGGAGACTCTCTAGCCCACCGCTCTCCTCTTCTCCACTACCTCCTCCCCTTCCTTCTTGAATTCAGAGAGTGAAAGGGGGAACAGCCGCAGGAGAGGCAGTGGCCTGTCACCGGGTAAAAAAATAGCCTTACGCACCCCGTCTTAGAACCATGGAAGTTTGAATGCCTCCCTTCTGTGTGTGTATGTGTGTGTGGAGACCAGTGGTGGGATTCAAATGAATTAACAATCGGTTCTATGACGTCATAGCCGGAGCCAAAAAAACCCCCGAAGCCAGCCCAGGTAAGCGAGTGGGCGGGGCCCGGCCATCTAACAACCGGTTCTATAGAACCTGGGCGAACCCCCTGAATTTCACTACTGGTGGAGACCCATTGCAACATTTCCCTAACTGAGTTCGGCCTCTTCCTCCTCAGTTTAGCGACTGCCCTTTAGCTCCCAAGTATTTTCAGAAGCATGTGCGATTTCGCATGTGCTCTGAAGGGCAAATGCGTTTGAGAAAATGTGCTGTGAGTGAAGGAAGGAATAGGCCAGGGTGGAGGAGGTGTGAATGGGAGTGTGGGGGAGAGGGAGCCGAATGACAAATCCCATTCTGTGCCAAGCTGTCATTCACGCAACTTCTCTGAAGCCATCAAGGACCCTGTAGAGGAGGCTAGGATTCCTACTTTATGAGCTGCGGGCTTCTTGAGACCTGGTGTGCCTCCAAACTCCGTTTCGAGGTGTGTGTGTGTGTGTGTGTGTGTGTGTGTTTTGCAAGTCATCGTTCTTCAGCCACAGCCAATTCAGTTATGTGAGATACACACACACACACACACACACACACACACACACACACACACACACACCCTTTATTGGCATATAAAAAGAGAACAAGACAAACAGTAAGTAAAAAACTATCGCGGTCAACTTCAACATTCTTAATACTCAAGGACCATTAAAATAAGAAAAAGTCAATGATTAGCCATCTCCACACTTTTAGCTCGAGCCAGATTGGCTTTGACTACCTGGACAAGAAACAAAGCAAGCTGATTAATACGAAGAGGGTCTTTCATAGCAAAAAGAAATTTCAAGATTTCAGAGTCAACATTTGCACTACACATCTGCATAAGAGGTTTTAAAAATTTTTTCCCTGAGGTAGTTATGAATCCGTGCGTGCATGTGCAACTTTGATTGATAAGAGCATTTCTTATGCACTGATCCTTTGATAAAGGTTCTGGAGGCAGACACCCAGATGATGATGATGATGATGATGATGATGATGATGATGATGATAATAATAATAATAATAATAATAATAATAATACATTTATTTATATACTGTCTTTCTTAAGATCACTAGATTTCTCTAATGATTGAACTCAAGGCGGTTTACATAGGCAGACTTTCTCACAAACCCGAAGGTTTTTACAATTTACAGAATGTTCTATCTTCCAAGAACAACACTCCTACAGATCTTTCTTTCTGGATTTAGCCTTCTTTCTTTAGCCACCCGTCTGTCGTCTGCTGGCTGATGAGGCTTCCCTGCTGCCACCAGAGATGCAGCTGATTTCAGCACACTCCTCCTCCCACGAGGCAGCTGAAACTCAGCTTGTAATCAGCCGCAGTTTCCAAGGTCTGCTGCTCGCAGAGACTTCCGGCAGTCCCGAGCTCACGACCTTGAGATCTTCAGGTGTTATCTTCGGGCAAACGGAGGCATTAACCCTCTCGGCTAAATCTTCTGCCCAGAGATAGCACTGCTTTCTAGCTGCAGTAAGAACAGTAACATGACCAGAGGCGTGTAGTGCGCTAAGTATGGCAGGTGCCTCAACACGCAGTGTAAATGGAGCCGTCAGAGCCATTCCGAGCGGCAGTGAGGACAACGTGGTGGCGACAATGTGGAGGCAGCGCTTACATGTTACAGGAAGCTGGACTAGACGGGCCTTGGCCTGATCCAGTGGGGCTCGTCCTATGTTCTTAAGGGAAACATCTGGAGAAATGGAAGGTCCTATGGATTTCTCAGGGGATGTGGTGGTGCAGCGGGTTAAACTGCTGCTGCTGGGCTTTCTGACCGGAAGGTTGGGAGTTCAAGACTGCATGACAGAGTGAGTGTCCGTTGCTTGTCCCAGCTCCTGCCAACCTAGCAGTTCGAAAGCGCCTAAAATGCAAGTAGATAAATAGGCACCACTTCGGTGGGAAGGGAACGGCGTTCCGTGCGCTACGGCGTATAGTCATGCCGACCACATGGCCACGGAAGCTTGTCCTCGGACAAAACGCCGGCTCTACAGGCTTTGAAACGGAGATGAGCACCGCCCCCTACAGTCGGTCACGACTAGACCATTCGGTTGTGGGGAAACCTTTACCTTTTTATGGATTTCTCTTGTAGAATAACACTTGTCAAAAAAACACCTATTTGAATAAGTCTTCCAGAAAGGTAGAATAAAAATACTGTAATAAATAAATAAATAAATAAATAAATAAATAAATAAATAAATAAAGAGAATAGAGAAAACCACTTGATCAGTCTCACCCAGGGGATTGGACTATTCTCATAGGCTTTTTCATAAAGTCTTCAACTCTCCAATCTACATAGTATTTTATTTATTTATTTATTTATTTATTTATTTAAACAAAATAAATAAAATTTATTTATAAATAAACTGTATTTATTTAAAATACTATGTAGATTAGGGAGTTGAAGACTTTATGAAAAAGCCTATGAGAATAGTCCAATCCCCTGGGTGAGACTGATCAAGTGGTTTTTCCTATCGATTTGGCACCCTCCTTGAAGAAAGGGTGTTGCTTGAATAGAAAAGAACGATGGAAGAGGCTCCTCCTGTTTTCTTAGGCAGTGCACACGTGCTCCCCAGCAATGCTCCCCAGCAGTGTGGGCTCACATCTCCCAGGGTGCAGCATAATTGTATGAAAGAGCCTTGGTTAGGGAAAGGAGTCACTTGGATTCGCTTCTGGGAGGAACCTCATTGGCTTTTAAGCCTCCCCCAACGAAGCCTAACAATAACAGCTTAATGCTTTTATCGACGTATTCATCTGCAAGTGCACGGACGAAATGTTCTCTCTGTTTGCAACAGACACTTCTAAAGGAGCCATCATAAAAGTTTTAAAAACATCAATCCGTCTTGTGTAAGTGTCAAAGAAAATGCAAGAAACATCCACACACCCACTCACACACACACACCTCTCTCTGTATGCTCAAGGCTACCCGAGTGTTATGTGCTTGCACAATCCTGCTGGTTTAAGTTGAGGAATAATAAGGGAAGGGGCTGCTATTTTCCTGTTCAGGAACCCACTTCCAGTGCCACTTTTCTACTCACAAAGGGGAAAGTACACACTTACCTTCCCCTTTCTCCCTCTTACACAGATGGAAAAGAAGTTGAGTAACAGACCAGTCTCTTATCTCGGAGCTGCAGTTCCCATATAATACCCTCATGCTGGAAAGGAGGTTAGGATTGCACCCTAAATGGTTTTCTATTAGGTAGCAGCCACACGAGTATATGTATTCTTAATTAGTACTCTAATTAAGCTATGGAACTCCTTGCCACAGGAAGTGGTGATGGCATCTGGCCTAGATGCCTTTAAAAGGGGACTGGACAGATTTCTGAAGGAAAAGTCCATCGTGGGCTATAGGCCATGATGGGTTGGGCAACCTCCTTACATTAATAGTAGGCTACTTCAGAGTGCCAGGTGCAAGGGAGTGGCAACAGGATACAGGCATCTTGTTGTCTGCTGAGCTCCCTTAGGCACCTGGTGGGCCACTGTGAGATACAGGAAGCTGGACTAGATGAGCCCTTGGCCTGATCCAGTGGGGCTCTTCTTATGTTCTTATGGGTCTAGATTGCTCTTTCCCCTAATCCTGTCCAGTCCAGAGTTTGCCTCCACCTGGCACCAGCATTGAAAAACCGTTTTCTGAATCAAGAAAACCAGTTTGTTTAAAAGGCAAACGGATCTTCTTACAAGAGAGCACTTCTCCCCACAGGGCATCATTAATTTATGGAACTCATTGCCACAAGATGGGCATTGGCTGAGATGACTTTTTAAAAGGGTAGCGCTCCATCCACAGCTGTTAGCCACAGTGAGTAAGTATGGCACTGCCTCCGAGAAATGCAGGATGCCACTGAATACCAAGGATGTAGTCAAGGGGGAGCAAAACTCCAGGATATTGCCTACAGTTTTTGTCATCACCAGGAATGCTCAGTATATAAAACAATAAAACAATTTGTTTTTTTTAAAAAGCAACCCCCCCCCCCCACACACACTGCCCCCATTCTTTCTCCTGCCCCCCTTAGCTACGCTTCTGAGCAGAACAGGAAGTGTGGAGGAGAAGAGAGTGGAGGGCTAGAGCATTTCCTCTCCTCTTTCTTTTCAAATTCAGAGCCAAATGCACCCACTCACCTCTGCTTGAGGTAACCACCTCAGTTCTCCTTACAGACAGTCCAGCCCTGCATTATATAATATTAGTCTTCAAACTGCTGGCTCCTGGCTAGGTTTGCCATGTGAATGTCAGAGGAGTCCTTATTTACTTCAGCTGCCACCTCTACGGCTGGAGGGTGTGATGCTTGGGACATGTGGCACCCTTCTTCCGTGACAGGTAACAGTGTGAAAAAGGGCCTTTCTTTTCTCCTCAGGACTCTGCTGCCCTTCATTGCTAGGCCTTTTCAGCTGGAATCAGAGCAGCCATGAGTGAAATAGGAAGAGACAGCGGCTGCTCAGACAAGAGGCACAATTCCCTAGATCAGTGGTTCTCAAACTTGTTAGCACTGAGACACACATTTTAGAATGACCGGGACCCACCAGAAGTGATGTCATGGCTGGAAGAACGCGGCGGCTCGGGTGGTAGCTGGGGCACGTCGGTTTGACTCTGTTGAGCCGTTGCTTCGACGACTACACTGGCTGCCGGTTCTGTTCCGGGCCCAATTCAAAGTGCTAGTTTTTACTTTTAAAGCCCTTTACGGCTCGGGTCCGGGGTATTTGAGGGACCGCCTTCTTCCATATAATCCAACCTGTACTCTTAGATCATCTGGGGGGGGTGCCCTTTTGACTGTACCGCCACCAGGAGAAGTGAGAGGGGCGGCGGCCAGGAAGAGGGCCTTTTCGGTGGTGGCCCCCCCAACTCTGGAACACCCTCCCCTTAGAATTGAGAACTGCTCCCTCTTTGTTTACATTTTGGCGGGGGCTGAAGACCTTTTTATTCCAAAAAGCTTTTAACTGTTGACAGGCTGGCTGGTTATTATAATCCACGGGGCTTGTTGTTTTTTTAAATTGTTTTTAAATTTGTTTTTAATTGTTTTCTTAATTTTTGATTGTATTGTTGTTTAATACTGTTTTAATTGTTTTTAATGTGAATTGTTATATTGTTTTATATATATATATTGTAATGCCGCCTTGGGTGCCTTCGGGCATAATAAGGCGGGGTAAAAATCTAATAATAAAAATAAAATAAAATAAAAGTGCCGTCACTGTGACGCCAGAGCCTGCTGTTTTCCTGAGAATGCAGCAATACGTGGGGTTATTTCTCAGCCATTTTCCAATCGCAAAGGGAATCAGAAAGAAAAAAGCCTATTTACAACCCTGACACAAGCAAAATGACCACACAGCACTCCCCATTTCCAGCATCCCATTTTCCCATATTTTCAAAATGGCTGCCTTAGGTGCTTCGTGAACCACCTGAAATTGGCTCACGACCCACTGGTGGATTCTGACCAGTGATGTCATGTAGCCAGGACGCTCCGGAACACTGTTCCGGTTCTTCCGTGTAGGGCTGGCTCCGCCCACTGCAGTCGTTGCTGCCACATGCCCCTGCAATATGCGAATGGGGCTGGCCGCGCCTCCGCCCTGCACGCCCGCAGCCGGAGGTTTCAGCCAGGCAGGCAGGCAGGCAGGCAGGCAGCAGATCGCGGGGGAAGTGAGGACGCACGGAGGAACTGCCAATCAACCATGCATCCCAGTAGCTACTTCCTGCATTCCGGTTGTTAGCGCAGGTAGATTCCACCCACGGAGTTATTATTTGACAGGAGGGAACATGACATCACAGACTTGAAGCCGACTTACAAATATGGCTGACTCAGATCAGCACCGCGAAAGGGGCTCTCTCGCTCGCACGGCGCGTGTGTAAAAGTAAATCTCCCTGCCCGTGTGTAAAAGTTAATTTCAACGTCTTTAAGCATGCCTTCGTGTTCTGCATACGGGTGTGCGAATCGCTGGACGAAAAATGGGATTACTTTCCACAGGTACTTAAAATCATTGTGATTAATTGATACTGAAAAATATTACCTCATAAAGTATGCAGCCCTTCACAAACTGAAGTAGATATGAAGAAATAAAGTAAAAATAAAAATAAAAATATGTAATATTTTTGAAATTCTGAACATTAACAGAGTTTGTTTTATGGGGGGGGGGTGAGTGTAGAAGTTTAAAAAAATACACTTAATAGCCTAGAAGTGAAAAAGAACTACTCTCCTATTGACAACTACTTGTGTTATACATTGAGAGATTTTAATGTAATTTTCCTACATATTTATCTGATTTTTGCCCACCCTCCCCCTTTTTTTCTTCCCTTCCCATTCACACTTTATTCCTGCTTGTGTAGATTTCAAAAAATAAGTCTGTCAAAGCAGTGCAATCCGAGTTTAAATAGACAGCAAGCGGCATTTCGTCCGGTGTGTTCAGTAATATAATTCTGCGGAATTAAACCTTAGAATTGCATATTAACTCATAATACGGTTACCAATGACGTTTCTCCACGATCACACGTTGTTATTTTGGTAAGTTTTTACTTCAGGAGTAAACGATTCAGCCCTAAACATCATGCGAAAACCCATTTGAAATGCTTGGAATGAGCAATGTTTTGGACGTACCAACATGGCCACTAAGCCCGCCCCCTGGGCGTCAATCCGTCCGTATTGAATTCAATGGGCAGGGCCACCCCCTGATTCCACCACTGGTCCCGACCCACAGTTTTAATAGACCAGAGTGCTACAAACGTCATCATTTTTGTCCATGAAGAGTCAACTTCAGGGTACCGCTGAAAGGGTACCACTTTCAGGGAGAAATTCATTTTGAACTGGACCTGCCTTTCTGCCACCGTTCTCCAGACGGTAGTTTTTGTTGTATTTCTGTGCACGGTCCTGCTGCTGCTAGAGGACGAAAAGGTGATCATCGGTGTGCTATTCATTGAAAGTACTTAAACGGCATGGAAATCAATTGGCAGAGACACGACATGACTTTGCCATCTTTCTCATTTCAATCTGAACCCAGGAGGGGGGCCATTGCACAAAGTCGCAGCAGCTCCTTTTAACATGAGAACAAGATGCTTTGCCAAATGAACAGAACCCATCACTTGGGGGGAGAGAATAGCAGATCCTTCTTTCCATTGGAAGGAAGCTTTTAAGAGGATTTTGGGCACAATCCTAACCTGGAGTTAGGCCAGCACAGTTAGGCCAGCAAAGTTTGACTGGCACGAGGGACACCGTAAAGCATGCTTGGACCACTTTCGGAGTCATGGAGGATGGCGCACATCTGTGAGCTGGCCTCTCTGGCTCGGAGAGTGGTCCAAACATACTTGATGGTGTCCCTTGTGCCAGCCAAACTTTGCTTTATTTACCTCATATTTACCTCAGAATTTTACCTCAGAAATTTACCTCAGAATGCCAGATACAAGGGAGTGGCGTTTGGACCACTCTCGGAGTCAGGGAGGATGGCACACGTCTGAGTGCTGGCCTCTCTGACTCCGAGAGTGGTCCAAACATACTTTACGGTGTCCCTTGTGCCAGCCAAACTTTGCTGGCCTAAATGTGCCACCCTAACTCCAGGTTAGGATTTACAGAATAAATCAAATGCAGGGCAGGGCAGTTTCTCCAGTCTTCAGTAACAGGGCTGGCCTGTTCTTGAGGCAGACTGAGAGTTGCCTCAGGCAGCAGATTGATTCAGGGAGAGGGGTCCTGTCCCTAACTGTTCACTCTTCCTGCTCTCTTGATTGAAAAGGAGGTTCTAGAAGATTTCGAAAAAGATTCCAAGAAGAAAAGTCCAGGGGCACACATTGGTTTATCCCTCAATACCAGCTCAAAAGCTAAGAAGGCATGTCTCCTTCCAGTTAAAAATATACTAGCAAAATATCATTTCTTACAGTCTTGTTATTGACAGTTTAACAGCAGACTTTTCAGTGTGTGGAGAGATAAGCAATGCACTGCACAGCATCTAAGTGTTCATGCGCACAGGTGTGCCAAAGACAAGAGGCACCTACCCACGGAGAGATTGAACCGCTAGACACCCAACGGAGAAAATTGCATCCTGGTGAATAGTAAACAGAAGAACTCATGCTAACTGCATTTGAAAAAGACACTTCTCCCCCCCCACCCCACAAACACACACACAAAAGGCAAAACAATAGGGAGAAAAACAGGACTTTGGGGATGATGTAGAACATAGAGCATTCTTTTGTCTTTCTATACAGCAAGCACTGAACAGCAGAAAAGCTTGGTTCACTAAGGACTATGTAACGATGATGGTGGTGGCGATGGATGGAATATTCATGTGCCGCTTTACAACCAAATAAGTTCATTACGTAGTTTACATAGGAACAGAGGCAGATCTATGGGAGGGCAAAGCTCTAAGTTTTGCAGGAAGCCTTACCTTGCAGTGGAAATCACTCCTCTCCTGCACCATTTTAGCCAGTCCTCACAGGGAAAAGCAACATCTTGGCATTGCTTACTGGCTACAGCAGCAAGGGAGAGGAGGGATTTACATGACAGGGTAAGGCTTCTTGCAACACTTAGAGCTTTGCCCTCCCTGTAGATCTGCCTCTGCATAGGAAACTAAATAGAAAGATGGATCGCTGTCCCCGAGGGACTCCCAGGCTGAAAAAGACACCAATAAACAGCTACTGGGAGGGATGCTATCCTGGGGTGAATGCAGTGCTTACTAGCCCCGGGAGGTGCATGTGCTATATTGGAACCATTTTCTACCAATGATTGCAACATTGGTAGAAGTGCAATCTCCAGTGCATCATTGGCAGAAAATTAAGAGCGACACCCACTACTTCTAAAGGTGTCTCTTTGCCCAGTTAGCAGGGATAAGCTACATCTGATATTAAATGCATCATTGTCAGCTATGAGGATAGGGATCCTCCCATGTAGCTGCAACTACAGCTGTTGTTATAGCTAGAGGGACCCACAAATTGGGACTGTGTTGTGTGGAGGGGGTTGCCTTTTGCTTTGATTTCAAATCTGGTCCCTACCCATCCAGATGCTATTTACCCCATGATAGATCATGCGCCTCTTGATGGACCTATTAATCTGGGTTTTCCTCCAGCTCACCAAAATCATTGGTGAATCATCCACTTTCATTACCTGACATGAAACAGCATGATTTCTGGTCACCCATAAAACTACCCACACTTTCAATGCCTTTTAGCTTGTGCACCTGCTTTGAAACATAAGCTCCTGTACTGCTCCATTGGGAAAGTCACAAATGGCATCACCATGCTGCAAAAAGATGCACCTGTTGGATGTCAGCCTGTCTGTCATGCTGCCGAGGCAAGCACTGAGCCTCTGTCAGAGACAAATGAAGGGGCAAGCCCTAACCAGTTTGACATCCAAGACAATCCTGACAATGATCGCCGAACGGTTTTAATTGGCTACAGCTACAATCATGCGCTGTATATGTGCCTTGCAGTCAAGAACAGGTTGTTTTGCTCCTGTAAAGCAAGATAACTCAAGCTTTTCTTCCCCCCCCCCCAAGGCAGGGGCACCTGGGAGGTTCAGGGATTTGGGTATCTACCCAGGTTAATTTCCCGGTCTTATGTGGCTCCGTAATATGCAATAAAGCAAAGTACTTTAGAATTGATTTACATATAAATAGCAATTGCAAGATAATGGTAATGTTGAATGGTATTTCTTATTCGCAGGGAGAAGAGGAACACAAGAGCAGCTCTGCCCTGCAACATCCCTGGTGGGGTTGGTGCATGGCACAATGTGCCCCCCCCCCCGTTTCATAAGAACAATGCACAGCAAATGGCCACTATCTGCCAAGCCCACAAACTGGTGAAAATCCTCATTTTTGCTGGTGCAAATTGGCTGCGCTCCTGGATTTATTCACCGTATTGTATCTTGCTTCAAAACGGTCTCCCAAAACAGCTTCCATCGTTCAAGGCTCCTGTGTGGGGCTGGAGTCAGGCCCCTTTCCCACCACACCAGAACCAGGGGACATCCCCTAGAATTGAGGGTTGGCTTTAGTTTATCCCGTGTGTTCATTGATTTCATGCTCAGCACGCAGAAGTCAAAAGTGGTGTTTAATGTTCTATTCAGAGCAGGTACCGTTTCTGTGATCGTCTTATTTCCAGTGCCTCTTCGCTGCAGTCAATTGTTCACATGTGGCATCGAAGCACTTAAAAGCCAAGGCCAGAGTGTGTTGGCTGTGAAACACAGAACAAATCAGGAGCACATTAAACAACCAGATGGGGGGGGGGAAGAATTCACTCATACTGTTGTAAGTGCTAGAATACTGAATACAAGATATTAGTGAAGCCAAGATGGGACAGATTTGTGAGAGTTGAGAGACATGGCCGGCCTGTTATGGAGGCCAACTGAGATTGCCTCAGGCAGTATATTGGCAGTATATACTGCCTTCACCTACCCACCTCTGCCTCTCCTCCTCCTCTTGCTCCCCATATTAAAAAGGAAGAGGGGAATAGAGCAGGAGAGAGAGAGAGAGAGAGAGAGAGAGAGAGAGAGAGAGAGAGAGAGAGAGAGAGAGAGAGAGAG
>JAJKFI010000022.1:7003042-7083189 GCA_029204185.1 Lerista edwardsae
GAGAGAGAGAGAGAGAGAGAGAGAGAGAGAGAGAGAGAGAGAGAGAGGAGGAGAGAAGAGTGATAGGCTAGAGTGTCAGAGTCTTCTAGGCCTTTCCTCTTCTGCTCTAGGCAACTGCTCTCCACACTTCCTCTTCCATTTCTCTCTTCCTTTATAAATACAAGGTGCACCCACCACAGAGAAGCTGTGATGGCTGAGGTACTGCTGGCTAAGAGGGGCAACATTTGGCTTCTCTCCTTCCGGCTCTAGGTGGTATTGGGAAAAGACGCTAAGGAAGAGGAAGATCTGGAGGAGCGAGTACCCAGGATACTTCTAAATCACTGCAGAGAAAGTGGAAGAACGGAGGAAAGCTGAATTATGAATAAGTTAATTGGGATGTCAAAAGGAGTTCAGCCCAAAGTCAAACTGCAAGCGCCGTGGGAAATTACGGACTGCTGGAAAACAGCAAAACAGATTAATGGAAGGACACATCGCTATTCCAAAATCATTGAGACCAAGCGTGGAGAAGATTTATGCAGAGTGTTGTGGCACAAAAGGTGACCCCCCCCATATTGGCCAGCAATGTGCTCCAATAAAAGATAAAGTCATCCAAATGCGCCACACGGTTGAAATATCTCAAAGGAAATGTCTCACAGAGCCAATGACGCATTGAGGTTTTCCACATAGGAACAGAGCAATGAATTGCACATTATGGGCTGTGTAGTCATGGAGAGAATACCTTTACCAGATACCAGAGCTAGCATTATGGTCAGCCGTGGATACTGAATCAGTGGATACCAGGGCAGACCTGTACATATACTCTAGTGATGCCACTGCATTTAGGTTGTGCATATGATATTGTAATTTTACTGCATATTGCAATTTTATGATATTGTAATAATTATGATATTGTAAACCCCTGCTAACTAGACAAGAGGCACTTTTTCAAGTGGTGCTCCTCTTATATTTAGCAGGGCTCTCAATTGTCCCTCTTCACCCCAGCACAGTGTCTTTCTAGTGGCTGTTGCTGGTGGTGGTCTGCATTTTTTTTTTATTTAGATTGTGAGCCCTTTTGGGACAGGCAGCCATTGAACTTCATTATTATTATTTGCCTGTGAACCGCTTTGTGAACCTGTGTTGAAAAGCGGTATAAAAATTTGATTGATTGATTGATTGATTGATTGATTGATTTCTGGTCTGAGAGGAGGTCCATCATGGGGGTGACACAATAAGCTCACATACTGGGTGACACAAACGCTAGTGATGCCACTGCCTCCATGAGGCCAGTTCTGCTTGCAAAAGGGGTCCTTGCTAGGACAAGTTTGACAATCTCTATTGTAAAGGATGAGCTCTCTGGAGAGATGGAACAGGAGGGTAGCCTGGCGCACTGCAGCTGTTTACACTTCCAAGCGATCAAATCCACACCACTTCCCAGGAATTTTAATTCCAGAACGCTTTGAATGTTGGGTGCCGCACTAGTCAAAACACATCATTAAGGCCATAACCACAGTTGACAGATGTCACCCGTTTTGTCAATAAAATCAAAACACATTGTTTCGCAGGATTTTGTGTTTCTGGGTTGAAATTCCGCTCACATCTCTCACCGCAATCCCGGCTGCGAGGCGGCTCGAGTGGCAGAACGAGGGATGCAAAACGCAATCGCTTTTAATCAGGAGTGAAAGAATGGAGGCACGAAATGTGAAGGTGAGCTGCTCCCCTGAGCCGTAGCGGATAATGGGGGTCAGTACTGCATCAGAGCCACTTGCCTTATGTCAGCTGGGAAGTCAAAGGACCAAAAGTGGCAACTTGAAAGGGATTACTTTGGAGTAGTCTCATTTGTGACTTGCCGGAACAATCCACCAGAGGACTAGAGGGGAAAAATGCCAAAAGGCTTGCAATGTTTTTGCAGTAATAGGTCGTATCCCAAGAAAGTTGGTCATAATTAAGAGTGCAATCCTCACCTGGAGTTAGGCTGGCACAGTTAGGCCAGCAAAGTTTTGCTGGCACAAGGGCCACTGTAAAGCGCATTTGGATCCTCTTGGAGTCAGGGAGGATGGCGCACGTCTGTGTACTGGCCTCTCTGACTCCAAGGGTGATCCAAACATACTTTACGGTGTCCCTTGTGCTGGCCAAACTTTGCTGGCCTGACTGTGCCAGTCTAACTCCAGGTTAGGATTGTGCACTGGGTATCGTCAATTTCCAAGGGCCTTAGTCACGGGCAACTTTCTTTGCATACAACCCAATAGTATGCAGTACTTCAGTGGTTCCCAAATGTTTTCAGCTGGCAACTCTCTTGACCTACTGGGCCATCAGCCATGGCTCCCCGTTAGGGCTACAATTCTATACACTGTATAGGGTGATTTTTATTTTACTTTTTGTAGCTCCCCTGGCTGATTTTCACAGTGGCTCTCACACTGGGAACCACTGGTATATTTCATTCAGGGCACAACCCTAACCAACTTTTGAGTACTGACATAGCTGTGCCAATGGGGCATGTGCTGCATCTTGCTGTTGGAGGGCAGTCATGGATGATTCCTCAAGGTGCGGAAATGTTTGTCCCTTGCAATAGAAAAGACGACATGATCCAAGCAGGCTGCAGAGAGGAGGAATTTCCAACAGGGCCGTTTGCATCCTGTTGGCTTCTGCGATCTTCAGTTCTCATCCATCAGTCTGCTGGCTGGCTTCTTTGCCAGCCCAAGCGTAGCCGTCGGCAGTTTTGTTTCCACCCTGAATGTGTCTGGACGCACTTTCCCTGAAGGACAGAGCTCTCAACTCCATCCTGCTGCTCCAGGCCTGCACCTTTTTTCCAGGATCTGATGCATCCACAGAAACTACAAAGGCCGTCTCAAAATCCAAAGGAACTCTAATTCTGAGTGGTTTTCAGGCCCCCTTCAGGCTATCAAAAGCCTTCCAACAGAACCCAACCGGATCCTTCCATCTGATCTATCTTTAGAAAGGCTGACATTTGGAACAGAAACCCAGCCATAATATGCCAATGCTATAAAAGCCCGATAATTTTACATGCCAGGCGCAAACATGCAGTGCTATTTTCAGCCACAGCTAACTAGGGGTAATATGCTCCAATAATCTTTGGATTACCAGAGACAGTCTGGATTTAGAGTGCAATCCTAACCTGGGGTTAGGCCGGCACAGTTAAGCCAGCAAAGTTTAACACAAGGCACACTGTAAAGTATGTTTGGACCAGAGGAAGATCTAAGGGAGGGCAAAGCTCTAAGTTTTGCAAGAAGCCTTACCTTGCAGTGGAAATCACTCCTCTCCTGCACCGTTTTAGCCAATCCTCACAGGGAAAAGGAACATCTTGGCGTTGCTTACTGGCTACAGCAGCAAGGGAGAGGAGGGATTTACATGACAGAGTAAGGCTTCTTGCAACACTTAGAGCTTTGCCCTCCCTGTAGATCCGCCTCTGGTTTGGACCACACTTGGAGTCAGAGAGGCCAGCCCAGACGCCCGCCAACCTCTCTGACTCCGAGACTGGTCTAAAGGCGCTTTACGGTGGCCCTTGTGCTGCCCAAACCTTGCTGGCCTAACTGTGCCAGCCTAACTCCAGGCGAGGATTGCGCTCCCAGTCTTTGCAAACAAAGTCTTCTGTCTCACAAGATGATCCTCATCAAATTAAAATGTCTTGCAGTTCTTTGTTAAATTAAACCATACTTTATTTTATTTTATTTTTAAAGAAAGACAAGGAATTGTTTTCAGTAAAGGCATGTGCTTTCTACAATGCTTTATTGGTCTTGCCCAGTAGGTATATTGGATCAGCTTCTTGGTTTTTTTTTTTCCTTTTTAAACGCCAGGAAGAGTGTTTGGTTGATATCAGGAAAATATACTAACAGTAGAGCAGTAGAGGAATGGGGACCATAAAACAGCAGAGACAGCAGCTACTTCTGCCATCATTGTGAATGTCCTCTTTCCTCTTCCCCAAGTGCTGAAGCACTTGATTTTTAATAACAACAATAATAAAAATTAATGATTTTTAATAACAAATCTGTCATGAAAAATAATCTATTGACTGGGGGGGAACACCCAAATCTGAAGTATTTGTCTCGTCTTTAACTCCACTGCGTTATTGTCTGCGATGATTCATCAGCTTCTTGAGAGCTTGTGTAATTTTCTCACATTCATAACTTCACTCTTTTCCTATGAATTTCCTGCTGACAGCCTTCTTTCATCGGAACAATCTTTCCTCTATGGCTGCTCTGGGTGGCGAGGAAATTAAAACGAGCGAGGTTAACATCTCCTTCCGCACTTGCTGAGATCTATCAGTAATTTAATCTTGGGGCATAAAACCTGTGTTTCAGAATATCTCTGATGGGGTTTTAATCAGGTAAGGAGTCTCTCTTGCCTGCTTGGCTTTTGTGGAAGACACGTCTGGAGAAGAGGCACAAACAAGGGAGGAAATTAAAATTCACTTATCCCTCCTTGTTTTGAAGGGGTTTTTTTTGGGGGGGGGGAATGCTGCTGTAGTAGTGCTTAATGACTGCTTTATTTCTTAGATCAGTGGTTTTTTAAAATTACGGTACATTCTATCAAGACCCACCCAACTTTACGAGATTTAGGGTGCAATCCTAACCTGGAATTAAGGTAAAGGTAAAGGTTTCCCCACGACCAATGGTCTAGTCGTGACTGACTGTGGGGGGGCGGTGCTCATCTCCATTTCAAAGCCTGTAGAGCCGGCGTTTTGTCCGAGGACAAGCTCCCGTGGTCTTGTGGCCAGCATTATACGCCAAGGCGCACGGAACGCCGTTACCTTCCTACCGAAGTGGTCCCTATTTATCTACTTGCATTTTTAGGTGCTTTCGAACTGCTAGGTTGGCAGGAGCTGGGACAAGCAACGGGAGCTCACTCCGTCATGCAGTCTTGAACTCCCAACCTTCCAGTCAGAAAGCCCAGCAACAGCAGATTAACCTGCTGTGCTACCACGTCCCCTAACCTGGAATTAGGCCAGCACAATTAGGCCAGAAAAGTTTGGCTGGCACAAGGAACACCATAAAGCATGTTTGGACCACTCTCAGAGTCAGAGAGGCCAGAGTACAGACATGCGCCATCCTCCCTGACTCCGAGAGTGGTCCAAACGCCACTCCCTTGTATCTGGCATTCTGAGGTAAATTTCTGACGTAAAATTCTGAGGTAAATATGAGGTAAATAAAGCAAAGTTTGGCCGGCACAAGGGACACCGTAAAACGTGTCTGGACCACTCTCGGAGTCAGAGAGGCCAGAGTACAGACGTGCGCCATCATTCCTGTCTCCGAGTGGCTCAGTTTTGCTTTCCATAAGGCTCAGTACATTTTCCTTGTCAGTCTGAAAAGGAGGGACGGCCTTCTCAGGAGTTTTGGGGGCTCACATTTATCGAGTCAATCCGCTGCTGCTGGGCTTTCTGACCGGAAGGTAGGGAGTTCAAGACTGCGCGATGGAGTGAGCTCCCGTTGCTTGTCCCAGCTCCTGCCAACCTAGCAGTTCGAAAGCACCTAAATGCAAGTAGATAAATAGGGACCACTTCGGTGGGAAGGGAACGGCGTTCCTTGCGTTATGGCGTAGAGTCGTGCCGGCCACATGACCACGGAAGCTTGTCCTTGGACAAAACGCCGGCTCTACAGGCTTTGAAACGGAGATGAGCACCGCCCCCTACAGTCGGTCACGACTAGACCATTCGGTCCTGGGGAAACCTTTACCTTAACCTTAATTTATCGGGTTGGGAACATTCTGGTGGTGTGATGCTCCTCTCGGCCTGCCCTTCAAAGTGGATTAAGACATGGTCACCTAATCATGAGTAAATGCATGTGGCTCTCACACACGGAGACCCCAAGTGAATAACCCTTGTGCTAGGGGATAACAGCTCCTATAGCAGTACAGGCATGCCCTGGTATCCGCTGGGGTTCTGTTCCGGATCCCACCGTGGATTCCTGAAACCGTGGATACTGGAGACACATTTTAAAGATAGGGGACATCAGTGGTTTTGCTGCAATAAGGTAAAAAAAAAAAAGAGCTTTGTCTAATGTTCCCCTATAATAGGCTTCCCACTATCCATGGTATCTGTGGATAACTGAAACCATGGATACCAAATCAACAGATGCCAGTGCACACCTGTACTTTAATCTGTAATTTAATTACTGCAATGTAATTACTTTAAGCCTGTAATTAAAAAAAAATACTTTTTGACTACATCTTTCTGTTTTAATTTCAGCAGGAAAACGACAAGGGTGTGTGTGTGTGAGTGTGTGTGTGTGTGTGTGTGTGTGTGTGTGAGAGAGAGAGAGAGAGAGAGAGAGAGATTTCTTTTCCTTCTCAACCTTCCCCCATCTTATGAAATTTCCCCTAATCTTCCAGAGCAAAATCAGGAGATGTATAGCCAAACATTATAGAATGTTACGATCTATTTTGGAACCGGGAATCTAACGCTTTTATTTAAGAGGGGATTTCACTTTGAAATAACAGCGACCCTTTTCCATTGTATTCGGGCATCTCCCGTTCATTGTTTTAATTGTTTCTTTCACAGTTAAGTCGCCATCGGTGTGGAAATGGCGAAAAGAAAAAGTTTCCGTGCAAACCGTCATTGCAGTTAATTGCAGTTCATGTTGAGGTTTCAATTAAAAAAAAAAAATACATGCAACGTCCGCCTCGGTCTGGAAGCAGACGGAGTGTGGGATGCCGCCCGTATGGAGAAGGAACTGGCTTCGAGCAGGAGCTACGGGCTTGAATGGTTTCGGGGTGTGTGTCCCCCTCCTCCAGGCTTGGAGAGGTGGGGGATGAGATCGCAGTCGGCCAGGATCGGACAGCCGACTCCCCCCCCCCGCCCCCCGGTGAGTGTCCTGCAGGCACTGGCTAAATCACACGGCCAACCCCTCGCTAGCTTAGGCAGCGACTGCTCCAGCGCGCGTCCACCACTGCCGTCCTCCCTTTCGGAGCAGAGGCAGCTGCCTGTACTGGGCGGGCGCTCCGTCTTGCAAACATCCCCCCCTCACGCCCCGGGACGTCAGCTCTGGGGACTAAGCGTGGACGGGTCTCCCCCCCCTTTTTTTTTTTCGCTTTCCTTGGACTGGACCGGATTGAGAACCGCAGCGCAGCGCTCAGGTTTCTCTCTGTAGCCCGGTTCTGGGGCGGCGGCTCCGGCATCCCACCGCCCCGCCGTCGGAACGGGGTGTGAGAGCGCTGCGGAGGCGACGCGGCGGACCTTCGGAGCGCTTTGCGGCGCCGGCGACGTTTTGCCTGCCTGGGTTGTTTGCCGTCTTCTCCGGGGCCGGACCTGAGTGAGAACCGGGACAGGCGCGCTCGCCTGGACGCCCGTCGGGGCGCGTCGCTTCTCCCACCCCTGAAGGGCCACCCGAGCGCGGCTGGAGAAGCGCCTCGCACGGCGCCAGCGAGGTCTGGAGAGGTCGGATCGCCGCCGCGCCTTCCTGGCCGGACCGGAGGGAAAACCCCGCTCCTGAGGTCCGCGCCGCCCGCAGTTCAGCCTTCCAGGCGGGCTGGCGAGTCCCCGACTCGACCGGGGTGGAAACTCCGATCGGACTCGTCGCGGCGGGCCGCACCGTCGAGCCTGGCCGGACGGCTAGAGTCAGAAGCGCCGCCTTCGGAGGCGCCCTCGCCGCATGGAGCCGGCGGCGGCGGGCCCGTCTTTGCGCGCAGCCCTTCGCCTGCGGCGCTGTCCTCCCGCAGCGCGGCAGACCGAGGGCAGGACCGTCCCCTCCCGCGAGCCGCGCGCCTTCCTCCGATCTGACGCCCTCTCCTCGCCGGCCTGCGGACGGAACAGCCTCGATCGCCCCCAACCTGCGGTCTTCTCTCGCTTTTACGCACTGTAAGTCTGGCTGGAACTCTCAGGTGTTGGGGAGGGGGGAAGAGGCGCGAGAGGAGGGGGAGAGACGCAGCACCGACGACCCGAGCCTCCGAGGGAGATACTTGGGGATTCGGGACTAGTTTAAGAATAAACCGCATCTCCCTGGGATGCTGCCCCCCTTGCGTAACTTAAAACTGTAGGGTGTGTGTGGGTGTGTGTGTGTGTGTGTGTGTGTGTGTCCCCACACTTGGGATCCAAAACTACAGAATGAAGTTGCCGGTCTAACGACCGAATTTAGAGCCCGATCCTGTGCATGTCTACTCAGAAGTAAATCCCACTATAGTCAATGGGACTTATTCCCAGGTGTGGCTACGATTGCAGCCAAACTCTCTAAGGGTAGGGTTTACCAGATACAAACTGGGACAGAGTGCCTATACTTTTCACCATTGTATGGAAGGGAGAATTTAAGCAGGTGCCGCTTTTCAAACCCTCTCATACTGAGCTGCACCTGCCCAAATTCCCTCTTCTATACCATGGTTAAAGGGAGAGGCACTCTGTCCCAGTTTGTATCTGGTAACCCTATACAGAGACATCTTCTAAATGGTCTCCTTAGTATTGATTATTTATCACTCTCTCCTACTATATGTTCAAGGATTACCTTAGCCCAGTGGTTCCCAAATTTTAGAGCATAGGGACCCACCTAAAAAAGTTTCACTTTACCAGCTGATCAAGACTCTGTGGCTATAATGGTGATTGGGCAGCACTGCTCTCCCCCGCCCCAGTAGCAGGTTGTGTAACCCTGATAGCCTAATCTGCCTTGTCAGTTTCCCCACCCTCCAAAAATTGGGTCACGAACCCACAGTTTGGGAACCACAGTCTTATCCTGTTTTGTTAGTGTCACATACAAGGAGCTAGGGCCAACTGCACATTTTGAGTATGAGTGCTTGCTAGATGTTGCTCCCCAAAACGAGGAAAAAGCCATGCTTGTTTCTTTGTCCCGGCAGAATCTCTCAATGCAACCCAAAATTGGTTTTGCACCTGAGCACCACCTGCACTGCTGCCTCTGAAGGATAATACAGAGTACAAAACGGGAGACATTTCCATCACGCTGAATTTTAGAATCATAGAGGTGGAAGGGGTTTCGGAGGGCATTTAGTCCAATCCCCTGCTCAGTGCATTTAATCAAGTTAGGGCGCAATCCTAACCTGGAGTTAGGCCAGACCTGCACAAGGGCCACCATAAAGTGTGTTTGGACCGCTCTCAGGGAGGATGGTGCATGTCTGTGTTCTGGCCTCTGACTCCGAGAGTGGTCCAAACATACTCTATGGGGGTCCTTGTGCCAGCCAAACTTTGCTTGCCTACCTCCAGGTTAGGATTGCGCTCTTAATCTCTCTCTCCTGTTCCCCCACCTGGCCTTGGTGTGTGTGTGTGTGTGTGTGCGCGTGTGTGCATGCACGCATGTGTGTGTTTTGCTTGACATCTAGCCTGAACAACTCAAATGTATACCACTTTCCCCAGAAGTAAATCCCATTATGCTCATTGGGACTAATTCCCAGGTACGTAGGATTGCAGCCAGGAGCTTGTTCACTACTTTGATATTTTGGTTGGATATTTGGCAGGATTTGGCAACAACAGGAGTCTGGCTCAGTATTTTGGCTATCAGGAACTTAGGGCACAATCCTAACCAACTTTCCAGCACCAGGGTAAGGGCAATGCAGCTCCATGGTAAGGGAACAAACATTCCCTTCCCTTGAGGAGGCTTCCGTGACTCCTGCCCCACTGCAGGATGCAGCACATGCCCCATTGGCACAGCTAGAGGAAGGCTGGAAAGTGGGTTAGGATTGGACCCTAAGTGAGAGAGGTAGACTGAGCCTTCCTGAGTTAAGGCCCCTCCTTGTATGTGCCAAGGGGACTATCTGCAGACAGACTCTTGCTGATTGCGATGCATGTTTGAAAATTACTGAAGACATGCAGGTGAAAAACCTTTAGAATGTAGAATCAATGTTGATGATTAGTGAGCAGGAATAGACGAAGACCTCACCCCCCTGCACCTTTCTTTCCAATGCGCCTTCTCACTTCATGGATTTTGCTTTCAAGGCTTCCCTCTCTCATGGACGTTTCTCAATAGAGAATAATATTATGCTAAAATTCCTGCTTAAGTGTCTATCTGGATTCTGCCACATCTGAAGCTCAGTGCTGGGCTGCCCCCTAGTGTCAAATTCTGGTCCAACACACCTGGACTGGAACTGAGGGAATGTTATATGCTGTGAGCGACCTTAGTAAGGTCTTTTCAGACCTGACATCCACTTTTACTCTTGACCTGCACATGGACCTCACGTTTAAGCATGCGTCAGTTTATAATACATACACTTTGCCTGTCTGCTTCAAAGCTTTCAAGGCAAAATCAAGAGAGAGGAACAGAGTGGAAGAGAAAATGTGGAGGAGAAGAGTGGTGAGCTAGAGTGTCTCCATGCAGTTCTTTCCTCCATTTGTCCTCTTCTGCTCCATCCCCTCCAAGGATGGGGGAGGAAGTGGGGAAGGAAGATAAGTCTGATGCATTGCTAGGTAAGGGGGAGAGTATTTGCACTGGAAGGTTTTGTATCAGCTCTTATTCATCAGGTGGACATATATAAGTCTCCTCCCACCAGGCTTACAACAATTGAATATTAATACTGATGTTGATATAATACAGGGTTGATATAGGCAGTGATGTGAATTGGGGGGGAAATTTTCCATTGTCCTAAATCACTTGGCCAGCAGAGATGGTGAAAGGCATTAATACTCCTATTTTACAGATGAGGAAAATTGAGGTTGGGTGAGACTAGTCATGTCCGAGAACCTTATTTGCTGGCTATTTAAAGTGCTATTGGAAATAAAGACCTCTTGCCAATCTGTTGCAAATCACCCAGAGATCTACCAATAGATCTTAATCTGTCTTCTGACTGCTCCTGACATAGAGGAAATTATTTCCCAGAGTCTGAACAGCATTTTAGACCTCGGCTGTACAATTTCCGTTCTTATCATTCCCTTGGAATCTGAGAAGCAAAGACGAATGGTTTTGTAGACTGCTGAGTTAAGAATCTTGCACAATCCATGACTGTTGTGTGTCAGATATCAGCTAAAATAGCAGTACGGCTCAGTTTGATCGAGTTGACGAAGTAACTGGCTTATGACTCTTCTTCCTTCGCCTGTTTAACTTCTCGACTCTCTTGCATAATTCCAGGAATAGTCGACAGCGTAAATCTTGATAGTTGCCCAAAGGTTTCCTGAGGCCTGGGAAAAACCCATTTGTTGGGAGACCTTTGACCCTGAGAAAGTATCCTGCATTCTTTCCATATTTGTATATGGTCTGATTTGTCCCCCCCCCCCAAAAAAATGCTGGTGTGAGCACGACACTGAAACACCAAAAAAAAAAAAAAAAAAAAAAAAGCACAACATTTTCTCAAATGAAACTATTTTGGTGCCACACAGTGCCAAACAGCAGTTCTTGAAACAACACAGATCCCCATTGGTTCCAGACAGAACAAAGGTGGAATAGAAATACAGTAAATAAATAATTGCACAAGGCACGAGGCTACTATTCTCACTAGTGACCATGTATTCTGTTTTGATATGTACCTGAGGATTAGGTACAAGAATGGTAGTGTTACACAAATCCACCACGCCTCATCACTGATTAATACTTTTGTTGTCGTCTTGGCTTGTGTTCAACAGTGACGCTCTCTCTCCCTGACCTGGAGGGACTCCTCCGAAAAGCCTGCTTTCGGTAAAGACCGAGATACATGCTCAAGGATTGCGCTGGCAGGTGAAGTCTAGCACAGTGGAAGATGACCCAGTACAACCGGTCAGCGGCATTTGCTTTCCAGAGCGGGTCAAACAGGTCTCTCAACTCCAGCGACATTTTGGCGGACTGGGATGAGGGGACGTTGCTAGGCCTGAAGGTGTCCCTCGCGGTGGTTCTGGCCCTGATCACTCTGGCGACGACGTTTTCCAACGCTTTTGTCATCATCACGATCATCCTCACCAGGAAACTCCACACGCCCGCAAACTATCTCATCGGCTCCTTGGCCGCCACGGACCTCCTGGTGTCGGTCCTGGTCATGCCCATCAGCATCGCTTACACCGTCAGCCACATCTGGACCTTTGGCCAGGTCATGTGTGACATCTGGTTGTCCTCGGACATCACCTGCTGCACCGCTTCCATCCTGCACCTTTGCGTTATAGCCTTGGACAGGTACTGGGCCATCACAGATGCCCTGGAATACACCAAGCGCCGGACCGCGGGCCGGGCGGCCCTCATGATTGCCGTGGTTTGGGTCATATCCATCTGCATCTCCATGCCGCCGCTCTTCTGGCGGCAAGCCAAAGCCCACGAAGAAATGGCCGCCTGCACGGTGAACACGGACCAGATTTCCTACACCATCTACTCCACCTGTGGCGCCTTCTACATCCCAACGGTGTTGCTCATGATACTGTACGGTCGGATTTATGTGGCCGCCCGGTCCCGCATCCTGAAGCCACCATCGCTTTACGGGAAACGCTTTGCCACCGCCCACCTCATCACCGGCTCCGCAGGCTCCTCCCTCTGCTCCATCAGCTCCAACCTTCACGAGGGACACTCCCATTCCAGCAGCTCTCCGGTGTTCATCAACCACGTGAGAATCAAAGTCGCGGATAGTGTTATGGAGCGGAAACGGATATCCGCTGCCCGTGAAAGGAAAGCCACAAAAACCCTGGGGATTATTTTAGGGGCATTCATCGTTTGCTGGCTACCGTTCTTCGTGGTCAGCTTGGTCTTGCCCATCTGTCAGGACACCTGCTGGTCCCACCCCATCCTCCTAGACTTTTTCACCTGGTTGGGCTACCTGAACTCCCTCATCAACCCTGTCATATATACTGCTTTCAATGATGAGTTCAAGCTGGCTTTTCAGAAGATGATACGGCTTAAAAAATGCTCCTAATCATACTTCCTTTTGTTTTTGACACAGCTGCCAGTAAATGACTTTTAACCCACCTGCCCACGGAATTTGCTAATATAAGGGGTGGGTAATGATAAATCATTGTTCTCGTGGTCTAATTGTTATGTGTCACTGACAATCTCTGCTTTTTCATCATACTTGCTTTGCACGCTGTGATAATTACAACATCAAAGACATGTCAGTCTGTGCATATATATCTGTTAACCATGTCTATCTGAGGACCGAGGAAACAGAAGATTTGGAACGAGAACGTAGCAGTGAAAGGAGTATGGGGGTGGGCTTTGGGTTCCACAATCCCAGCTTCACTTTTCCTCAAGCACAAATTGTTCTCCAGTGGAAAAAGCTTTCCAGTAGTAGTCACATTGCTTGTGAATATTGTAAATTCCTTTTTGGGGGGATGGAGTATTTTGTGACTTTTCTTATAAAACAAGAGCATCGTTTCAGATTATTTTTCTACATTTTCTCATGTCGGATCTGAACTGTATAATCGGATTGAAACGTCCCAGCAAAATAAATAGCATGAGAGGTCATTTTAACTATGTCTTCCTTATTTTTAATTTCATGGCTTCTCCCTTCCCCTTTTCTCATGGGGCAAAAGTCAGAGGAAGGAAAAATCATACTGAGATTTCATACTGGAAATGTCATGAGGATATGGGACATATTTTGTTTTTTTTGTCACAGAGCTGTCACGGGTGTGTTGTGTGTTAAGAGTGGAAATACCCTTATAAATGAGGACACAATTATTTGAAAGTGAGTGACACAGAAATCAATATGATGCAGTACAAACAGATGTTATAATAATAATAATAATAATGATAATGATAATGATAATAATGTATTTATATACCGCCTTTCTTAGGTTACTAGATTGCTCTAATGACTGTAACTCAAGGCAGTTTACATAGGCAGACTTTATTCATAAACCCAAAGGCTTTTTACAATTTACAGAAACGTTATATCTTACAAGAACTACAACACATACAGATGGATCTTTCTGGATTTAGTCTTCTTTCTAGCCGCACGTTTGTCTTCTGGTGGCTGATAAGCGTCTTCCCTACTCCCACCAGAGAAGCAGCTGACTTCGGCACAACTCCCCCTCTCATAAGGCAGCCAGAGACAGCTCAGCTAATCAGTCGCAATTTACGAGGTCTGCTGCTCACAGAGACTTCCGGTAGTCCTGAACTGGTGACCTTCAGATCTTCAGCTCTTATCTTCAGGCAAACAGAGGCATTAACCCTCTTGACTAAATCTTCTTGACTAAACCCTTAAAATGAGGGTTTGTGTTGCAGTTGGAAGAGCACAAGGGTCACAAACAGCCTGCAGGAAGAAGAGCCTAATTCTTTACCAAGAAAAGCAAAATTGAGGGCGCAATCCTAACCTGGAGTTAGGACGGCACAGTTAGGCCAGCAAAGTTTGGCTGGCACAAGGGCCACCGTAAAGCGTGCTTGGACTACTCTCAGAGTCAGGGAGGATGGTCTGTGTGCTGGCCTCTGACTCTGAGAGTGGTCCAAACATACTTTATGGTGGCCCTTGTGCTGCCTAAACTTTGCTGGCCTAACTGCGCTGGCCTAACTGCAGGTTAGGAGTGCGCTCTGGGACATTTAGCCAAATGTCATTGTATTGCAAGAACAAACACAAAATGTAACTGCAGGGTGTAGTAATGACCACGTGCCAGGAGATGGCACTGTTTGCATGTATTTGTTGAGCAGGATTTTTTTTTATTTTTGGAACAAGCTGTGTTGGAGAAGAATGTTCTCAAGACTGCAAGGACAATTGAATGAAAAGGAAAGGGGGGGGGACAGAGAATGAAGCCACACAAATGGTTCTTTTGCTGTGGGAAGGGGGGGGGGGGGTCTGTTGAGAAACCATGCAACCATAATTAAAGTGTATTGATCCTTAGAGACTCTCCAGACAGTATCTTTTGCACAAACAGCTGTGCATGTTTGTGGCTGGCTGGGCATGCCAAGGTCAAGAAAGAAGCAGTGCCCAAGCAGGCATCTATTCCCTGTGAAACGGTTATATGCAGCAAAATACCAGAAGGATGACTGCTGAACATACGATGCTACTGTTTCCTGAGTCAAGCTCAGTATTGTCAACAGGAGCGCTCCAGGATTTCAGGTCATGGACTTTCTCAGTCCTACTGGAGATGTCATGAACTGAAGCTAGGCTCTTTCCCCTGAAAAGTGGGTGTTCTGCCACGGAGCAAGAGCCCAACTCGAAGCTAGGCTGCAAAATAGACACATGTGACGACAACCTTCCCCATATATGTCATGGCAAAACTCTAAGAGCGCAATCCTAACCTAGAGTTGGGCCGGCATAGTTAGGCCAGCAAAATTTGGCTGGCACCAGGGACACTGTAAAGTGTGTTTGGACCACTCTCGGATTCAGGGATGATGCCGCACATCTGTGTGCTGGCCTAACTCTAGGTTAGGAGTCAAAGAGTGGTCCAGACATACTTTACGGTGTCCCTTGTGCTAGCCTAACTGTGCCGGCCTAACTCTAGGTTAGGTTTGCACCCTCATTTAAACATCTGGCTCATTTCATCCCAAGCTGAGTGATTGATTTCTACATGAACTCTACACTGTCTGTCAAGCAGTCCTTGGGAACGACAGTGACCTAGATGTGGACATAGGCCCCTAGGCAACTGTCTGAGTTTGCCTCTTGATGAGCCAGATGCTGCTTTTTTGGCTAAGGTCGTTTAGAAAAAGCTTCCAAAAGGCAGCACACTGCCACCCATGCTGGGAGATCTTGGGCCAGCCTTAACATTCACATGGAGACGCATTGTCAAAGTACATAAGGTAGGAAAATAAACCATTTGGGGATGTTGAAACCTGCTCTAAAATCTACCCAACATGAAATCCACAACACTATTAGCTGGGGTTAAACCTGGAGCAGCTCATGTGCAGCCCACAAGTTTGATGGCAGTGGCATAAAGCACAAAGATGGCCCATTCACCCTTGGATTTCTGAGAAATTGCCTATACTAGGAATTCAATTCTCCAGCACCAAAAGAGGTAGCCATGAGATCCTGGTTACTTTGTCCAAAAGAAGCAACCTCTAGGCAGGTGAGATGCCCAGAGGAAGACAATGTGTGTTCCTTTCTCTCCCATCCTCGCTTTCCAAGTACTCTGTGGGTGACCCAGCGATGCATCAGTTTCCAAATGGTGGAAGCCATCCATCTTGTTTTAGCTATCCTGTTTCCCCCTGTCCGGGCTTAGGCATGGGTTGGGTGGGTGGGTGGGGGGAGATCACAATGAGCACAGCTCTGCCCTGGTGTGGATTGCCCTGAGCTTGTCTCTTCCAAGGAGTCTCTAGATTCCAAGCATTGTCCTCCTGGGTGAAAATTCTGCTGAGCCTTTAGAAGCACAGCCAGCCAAGCCAGCAAGGCTGAGGTTTTTTGTTTTTTGTTTTTTAACCCAGGAAGTGCCAGGCGGGTCTGTGCACTGCAGCATGTGCACACAGCGCCTCCGTCCCCCCGGCATCATTGTGCAATGCTGCATTTCACAAAAGCCGCTAACCTGCCCCAGCATGAGTGGAAGCAAGACTCCCGCATCCCATTTCCAGGTATTATTCAGCTTTTTTCTTTTCTCCATCTATTTCCTTTTGCCGGCCGGGGAAAAAAACGGGGGGGGGTGTTTGCTTGTCACAGCTGATGAGTCTCCAGGCTGCTTTCATGAGACTGCATGAAGCTGTGAAAATGGGATGGAGGTGAAAAAGCCGGATCGCGGCACATGGGCTGTGCACACCTATGTAAAAGTAAATGTAACCGACCTCCATGGGGGCGATACTTCTGTGCAAATGGGTTTTCAGAGTGGAGAGTTGCAAATGACAGCCTGGTGGGCTCAGAGGGGCCAGGATCCCAATGGGTCTGTGTTGCACCAAAACGTCCTGAGATGATCCCTGCTTGCTTGAGAGTAAATCCCCACTGATTTCAATTTACCTAGCATGGCAGCTTTAGGTTATGAAACTCGTCAATCCCCAGTGACAGCGACAACCTTCAACTCAGAGGAACGCTGGTGTTTTTTCCCCAGATGGGACTACTCTAGTGTAGGCAGGGTGGGTTGAAAGGTTTAAGGCTGCAAAACCCTGTATATGCTCCGGGTGAGTCGCCCCCATGAAACTCAATGGGCCTTACTTCCGAGTAGACACGCAAAAGCTTGTGCAATCGATTGCTTGAGATATCAAGAAATGCTGATCTAGTACAATCTTGTTGAGGAGGTGTGTGGGGGGGGGGGGAGGTTGCAAATGGTTGAAGCTGATTAAAACAATGGGAAGTCTGAGAATGCAGTTCCCTCTTGCCCGCTAGAAATCAGAATGGGTTGTGCCAGGCTGGGAAATGCAAGGAGGAGCAATTACGCTGAATTAGCAAAGGGCAGAGTGATGCAGCAACAAATCTAGGAGCCACCTTGGATTTAAATGCCTGCATGTGTGAATTTTCCCCTCCTGCCCTGGTGTGTAGAGTTCATTGTTTAAACAGGCAGACCACTGAGGAACTGGAGAAGAATCAGGATACTATTGATTCAATACTGAATGGCCCCATTACAAACATTCGCCTTGCCTCATTCACATATCCTCTTCCGGGGCAAGCTGAAGTATGCCTACTTAGAAGTAAGTCCCATTGTGTCCAATGGGGGGTGGGGAAAGCTTCCTCCCAGGAAAGTGTAGATAGGATGGCAGCACTCTGATACGTCTGGGAGTAAGCCCCAATCCACACAATGGCACTTGCTTCTGAGCAGGCATGCATAGGATTGCACTCTGAATCTTGATCCCATTTCTTGCATTTCTGTGCATGTGCCTGGCGCATCTTGACAGAAATGCAAGCCAGCGAACATGCCAGGGCACCTCCCCCCCCCCCCGAAACACACACAGCCTCCTCTCCGGATAGGAAATCTTGCTTGATGCATTTTGCACTGCAGCCATTCTATCAACCCAGTTCACAACAAGGGCGAGCCTTTTTGCAAACAAAAGAACGGCGATGGTGAAAACTCATTCCCAATGGCAAAGCCAGGAGCACTGTGTGGTGTGGTTGAGGAGTGCTATGGGGGACATCACTGCAGTTCAAGCTTTGTTGTAGGGATGTCGCTGATTCTGCCTTTGACACATGGGTCTTTTGGCTCTCCTGTTTACAGGGCTGTTGCACTGTGCATGCCTGCATCTGTGCGCACACCTGCAAAATGGGGACACTGCACAGGTTGCATCTGATGGGATTGCTCTAAGGGGGCTCTAGGCAGGAATGGGGCTTTAGCAGTGCATCATAGGCTGGGAATACCTGTATTCTGTTAAAAAAAAAAGTATGGCCAATTAACCCCCAAAAAACTTTTATTTACAATAAATTAGATTTGATTTTGTGGTGATGGGGCTTACAAAATCTTCTTTGCCCAGGTAGCAGAAGGTCTTAGCTATGCCACTGCTTAACTGTCCCAGAGCACAATCCTAACCTGGAGTTAGGCCGGCACAGTTAGGCCAGCAAAGTTTGGCTGGCACAAAGGGCCACTGTAAAGTAGGTTTGGACCACTCTCGGAGTCAGAGAGGCCAGCATACAGACATGCGCCATCTTCCCTGACTCAGAGAGTGGTCCAAATAAAACATGCTTTACAGTGTCCCTTGTGCTGGCCAAACTTTGCTGGCCTAAGACTGTGTTGGCCTAACTCCAGGTTTGGATTGCACCCCCAGGGTCACCCAGGGAGCTTAATGGCAGTGTGAGGATTCTACTCCCTTCTCCACTTCTAATCAACGGTTTCTAAACTGTGGATCCACAGTCCACCAGTGGGTCACAAACAACCCAACTTTTTATTGCTTGGGAAACTGACAAGGCAGATGTGCATTAAGGGTAAAGCTACTTGGTAGGGGGAAGCACCGCTGCCCAATCACCATTAAAGCCACAGAAGCTTAAGTGGCTGATAAAGTGAAACTTTTTTTTAGGTGGGTCCTGATGCTCAAAAGTTTGGGAACTGGTGTAAACTACTACACCACACTATCAAGTGTGGCTAGGCTTGCAGCCTGAGTTTTTATTATTTTCAGCTACTACTACTACTACTCTATTAGTAATTGGGCTATGTTTGTTAATTAAAGATAAAGAAAAAGTACTTGAATGCACCCCAGCACACAAATTAACTTGTTTTTCTTAAAGAAGGGTAGCTGTGGAAGTCTGTTTCACTAACGTAGGATCTTGTAGCAACTTCAAGACAAACAGTTCTTGCAATTCAGGGAAGTCCATGCTACAGAATATGTGTTATGGCTTTAATATGCCAGAAAACTCCTGGAAGTGTTTGTTACCACCACCAAGGCCATCCCTCTGGAAAAGCAAAATGAACAGGAATAGCTGGTCCATAGTATAGTGTTTTGGCCTTGGAATTGCTCCTGGAAGATCCAGGTTCAAATCCCGGCTGAGCCATGTAGCCTCCTGGGTGACCTTGGGCCAATCGGGATCTCACAGCCTCGCCAGGGTTGTTGTGAGAGGACAAGAGCAGGGGAGGAATTATGTGCACCAGGCTGAGCTCCTTGGACGAAGGGTGGTCTAAGCATGTGAAAAAGTCAGCAAAATAATAAATGAATAAGCAACCATTTCAGCATAATCTTGAGGATCGGCGCCCAGCCCACTCGCTGCCACCCACGAAGCGGGCCCTTGTCCACCGAGGCTGAAACAAAGCGATGGGTCGTTCGGGGGGGGGGGGAATCGATTTAGATTGTGAGCCCTTTTGGGACAGGGAGCCGTTTAACTTTCTTCTTATTTGCCTCTAAACCGCTTGGGGAACTTCGTGTGGAAAGCGGTGTCCAAATTCGACGGGCGGATCGCTCGCTTCGCGCGCAAGAGCTCCCCGTGCCCGTGTCCGAGGAGGGGTCGGCCACGCGGGGCGGCTGCTGCCAGTCAGTGCCGGCGACGCTGCGGCGGAGGGAGTCCGGGTCCGGCTCGGCTGGCAGAGGCGCCCAGGCCCGCTCCGGCGCGGCGAGCGTCTCCTCGCGCCGGCCCAGGAGAGGCGAAGCGGGCAGGCTCCGCTGGCGGCGGCGGCGGCGGCGGCGAGGAATGCGGAGCGAGCCGGAGGCGCTGCGCAGGAATGGAGCGGCGCAGCTCCCCGTCTTTGCGCGGCGTCCTCCTCCGCCCGCCTCCTTCCCCGCTGACGTCAAGGCCGCCAGCCAGCAGCAGGGGCTGCTCCCCGCCTCTCATTGTCAGGAGGAGCCCCAGCACGGCAGCCCGAGGATCGGACGCCCCGCCGGAGCGCTGCCAAGCGGGCCGCCGCCGAGTGGGGGCCCGCGTCGCCTCCGCAGCAGCGCGAGAGCCCAGCCGAGCCGAGCCGAGCCGAGCCGCGCGCGCCCCCGGGGATCCCCGGCTGCAGCAACTCCTTGGCGGGCCGGGCCGGGCCGGCTCCCTCCCTTCCTTCCTTCCCGGCCAGTTGCTCGGCTCCAGGTGGCGGGGAGAGACTCGGTGAGTGGCCCGGCGCGGGCTTGCCTTGGCGGGGCGGGAGGAGGAGGAGAGGAGGAGGGCCCCGGTTCGCATCCCTGAGCCGCCGCCGCCTCCTCCGTCCCTTGCGCCGATTCGGGCTCCGGCGCTGCCAAAACCAAGTTGGGGCTGGGAAGGAATGCGAGGCATCCGCTTTGTTCCGAGTTGCCAGTGTGTAGACAAGAAAAAAAGTGGTGGGTGGGGGAGAAGGACCTTAATTAGGGCTGGGAAAGGAGGGGGGGCTTCCCTCTCTTTGGGGGGAATTAGTCGATTAGCCTTCGTCGGCGATTAGTCGATTTGGGCCGCCGAGATCGCCTCCCGAACTTTTCGAAGAGGCGCGAGCGAGCCAGGCGCTCCCGGGCTTGGAAGGAACTTCCCGGCCGAGCAAGTTTCTCCCCGGGTGACTCTGGCCGTCGGAGAGGGCCCGGCCCTTCCTGCAAAGGAAATGCCTGTCGGAAAGCTGCTGGGAAGCGAAAGGGGGCCAGGTGGGTGCGGGCGAGGCGGGCTGCGGATCAGCCCCGGCGGCGGCGGCGGCGGCCTGGGACTCGCTTCCCCAGGAAACGTTGGGGAGCCGGGAAGGGCGCCTCGGGGGTGCGCGCCTCGACTCCCCAAGTCTCCCGCAGCGCCCTGCAACTTACTCCCCAAGTCGGTGCGCGCGCGTGCAGGATCGCGGCCTCCGATCGGGAGCCCCAGTGGGGTTTACTCGAGAGTAACCCCCACTGTGCTCAGGAGGGGCTGAGTTCCAGGTTAGGAATGCGTGTAGAGGGAGAGGGGGAGCGTGCAGCCTTTGCAAGGAATGCTGGGCATGTTTACTCGGAAGTAAACCCCTCTGAGTCCAACAAGTTTCTCCCCCTCCCCCCTCCCTCCCGTCCCAGGTAATTAGATGTGTAAGAGTGCTGCCTTTGAGATCAGCTTCTTGTTCAGCAAGTAATGTTAAAGGATACTTCGTGTATTAACTTTTTAGAGAGTGTACTTTAACACTAGCTGTTGCCAAAAGTTTACGACGTATGATGACTGTCACAAACCTGCCCTTCCACCAAAGAATTCAGGACACCATAAGTGGTGCCTTCCCCCTCCCCTTATTCTCACAACAGCCATGTGAGGTAGACCAGACTGAGGGCACAGTCCTAACCTGGAGTTAGGCCAGCAAAGTTTGGCCCGCGCAAGGGCCCACCATAAAGCTCGTTTGGACCACTCTCGGAGTCAGGGAGGATGGAGCACGTCTGTATGCTGGCCTCTCTGACTCTGAGGGTGGTCCAAACGTGCTTTACGGTGGCCCTTGTGCCAGCCAAACTTTGCTGGCCTAACTGTGCCGGCCTAACTCTAGGTTAGGATTGCGCCCTGAGAGAGTGAGTGGCCCAAGATTACTTAGCAAGCTTTGTTGCTAATCAGAGATCTGAACCTAGGCCTAAGCTTCAACACTGTAGCTATGCACATTTACTAAGAAATCGACCCTGCCAAATTCAGTGGGACTCCAATCTGGAGAATTTTATTGGTAAACTCCCCCGAACATGCCTAACTAGGCATGGGATTGGCTAAAAGGCTGGAGTCTAAACAGGTCATTATTGTCTTTGGTAATTGGGGCCCAAATGGGATTTCCCAATTAGGACAAGTATCAGCCTCCTGGACAGATCTTGCAAATTTTCCAGTCTTGCAAGTGGGATATCAGACTTCAGAGCGGAAGGGAAATGCCACCTGCACTAGGTCTTTCCCCATAAGTTTAAAAGTTGCCACTGTTTTTTCCTTTTCTTTTCTGGCAGGGCTTTAATGGCAATGCAACAGGCAGAAATTCATCAGGTGTTGCCTCCCTGATTGGATTCACCTCGGTGCCAATGAAAGCGGCATTTGTTAAATTTCAGCCTGTTCTAGTGTTAAAATGTCTAGGAAACCCCACAAAAAGGGGGGAGAGACTTTGTCTCTAAGATTGGGTCGGTGACAAACATGGATGTTATTGTGGTGAAAATGTTTGGATGTCTGCAGCCTGCATGACTTTGAAGGAGGACGTGAAGTCTTATTGTCTGGGTTCTGGAGAATGAATGATGCATGCACTTTTGTGGTCAGGTCTGGCTGTCTAAATGTTTGGAAATGAGTGGTTTATGGCTCTATCTTGATCAGCTGGTGCAGTAAGGCTCAGAGCTGTGCATGGCAAAATTCCCCCCCCCCCAGGATTTATACGTTTGCAGTGTTACCCTGTTCTGTTTCTTTGTGGGGTGTGCGTCTGTGTGTGTGTGTTACCCCATCCTTCCCCTTAAGGAGCTCATGGTCGTAAACCTGACTGTTTTTCTCTCTCCTTGCTTTTAACCTCACAACAATCCTGCAGTGTAGGCTAGGCTGTGAGAAACGGTGATTGGCCCCACGTCACCACGTGAGTTTCATGGCTCAGTGAGGATCTGAACTCGGGACCTCCTGATCCTCACCCGACCAGGTGACAACTAGCCCATCTCAGACAGAAGCGCTCCTCTTAAAGTTCTACATTTAGAGAGTATCCAGAAGAGCATTGAGGAAGCCTGGAGTGGGGATGTTAAAAGGCCATGGTGAAAATTTATTTGAATTTAAAATTATTATTAAAAAACTCAAGTGGCTGTTAAGGGGCACTTAACTCAGTGCTGATGGCTACACCAGAAATATTAATCAATCTGCAGTGCAGTGTATTAGGGCTTGGTTTTCTTAGCTTCAGATGCTCTCAGAGCAAACAAATATTTGACAATGTAGTAGTTTCGATTGTCTTGCAGTAGTTGTGGGGAGGGGAGAAACTGTAGTTGCTTCAGGGCGCCTTCCTTCTGTATGAGCTGGCCTGAATGTTAAGATCTTCTGCTGGACCTCAACTGCACGTCCCACCTTTGTCTGGTGACTGGCAGTGATGGGACCTTTTCCTTGACTGTGGAACTCCCTCCCACTGGAGGCACCTGCTGTCCTTTGTTTAGTGGCATTTCACAGGCTTGTGGAAAGCATTATATTTAGACTGACTTTTGATTGTTGACTGGGTGCCTTGCTGTTTTGATTGTATTGCGTTAGATATATCTATTTCTTGCTTTCTCTTCTATACGTCTTCCGTGGACTCCAGGGTGCATTTTCTTAGATGGGATAGTATTTGTTCACCTCTGCTGCATTCATTCTCGCAACAACCCTGTGTGGTAGGTTATCTGCCTGAGAAATAATGGCTGTACCAAGCTCACCCAGTGATTTTCATAGCATTGTGGGTATTGGAACCTGTGTCTCCCCAACCTTAGTCCGATACTGTTAACCACAGCGGTATGGTGGCTCTCTGTTTGTTCTGCTGATACTGTTGTGTTCTTATTTGGGTTGTTGGATATACCTTATCTTGAGTTTTTTTGGAAGGCCAGCATATACCATAAATCTGATTATTAATAATATTGGCCTTGGAAAAAGGAATGTCTTATTGCTTTCAGCGTTAGGACATTTGGGCAAGGCCCTGGTAGGTTTGACAGCCTACTAATTGCCAGTAATCAGTCTGTGGAACTCCTTGCCACAAGATGTGGTGATGGTGTCTGGCCTGGATGCCTTTAAAAGGGGATTGGACCAATTTATGGATGAAAACTCCATCACAGGTTATAAACTATGATGGGTATGTCCAGCTGGTCGCTCATCATCAGGGCTAGGTAGGAATTGCTTTTCTGTCATCTGAATTGGCAGTTTTTTTGCCTACCCCAGACTGGTGAGGGAGGGTACAGACGGGTGTTCAGTAGGTTTCATGATTTACACCTGTGTTTAATAAAGTTAAACCCCAACCTCAGCCTGGTGTCTTCCTTGGAGGTGGCGCAAGGGTAATAGGCTATTTCAGAATGCCGGATGAAGGGAAGTGGCAGCGAGATACAAGCATCTTGTTGTCTTGTGTGCTTCCTGAAGCATCTGGTGGGCCACTGTGAGATACAGGAAGCTGGACTAGATGGGCCTTGGCCTGATCCAGTGGGGCTGTTCCTATGTTCCTATATGTCTGAAGAGGAGCATCTGGTTCTGGTGGCTGTCCAAGAGAAATGCTGTGGAGACTCTTGACCAGTGTGTTTACCTCAGAAGTTTACCTCAAAATGCCAGGTGCAAGGGAGTGGCAACAAGATGCAGGTATCTGGTTGTCTTGTGTGCTCCCTGAGGCATCTGGTGGGCCACTGTGAGATACAGGAAGCTGGACTAGATGGGCCCTTGGCCTGATCCAGCAAGGTTTTTCTTATGTTCTTATGACAGATGATAGTCTTCCTTTACCAAATCTGCACTGTGAAAGGGGTGGTGAGTATAGGATCCGACCCTCCTTAAGATGCCGGCGGAACAGGGCCACCTCCTCAACTTAGCAATGAGCCGAGAATTCTTCAGCTCAGAAAGACTTACTTTAATCAGACTTCACCCCCAGGGTGAAGGTGCTTTTACTCAATTGACTCGGAGGAATTTTCAGCGTTTGTTTTTTTCCCCAGCGCCAAGCTTTCTCCCTCGCTCGGGGAGGCAGGGCTGGGTGTGAATCGAAACATGTTTATTGCCATGTAAGTCTATTGTCGTTCCCCGGGCCGACAAGCAAGCGTGTTGTGTTTAGAAGCTTTGGAGGAAGCCGTCTCATTCTTCCTGATGGGGCATGCGTTTGTTTTCACTAAGATCTGTGGAATTTTGAACTTCGGCTGTGGCCGGGCCATTGTCTTTATGAGAAAGAGATTGAGGGTTTCTGCTTTCCTTCATTATGAATTGAGCCTGGTTGCTCATGGGGGACAGGAAAGTATGTTACAGGAGCCCAGCTGCAGTAGCGCAGATAGTGGGGGAAATGCTAAGTACTGCAGGTGCCACAATGCATCATGTAAACATCTCCTCCTACGTTCCATCAGAGCAATTCCAGACAGCAGCAGCAATACACAGGTGCTTGCCGAACCAGACAGCATCTCCTGCACGTTCTGTCACTGCTGGAATGGCTTTGATCGTGAGTGGGAGGAGCCATTGACAAAGCCCATTGCAGAACCTGCAGTACTTACAGTTTTCCCCCGCTAGCTACGCTGTAACCTGCGAATGCCCCCTTGTATTTTATGAAACACAGGAACACACTATTTTGTTTTGTTTTTTAGAGTGCAATCCCAATCTGGAGTTAGGCCAGCACAGTTAGGCCTGCGAAATTTGGCTGGCACAAGGGCCACTGTAAAACATGTTTGAATCACTCTCTGAGTTAGGGAGGATGGCTAGCATCTGTGTGCTGGACTCTCTGAGTCAAGGAGGATGGCGCATGTCTGTGTGCTGGAGTCTCTGACTCAGAGAGTGGTCCAAACATACTGTACGGTGTCCCTTTTGCCGGCCAAATTTTCCTGGCCTAACTGTGCCGACCTAACTCCAGGTTAGGATGGTGCCCTTAATCAGGTAGCAAAGAGCGTGATGGACGTAAAAAGTGGAACGATTTTTTTCGTACGTTGAATGACAGCAGAGGATTGTTTGCATTGCGAACTACTTTTGCCATTTATGCCTGTGTAGCAAATCGAGCATTTCCTGTAGAATGGTTAATGTCTGAAAGAATAAGACTCCCTTCAAACCATGATCGTTCCCTACTATTTTCTAAAGACAGTGATGTCCACAGTGATATGTATGGGGTTGCGACCTGCTGGAACCTGGGGCAGACTTTTAAAAAGATATCCTTTTGAAATGAGGGCTAGTGAAACGGATTTGGTCACCAGCCTTCTGAAACTCTCTGTGTACAAAATCTTGGGGTGCAGGGAGGCAGGGCCGGCCATAGATTCACATGAAGCAATTTCTTCATGTAGCGTTGGCTGGGTGGTGGTGCATGTCTCCAGCTGCCCATCCACTCTGGGTAGAGGAAGTGTGGAGGAGAGGGGAATGATGGTCTAGACCACCACCATGTCACCGGGAAGGCTGGAGACTACCAACCATTCTCAATGATCCACTCTTGAGATGGTGTGAGCGACTGTGCTGGTATTGTTTTTAGAGTTCCTCCCCTTTCCCCCGCCCACTTGTGACTTGGGGTCAGCCGTTGAATGTTGTGGTTACAATCTGGGCACTTGGTGGCTTGTCTTGGCTTCTGAAGCATGTTCATCTGCACTGTTGACTTCTTGTTTTTATAGAGTGGAACTGAAAGAATATGGTTTGCCCGGCATAGGTTTTCTTTGTAGTACTTCAACCCCTTATCACTGTCATCCTCACATCAATGCTGCCAAGCCATAGGCTCAAGGTCACCCAGGAAGCTTCATGACTGAGCGAGGAGTTGAACCTGGATCTTCCAGTTTGTGTCCAGTTTCCTAACCACTGCATCACCCTTGCTCTAGAGCCTACCACAGTCTTGTAATCAAGTTGTCCCTGTCTGTGTTCAAATCTGGATCTTTCCTGTGCTTCAGTGAACATAAGCGTGGCTGTACCTCTCCTGCCAACCTATACTAGCAGTCTGAAAGCACCTAAATGCAAGTAGATAAATAGGGACCACTTTGGTGGGAAGGGAACGGCGTTCCGTGCGCTACGGCATATAGTCATGCTGGCCACATGACCACAGAAGCTTGTCCTCAGACAAAACGCCGGCTCTACAGGCTTAGAAACGGAGATGAGCATCGCCCCCTACAGTCGGTCATGACTAAACCATTTGGTCGTGGGGAAACCTTTACCTAAGATTCTGGATAGGCAATGCTTTTGAGTTATGGCTCCTCCAGATCACAGTGAGATTTTTATATTTTAAAATGCAGAGAAGGGGGCTGCTGATGGTTAAGAAAGAGTGGTGTGCCTAAGCTGTGTGTGTGTGTGTGTGTGTTCCTGATTGCGATTTCACCTGAGGACTTCAGACACACAACTCATATCTTAGTTCTTTTGAACTTGGTTGGGTTTTTTTTTTCCCCACTTCTTGTAATTTGCTGTGCTCATCACTCAGCCCTAACCTACGGGGCGAACAAGTCATGCTTCTGTGTAAATGTGTGTACTTAATTAATGTCGGGGCCGAGGAGAGACGACTTGTGCTGCCTCTTAGGAGTTCATCCTGGCCTAAAGATCACATGCCGTTTTCACATATTAGCGCTTTGCATGAATGGGGTGGACAAGCCCCATCTTGTTGCAGGAAGAAAGGTGCCCGGGGAAATGCTAGTTTGAAATGCTCAAAAGATCACAATTTTGCCACATGGAGTAAGGAGAAGAGATTGGAAAACGACCCCTGTGTTTGTTGTTTTGGGGGGTGGCTTGCTGTTGTATAACGTTGATTAGTCTGGAGCACTGTTCCATGACTTGCTAGCTTTCCACATTCAGGGGTCTTTTTGAGATGGGAGAGCATTCAAGCATTGGTCTCTCTTCCCACCCCCTGTCTGCCTTCAGAAACGGCATGTGGTACAGTCCTGCCAGAACGATCACATTTCAGAACATTTAAATGAGCTTTCCAGTTGGACTGGGGGAGGATGTTTATTTTGGAGCGCCTTCCCACGTCTCTCTCAAAAGCACTGCAAGGACGTCGCCGCTGGATCCTGGAGCGACGCCGTCAAGCACAACATTATAATACACGTAAATAAGCAAGCGATGAAAAGGAGACAGTTTGAAACAGTTTAGTCAAGCATTTTGGTTCCCATCCTGCTCGGTGACATGGTGGTTAAATTATAAGTGTGTTCCTGAGCCAGGTGGAAACCAAAACAACTTTTCAACTCTCTCTGTTTTGTGGTTAGATTATTTACAGATATATCTCAAGAGACAGATGCGTAGATTCATTCCCACCCCACATTACATTTTATCCTTTTGATTAGCAAAAACGATTCCTGTAGAGGAAGTTGCTTAGAGTGTTGCTGATTTCCCTCCCCCCCCCCGCACCTTTCAGAGGCATTTCCCACCCTGCCCTGAAATCTTCCGCGGCTTCCAATTAAAAAGGTGTTCAAATCCCACCCCTCTGCTCTTAGTTTGAATTTGTCATTGTTCTGCTGGTGGATCTCATCGAATTAAGCCCAGATGAGACTCGAATTGTAGGTTTTTCAAGGATCGGATTCGAATCGCTCTTTGTTCGTAGCTGTTTATTTCTTTGCCTCCCCCCCCCCCCGGTCTTCGAATCCTGGCAAAGAGATTGCAATGGTGGTAGGCCCAGGTAAGACACATGAGGCGCATAGGGACTAGACATGTTTGTGCCTGCTGGAGTCTGGCTGCATTGTTTGGAAATGTGAGTTTTGAAATGTGCCGAGATGGACCTCCCTAGGGAAACAGAAAATTTATGGTCCGATTTATTGTCTTTCGGGTGCCACGAGGCTCTGCCTGTGTTTGCTGTAACAGACCAACCTGTTTATGCCTCTGGAATTTGCTCCCGAAGGAAGTGTGGGCAGTTGCTAGGGAGATCTGTGAATTCTTCCCTAATTTGAGAAAAAAAAACTTTCTGTCTACAAGGGCATTTTTTCATGTTAGCGGCCATCAAACCCCTGTGTGTTGCAGAGGATTCTGGGTCATTTTTAGAGGTATCGGTGGCGAGATCTGTTGAGGGTCCTCCCCAGATTATTCACATTTTTGCCCAAGGAGCTTCTTCTTCCCTCACACTTTGTCCTCAAAACAAAAAGAGTAATACCAGGTTGAGCATTGTCCTGGAATGCATTTGTTCCTTCCGATCCATGATGAAAAAAATCCATTTCTGGAAGGCAGAAGGGACCAATTGGCTAGCACCAATACAGTTGTCAACACATAAGAACATAAGAAGAACCCGACTGGATCAGGCCAAAGGCCCATCTAGTCCAGCTTCCTGTATCTCACAGTGGCCCACCAGATGCCTCAGGGAGCACACAAGGCAACAAGGTGCCTGTATCCTGTTGCCACTCCCTTGTATCAGGCATTCTGAGGAGAATTTCTGAGGGAAACATGAGGTAAATAAAACAGAAATTGCTATCCTGTCTGTCTGGGAACCACTTAGAACAGTTAGACTTGTGTAGGCTCCTGGGCTCTGTCCTCTTCCTTGGATCTAGCTGAAGTCCTCGGGCAGTAGTAAACTTTTGCCATTTGTCCCCAAGTGCACGACCGTATCTTAGGCACTTCATTCCATTCCTGTGACATCCAAGAGGTCGCCCAGTTTGGTTTGTGCAATTTCCTCCTCTTTTTCTGCTTTGACGGCCCCACCAGCTCAGTGTCGTCCGTGGATGTCGGTGTTGTCTGTCTTCCCTTTCAGTGAGGTCATTCATGAAACCTCTGAGCCAGAGAGTTCCCCGTGACTGAGGCCTGAAACGCTCCCTGCTCACCTTAAAGTCATGGGGCTATGAAACAGCTAGCAGTGTTTACTCCCCCTTGTATTGTTTGTAAACAAACTTGGAATGCAAATGTAGAATCAAAACACACAACACCGCAATTTGCTATTTTGTGCAAGAAATTTTGGGGGAAAAAATATCACCCGAGAAACACACCCAGACCACTTTGAGCACCTCTGCTCTAACCCCTAGGCCGCACTGCCTGCGTAACCACTTCAAAGTCTAAACCACTTCTTAACCACTTCTAAAATCTGTTTTAGGATGGAAAGATAGTAAGTGTGTATTTGAATATCTTGTCATCCTCTTTCCCCACCTACTTTGCACTCTCTTAGTAGCCTAGTAAGTTGATTTTCCCATATGCAGTTTCTGGGCTTTCATGAGTTGTCGTCCTCCTTTCTTTTATCGTCCTGGAGTTCCTCCCTTGATATCTGTCCTCATATGTGAACTTGGGCGTTTGAGTGCCTATCTGATTGGCCACCCCAAAACGAGGTAATGGTTTATATGCATGCAGGGCACTCCCTACCAATGCAGAAGTGAGTCAGTCCTGTAAACTGAAAGATAAAGGAAAGAAAACCCCGAAGCTGCCTCCAGAGCTCCAAAATGTGGAAGGTGCCATTTTTGGGGGGGACGACGATGACAAACAAGAGCAGAGTGTTGGGGGGGGGGTCTGTGACGATTGGCCTTTGGAGCTTTTCACCTTTCATGGCTTAATGCAAGGGCCACTTACACTAAACTCCAGATGTTTAAGAACTGCCAGAGCGATGTTTGAGAGCCACAATATTTAAAAAGCGTTTAAAATTCTAAAATATATTGACTCACCCTGAACAGTAGGCTTACAATTCAATTCGGTAGACTTTCAGATTATACCCTGTAAATAATTGCAGCGCTTGAACATTTCTTATTTACCATTTCTGTTGTAATGCAGAAAGGAGCTCAGCCCCCAGCTTTCCGCCAGCCGCACATTATGTGTCAGAGCCACATGTGGCTCACAAGCCAAGGTTTGGCCACCCCTGGTTTATGATACTCTGGAAGGCTGTTGGGGGAGATGCAGTATTTTTTTTTGGCAGATTCCACTTGCAGAAGGCACAATCCCATAGTTTTTTTGTACCATCATTGAATCGCTTGTCAGCTTCCAGAGTATGTCTAGCTCTTCCCAAATTTGGTCCCCACCCCGTCCCACATCCTTCAACTTCCAGTGCTTAATTGTCTCATTTAATTCTTTCAGCTGCGTTGCCTGCAGGTCTCCCAGCATGTGACCAAGATAGCAGTCTCTGGAGCAAAAGCTGATGTCTCCATCTCTGGAGTCTGCTCCAGGCAAAGGACTCCAAATTAATTTCTTGCAGAACTTTGGTTTGTTTCACGGAGGGCGAGGAAATGCGCCAAGAGGGAGATGTTTCTGGTGGATCGGGTCCTGTTTCATTTGGCCCTTTGACACTTGATCTCCCCCCCTCTCAGTTTATTCCTTTTCAAGCCAGGCTGTAGGACTGCGGGTAACCAAATCCTTCTGACACCAATTGCGTAATCCCTTCAAAAAGCGAAGCTGATATACTGGCACGGCTGCAGGAAATCAAAAGCAGAAACTTTTAATCTGCCGTTAAGTGAATTAATTGGGGTTGGAAAACAAAATGCAGTGGGCTGGTTTGAATGCACCGCTCAGCACAGTGGTTCCCAAGCTGTGGGTCGGGACCCAGCAGTGGGTCGTGAATCAATTTCAGGGGGGTCGCAAAGCACCTAGAGCAGCCATATTGAAAATACGGGAAGATGAGATGCTGGAAAGGGGGAGGGCTGTGTGGTTGTTTTGCTTGTGTCAAGGTTGTGAATAGGCAGCAAGAAGTTGGGTTATTTCTCAGCCGTTTTCCAATAGCAAAGTGATTCAGAAAGAAAAAGACTGATTCATTTTGCTATTGGAAAACGACTGAGAAATAACCCAACCGATTTCTGCATTCTCAGGAAAGCAGCAGGCTCTGGCGTCACAATGACGGCACTTCCAGCCGTGACATCACTTCCGGTGGGTCCAGGAGAGATGGTCATTCTAAAATGTGCGTCCTGGTGCTAAAAAGCTTGAGAATCACTGGCTGAACAAATTGACGGAGAGGTGACCCGCTGATAACATAGTAAGAACATTGCGGTGTTATGACAATCGGTGGTTCTCGTTTCTCCCTTTTTGTTTGGCCGTCAGTCAAACAAAAAAGGGTCTGGACTGGTTATTATCTGGAAGAGGTAACACTGTCGGTGCACCAGAGATTAACCACTACACTGCAGCAGTTATTTGTATATGGCTTGAGTGGAGTTAGAAATTGCAGTCAACCAAGGAATTGTCTGGTTACGTTTCTAAAACAAGCTCTCCAAAACAAAAACTCACCTCCCTGTCATTGCATTACTTGTTAAAACGAATAGGCGTCTTGGTCTTTTATCACGCAAACATCATTTTTACCAATGCATGTGACCCTCCTGTTCCCACCAGCTTAGGTGGAAGGGATGTTTGCTACAATAATGGTATTGCTGCTTTTAACATCGTTTTTAAAGAATGGTTTCTGTAGCTCAGAATTTAGCTAAATTATCATTTATCGGGGATCTGTTTGGGTCTGCACCAACCAGCATTAGTTCTCCCGGACCTCAGCTTGGATTTTTCCCCTGTCCTACCTGTGGACTTTGGGGATTTGAACCCAGGACCTTGTGTATTTGAAGCACTGGGTTATGACCTCTTGCTCAGTTTTATATTGGGGAAGGACCCCAGAGCTCAATGGTAGAACCCCTTCCATGCCTGCAGAAGGTCCTGGGTTCAATCCCTGGCATATCTGGGTAGTGCGGGGGAAAAGACCCCTTAACAGAAGTTAGTAACAGAAGTGTTAGTTGGAAGTCACACTGTTGCCCTAGCTGGGCCAATGGTCTGAAGTCTGTGTAAAACAGCTGATGGTTCATGTTGTTTTACTTGCTTATTGTCGAGTGTTCCAAGGACCATTTCTTCAGCCGTTCTTGGGGTATAAATCTACCCCACAACTCCATCCTGCTTGCGTGTGATGTCATTGCTCCATGTAGCATGGACAGGGTTTCGCATGGGGTTTGGAGAGCTGGATGGAGGGTATGAGTCAGTGCGCTGGGTTGTTTAATGGGCTATCTCAGTGTTGTGCTTTAATGTAATCTGACTCTGTATTAATCTGTTTAAAGTTTAGTTTAATTACCCACTTGGCGCTACACCCTGCTTTCAGGCGGGCTTGCATTTTCCCCCCTTCTCCGACAGGAACAAAAACATCTCTGAAACCAAGCTTGGCTTGGCCCTTCAAACCACTGGCTCCTGAGTCCTCTTGCTTTCTTCCATGGTGTCACAGCGGAGAATGTGTTTGAGGCTGTGGCAGCCTTTGAGCGTGTTGGGTGAACGGAGGCACTTGCAGCAAACAAATACGGGTTTTGGGAAAGACGGCGGAGCTGTTTTAAGAGGATGAAACCCAAACTGCGATCATTCCAACTGTTAGCCTGTCCATGGGGATAACAGCTGGGACTGCATCAAAGGCTTTTGTGGGTTTCGAGTCACAGTCGCTCAACGACGTCCTTGTGCGTAGCAGGCTTTCCCCGGTTCAATCAGATTTCACGACGGCAAATCTCCCAAAGAGAGGGTGAAATGGAATTAGTGAGCGGAGCTCACTCTTGCTCCGGGATTGGACCCGGGAAGTGAATGGAGGAAAAGAGGGAGGAAGACGGTCTGGATTAAGAGAGGTTGGGGGAAGAGAAGCATTACTTGTTGGTCCAAACAAGTGACTGTGGGATGATTGGGGTTTCACAGAGGGAGAAAACTCACATTCGGTCGGGAGCCAAATCTGAATTGATGGTTGATCAAGAGGCCCCTTAAATCTTTCTGACTTCTCAGAAGTGCTTAAATCTTTCCTGCTGACTTCAGCAGGGCCTCGGAGTGCTTGACTTCTCAGCTAGATCTTGTCCTCTCTCTCCAGTGCAAATTTAACTTGATCCAGCTTTGCACCGGCGTAATACGTTCTGATGCAGAGATGTCTGCTGAAAATGCTGTTCCTCTGCATTCAACCTGGAAAATGGCTGCGGGTAGCGATTTTGTTAAAGGAACTTGAATCCCTGCTTGTTACATCTCTGCAGAGAACAAGGTGTTGCCTGTGTTTCCTTCAGGGAGTTCCGGAAAATTTGCAGCTCGCTTAGAATTTACAGATGGTGCCATCGCAAGGATTGTAGACATCGACTGTGTCCACCCTCGCTGTAGTCCTGCAAGGGAGGTCACAGTTTCCTTTCCTTTTGCACGTTGAGGAACTGAGACGAGCAGCGCAATCCTGCCCCAGACGTAGCGTTGACGCAACGATCCTTTTGAACCCAGTGTCTGGGTGAGAGTTTGAAGCCAGGGCTTCCCCCATCGTAGCCGGACACTCTGCCCACTACCCTGCATTGTCCACGGCCAAATGCTCACAGCTAAGCTGCAAATGCTGCAACTGGCAAATGCTCACAGCTTGTCTAGTGGGGTCGGCAAGCATTGCAATCGGGTTGCCGTGGACTGCTGCATTTAGCCGCCCTTTCTGAATAGCAGATTTTGCTGCAGTGCTGCCGTGATGGTCAGGCTCCGTTTCTTTTCCTCTTTAACTCCTTGATGACTCTCCCCCCCACGTCTTCCCCCAAAGCTGAGGAGCCGGCAGAAGGCCCCATGCTGCTTTCTCTGATCTGAGGAGCTGTTCGTGAGATGTGCTTTTTCGGCAGAGGCGATTGCAGGTGTGGAGCTGGAGCAGGTCAGCTGACTCCCATTGCAGCACTTTCTCATGTCTTGGATGGCCTATCCCCTTCTTGTGGGAGTGTGCAAAGCAACCTTGGAGGGGGGGGGAGAGAAATCTGATGAAACGTCTTTGCGGACATGTCGTTACATGTGCGATTCTTCAGCAGAACATGCCAGAAGTGAGCTGTCTTTCAGTGGGGCAGGAGTACTTCGAAGAGGCCTTGGTTGTTAGCTGCTGCTGGTGTTTTGTCCTTTGCTCTCTCTCTCTCTCTCTCTCTCTCTCTGTGTGTGTGTGTGTGTGTGTGTGTGTGTTTTCATGTGCAGTTGGATTATATGCGGGGTCATAAGTTTTTGTGGAATTTAAATTGCTGGGAGCAATGGGGTATTTATATTTGTATAAGTGATTGTTGTATGGTTGATTGTGCATATTTTAGTTTTGGTGTTGTCCAGTTTTACCTTGGGGAAGAGCACCTCATTTTGTTGCACCCAGTTGTGAGTGTAATGACAAATAAATTTCTTATGTCTTATGTCTTATTAAGGAGGAGATCCTGATCCTGAATTATGTAGGGGTTGGATAGAGGGATGTTTTTTTCCTTCTGTCACAACACCAGAACCAGGGGGACATCCACTAAAATTAAGTGTTGGAAGAGTTAGAAGCGAATACCTTTTTACCCAGCACACGATTCATTTGTGGAACTCCTTGCCACGGGATGTGGTGATGGCATCTGGCCTCGCTGCCTTTAAAGAGGGATTGGACAGATTTCTAGAAGAAAGGTCCCTCACGGGCTACACGCCGCGATGGGTACACGCAACCTCCTGGTTTTAGTGGGCAGCCTCTGGATGCCAGATGTGGTGAAGCCTTGACAGTCTGCCCCACAGCCACTGTTTGTGGTGCCTGATCATCGCAGAGCCTTTTCTGCTAGGCCTCGTCTCTAGGTCAAGGAGGATTTCCTTCTTCAGGCAGGGGTTGGACTAGATGGCCTCATTGCCCCCTTCCAACTTTATGATTTTATGCTACAATGATCACAACAAGCTGCTGCTCTGCTGGTACCTCGGAATGGGTCCTTTGGAGTGTTTGTTCGTGTTGTGTCTCTTTCCGTATGCGTGTTGAAGTACCGTATTTCCCCAAGTATAAGGCGCACCAAAGTATAAGACACACCTTAATTTTGGGGCCAGAAATTTGAAAAAATACATTTTTGGGGCCGGCTGCTCTTTGAGGCAAGTGGGAGCACGGAGAACGCAGCGCTGCCCGGCACACCCCTTGAATAAGATGCACCCAATTTTTAAGCCCCCGGGTTTTGGGGAAAAAGGTGCATCTTATACTTGGGGGAATACGGTAATTATCAGTTTCTGCCCTGCTCTGTTTCTGAGGTCTGTTCATTACGAGGAGGTTAGCTAAGGAGCGCTAACAGAGAATCTGCAGGATCTTCGTGGGCAGCTAATTGGATTCCCATCACAATTGAAATGCTCATCGCAAAACCAGTGTGGTGTAGTGGTGAGCTTGCCGGGCACTGGCAGATCTGGGCTCAATTCCTGCCAGACCTTTAAGCTCACTGGATGATTTTGGCCTCATCACTCTCTCTCACTCGACTTAATCTACTTCACAAGATTGCAGTGAGGATAAAAGGGAAGGGGGGGGGAGAACCTAGGACGCCACCTGAGCCTTTTGGAGAAAGGGCAGGATAAAAATAAAACTAATAACAATAATAATTTTTAACACGTTTGCCCCAAGGATCTATCTGTCCTGGAGGAACCCTGAGAATTGTAGTTCTGTAGGTAACTGGAGGTATGGAGGTATGGTGTTGGAGAAAACTCTTGAGAGTCCCCTGGACTGCAGGGAGAACCAATCAGTCAATCCTCCAGGAAGTCAAGCCTGATTGCTCCCTGGAAGGACAAATCCTGAAGCTGAAGCTCAAGTACTTTGGCCACCTCATGAGGAGCGAGGACTCTTTAGAAAAGACCCTCATGCTGGGAAAGATGGAAGGCAAAAGGAGAAGGGGGCGGCAGAGGATGAGATGGTTAGACAGTGTCACCAAAGTGATGAACATGAAATTGGGCGAACTCCAGAAGCTAGTGGAGGACAGGGAGGCCTGGCGTGCTGTGGTCCATGGGGTCGCGAAGAGTCGGACACGACTTAGCGACTGAACAACAACAACAGGTAACTGGAGCATTCCTATGCTACACACTTAGTTCATCAGAACATAAGAAGAGCATAATAGAAGGGCATAATCCACTATATCGTGTCTGTCTTCAAAATATTATAAGAATCCTAATGTGAAGGTGCTGAGAATGATCTGTTAAGAGACCCTCTTTTTCAGAACTGTGGTTGCCAACTTACCATGGAGCAGAGTTACAACCCCATCTTATCCCCTACCATTGGTGCTGCTGCTGCTATCATGCCAGTGGAGCGCATGTTGATTGATTGATCGATGCCTGAATGCTGCAGAGACCTTCCAGAGGCTGCGAGGGACCTTCAGAATGGCACCTGCGACCAGCATGGACCTCTTAAACAGGGCTGGCAGATGCTTGGGCTGAGCATTAAAAGGGGTCAGTGCTGGTCGCAAGTGCCATTCTGAAGGTCCCTGCAGCCTCTGGAAGGTCTCTGCATAGTGGATAATGAGGACAGAGGCGCAGGTAATAAGGAAAGTAGCATTTGCAGATAAGCGAGGTTGCAGATAAAGAGGATTGACTGTATGTAATGCTGTAACAAATCAATAAGAAGGGGGGGCCATGATTGGGAGGCCTGATGGAGTTAAAAGAAAAATAGTTATGTAAGTTGGTGTAAGTCAACAGGGATATGGTGGCTTCAGAATGGGGGGGGGGTAGGATCCTGGTGCTGCCAGCATCCATACCTGCCCACTTCAAAACTTGCCCTGTCCCCCTCCCCACCCATGACGCCCACACCCACTGCCAAATTACCAGGACCTTGTGCTGCTGGCACACAAGCAGCTCACGGCCCAAATAAGACTGGACCGTTTTGCTGGGAAAAGGTGGATTTGGGTTATATTAGTATTGCTTGATGCTAAACAGCCGTTTCAGTTTTCAGAGTGGGAATCGTAAGCAAGACAACACATTTCCTTACCTGGCACCATTGTGTCGAGGCAAGGCAGGGGTGATTAGATGGTGAAATAGATGGTGTTGTCTTGATGGAAGGCACGTCCGATTCATTCTGCCACAAGAGGCCAATACACATTTTCTGTGATCTGTCGTTCATGTGAAATGGACAGGTGCCCATTAGGATGTCATGAGAAATAACTTACAAGAACAAAACCAGCCTGGACCAATCTTGTCCCTAGGAATCTGGCTACCCACTGAAATATGGGCAGTCCATTAAAAAATGATGATCAGCTGCAGTTTAGGATTGTACTCGGAGTTTGGATCTAGCAATGGCCAGAAATAGGGCTGAGATAAATCGTAACCGCTCTGGTTTGTGAAACCAGGAATAGTCGGATGGCTTCCACCCCCCACCCACCCCATAGCAGAATAATTGCTTGAGTCACTGGTAATTATGGGCTGATTCATATGTACATGCTCATCAGTTAATTTCTCATCTCTTGGTGAGTCGCAGCCTAGCGTGGCGACTAACTCAGTCGAAAAACTTTGGGTTCGAGAGGGTGTTCGAAGTTGAATGTATGCTGGTTCTCTTGAAGATGCAAATCATCTCTTGATGGTGCAATCAAGCGATGAATGCACACATGTGCCCTAAAATTGCCACATTTTGGAGCCAGTTGGTTTGATATATTGGGGGGGGGATGCTTAGGTGACTAAGCAATACATGAGCGACCCTCTCTGGGTTTAGGAAGTAGCTGTCTGCAATTTTTTGTTGTTGTTGTTCAGTCGCTAAGTCGTGCCCGACTGTTCGCGACCCCCTGGACCACAGCATGCCAGGCCTCCCTGTCCTCCACTAGCTTCCAGAGTTCGCCCAATTTCATGTTCGTCGCTTCGGTGACACTCTCTAACCATCTCATCCTCTGCCGCCCCCTTCTCCTTTTGCCTTCAATCTTTCCCAGCATGAAGGTCTTTTCTACAGAGTCCTCTCTTCTCATGAGGTGGCCAAAGTACTTGAGCTTCAGCTTCAGGATTTGTCCTTCCAGGGAGCAATCAGGTTTGACTTCCTGGAGGACTGACCGATTGGATCTCCTTGCAGTCCAGGGGACTCTCAAGAGTCTTCTCCAGCACCATAATTCGAAAGCATCTATTCTTCGGCGCTCTGCCTTTCTTATGGTCCAGCTCTCACAGCCATACATTGCTACTGGGAAAACCATAGCTTTGACTATGCGAACCTTTGTTGGCAGGGTGATGTCTCAGCTTTTGATTAAGTTGTCTAGGTTCGCCATAGCTTTCCTCCCAAGAAGTAAACGTCTTTTAATTTCATGGCTGCAGTCACCATCTGCGGTGATCTTGGAGCCCAGGAAGATAAAATCTGCGATTATTAGGCAATAAATGGTAGATTTACTCAATAATGGTAGATCGATTCAGGATAGTTGTTTGCCATTTAGGGAAGGATCTTATAATGGGAATATTGACAGCTGGCGTGTGATATTCAGGTTGGCCCTCTATGTCCGTGGGGGATCTGTTCCTGGACCCCTGCAGCTAATGACATCCTTGGATGTTGAAAATGAAAATACAACGGTGATGTCACTTCCTGTTGTGATGTCACTTCTGGGGCATCATTTTGCCCTCTGCACCAGGCTACAATTTCATTAGCTACACCAGTGCTCTGGGCGCAAAGCCGGTTGTGTTCCAGTGGTCCACCCTGTGGCAAGGAGTTCCACAGATTAATTACACACTTGGCAGAGAAACGTTTTATTTGGCCTGTTTGTCTTCAGCAAACTTGCTGTCAGCTACTCTCTCTCTGTGTGTGTTATTACCATGCGTCATGGGAAGTTTATATTTGTGGCAGCATAGTTAGAAAGTCACTCCTCATCCCTTGCCATGTCTTAAGGCCAGGCAACTTGTGACTGTCTTGTTTGACCTAAATGCAGACTGACAGCCATCCGGCTGGATCACGCCTATCTGAGGCTCCCCACAGATGACAACTCCGGGCCCGCTGTAGGGTCGCTTGACGATAGAAATGCAAAAACAAGGCTGCAAAAACAAGGCACGCTGCTCTGGGTTGCTTGCTGGCGTGCGCCGCTTGCGTCCTCGTCATTTTTTCATGACTTTTCTCTCCATGCCCGTGGGCAGAAAAAAACTTTCCTGAGCTCACAAAGGTCAGGACTAAGAGAGTGGGACTGACTTGTGTGTTTTTGTTGGTGCGCGGCATTTGCACCCCACCCTTCAGCCACCCAGAGCGGCTTACATGAAAACAAGCCACGGGAAATCCTTGCAACAGAAGACACATAATGCCATTGGGAGGAGGATGTGTCTTGCTGGCTCTCAATTCTCCTCCTCTGTGATTGGTCACAATGGGGGTCACTGGGATGCAGGTGGTTGGGCCACTTAAGGCCTGATCCTATCAGGCATAGTGTGGACAGGACGAGGGTACCGCCTCCAGCGCCAGTGGTAAGTCATTACATTGAACTCAAGCTCTGTGGTTCTGAAGCCAAAACTGGCAGTACCGTACACAGAGCCAATTGGCCAGCTCCTGTTCCCGTCACTAACTTGCCCCTCTCGAGCAGCATTTCAGCTCTCAGAAAACTGTATGTATGTGTCTAAAAAGGTGTCCAATGGACTGCTGACTGCATAAACCAACAAGCTACTCTTTACACCTTGATGCAAGGCAGATGGTGTCTATCAGGGCAAAACAAAACAACCTGGACTGAAATCCTAAAAGCATTGACCTGGGGGGGGGGGGAACCCCTCTCATTTGACTCAACTGCATTTCCTTCTGAGGAAAGGACTGTGCTATAATACATTGTCAAACTTAGGGGCAGTTAAGTTGCTGTTAAGCTGCATCTTCATTTTGCCATTTCTAAATACTTCAATAGGGGACGTGGTGGCGCAGCGAGTTAATCCGCTGTTGCTGGGCTTTCGACCGCAAGGTTGGGAGTTCGAGACTGCGCGGCGGAGTGAGCTCCCGTTGCTTGTCCCAGCTCCTGCCAACCTAGCAGTTCGAAAGCACCTAAAATGCAAGTAGATAAATAGGGACCACTTCAGTGGGAAGGGAACGGCCTGCCGTGCGCCACGGCATAGAGTCATGCCGGCCACATGACCACGGAAGCATGTCCTCGGACAAAAACGCTGGCTCTATAGGCTTTGAAACGGAGATGAGCACCGCCCCCTACAGTCGGTCACGACTAGACCATTCGGTCATGGGGAAACCTTTACCTTTACCTTTAAATACTTTAATGCCCATTGAATCCCAGTCTCCATCAGCGAAGATGGGCATGCCTTCCATTTTGATCAGAAAGTACCGTTCTGAAGGCCCTCAGCTGATGATGGCGATGCTGTTTATTTTTATACCGCTCTTCCTTCAAGGTGCTCATGGTAATGGACGTAGCTCCTTCCCTCTCCTTGTCCTCACAACAAACCCTGTGAGTTATGCAAGGCTGAAAGACAGTAACTGGCCCAAGATCACCCAGGACGTTTCATGGCTGAGCAGGGATTTGAACCTGGGTTTTCCAGGTAAACTCCAGAACCATTACACCGGTGTGATGGAGGTGTTCTCTTTTGCCTTCTTTACCTTGAATCCCTGTGCTGAGGAGGGCAGCAAGAATTCCTTTGTGATGAGGCTATCTCAAGTCGTGTGTGCTCGGATGTCTCAGCGACGGGCACTGTGTGTGACCCCAAACCATTAAAAATAAGAGCCCTGCTAGTGAAACTGGAAATGATAGGCTTGGTCCCTGCTTCTTTCTGGCTATTAACTTCCACTCTGATTAGTCAGTGGTGAAACACTCAGATAAAGTAGGTCACAGATTATTAAGCTCGTAGGTGTCATAGGTGCTATTAGAGATGCTCCTTCTGGTCTCCACCTCATTCTTCCTGGGTCACATTCCTCACCGACCTGGCCTCCCAGAAGTTCCAAGCTGTGCCTGTGGGTGATCGCACTTGTTTTTATCCTTGCATCAACCCTCTGGGGTTAGGCTACAAAAGAGTGACTTGGCCAAGGGGTGTGTTTCACAGCTTGGCCTGGATCTCCCACGACTAGCAGTTGTGAACCTGTTTCAGATCCAGAGCCTGCCTTGAACGGTGACTTTTTTGTGGCGTGCATGCAGGATTCACACTGCAATAGGCTTTGGGGAGGACGACGACACATGATTGAGAGGTACAAAATTACGCAGGGGATGGACTGGTGTCCCTCTCGCGCAACACCAGAACTAGGGGACACCCACCAAAACTGAGCGGTGGGCTGGTTGGAACAGACAAAAGGATATATATTGCTTTACCCGACCAGTCATTAAGCTGTGGAACTCCTTGCCACAGGATGGCGTCTGGCCTGGATGCCTTTAAAAGGGGATTGGACAGATTGAGGGCGGAAAAGTCCATCATAGGTCACAGGGCATGAGAAGGAGGCCGGGGAAGGGGAAGAGTGTTCACCGAGCCGTGAATCAGCATCGGGCTCAAGAGGGTGAAGTGTCTGTTGTTTCTGATTAACTCCTAGGCAGGGTTTCCTGACCTGCAGATCCTCGTTTGCCTGGCCTGCCCCTTCCCCGTGCCTGTCCCACGATTCAGCAGTCTGTGGGTGTCTGCAAGCCAGGGGGCTGCGCTCGGGCAAAGAGGAAAGCAGGCTCTGATGCAGCCCTCTCATCGCCTTGTTTTTTTTTTTCTTCTTCAAAGTGGAAGATGACTGTGACAAGGGGAAGGCTGGCCTGCCTGCCCAGCTGTTGGCCAGAGAAGCAGCAACTGCAGGAAACCTACAGGAAATCCCCTCTCCTGCTGCCCAGCCCAGAAAGCATTCTCTGAGTCCAGTTGTCCGGGGGTTTCAGAATTGAAGAGGGGAGTCTGGACCCTGCTGCCAGCCAGAGGAGCAAGGCCTGCCGGCTGGGGTTTGTTTTAAGGCAGTGGTTCTTCAACCTTTTTGCAATTTTTAGAATGATAATCTGAGTTGGACCTACAGGAAGGGACGTCATGGCTGGAAGGGATATCATCACGCAGGAAAAGTTTTTAGCGCCCCCCCCATACGACAAAATCGAATTAAGTAAATTAAATAAATATTTACCACAACTAGGTTTATTCAATATACATGTGTATTTAAATTTAATTAAATGAATTACGTTTTTTAAAAAAATTCTATAATTTTATAAGAAATAATTTAATGTAAAGAAGAACCCTCCTAAGCAGTTGCCGATCTGTTTACAACAAATATCCCCAAAGGCTGCAATCCTATCCACACTTCCCTGGGAGTAAACTCCATTGGCTGTAATGGGACTTACTCATCATCGTCATCGTCATCACCTTTATTGGCATACAAAATAAATAACAAGCACAAAAAAGTATTACAGAGGATCATAAAGAAACGGTTACAGAAAACCGTTACAGAGAAAAGAATCGTTAAAGAAAAAAGGGTTACAGAGGATCATAAAGAAACGGTTAATTTCATAATCGTAGCTAAAAAGCTAGCAACAGAATTAGTGATCAGGGGGCAACGATCACTAAGGAGGATAGGGAAAGCACTAGAAAGAGAGGTTAACCAAGAATCTAGGTGAAGCTGACGTAGAAGTTGGAGAGCTGGGCATCTAAGAATTATATGTTCCAATGAATCCGGGGTAAGGTGACAGAAAAGACATAGCCTTTTTTCGAATGGGAGTTTGGAGAAACGGCCAAAATGCATAGCCGACGGAAAAATGTTCAGACGAGCAAGCATGAACGCCCTTCTCAAGCAAGGGTTAGTTAATAAACTGAAATAGTTGGAGGGTCGACCCAGAGAGGGTGACAGACCATAAAAACTTGGGGAACAAGTAGGGTTAAGAGAAGAGCTGAGTTGGTCAAATTCTAATTGAAAAAGTTTTGTTTTGATTAAGGAGTGGGCTCTAGATAATTCGGTGTCTGCTAACGATTCCAGAGACAAATCTAGAGATAGTAATTTAGCTTAGGGACTTACTCTTGAGTAGATGCGGCGTAAGATTGGGCTGTTAAGCGTTCTGATTTGTGGGAAGTGAGACCTATCTGCTCCCAACTTTCCGCAGCTCACCTGGCATCAGGTCACGACCCACCAAGTGGGTCCAGACCCACAGTTTGAATAACACTGCTCTAGTGCTTGCCACCTTCTTCGTGTGCAGATCGCAGGATAACCTGCCTATCCCTCTGTCTTGTCGGACTTTCTGAAAAATTGTCTGACTCGGCTTTTTTTCTTTCCCCCTCCCAGAAACCCCTGTTTAGCAGAGAGTAAGGGAAAGGAAGTTGCTAAGGCCGGGGAGGTGCAAGCAGAGGTGAGGATTTTGCTGAACAGGGTGACTCTGGGTGTGTGATTCTCCAGTTTGGCAGCGATTGGGGCACTGCCTTTTGCCCTTGCAAACAGATGGCATCGGGATACGGCTGAAAAGGAAGGTTTCTGCCAAAGGAGGGAGGATACAGGGATATATTTTTGGCTCGCTGACACTTGCTAAGGTCATCGTCACAAAATCAGGATGCCTTTGTCACCCTAACTCTCTTGGTCTTGACGCAGTGAGACTTGTCATGATCCAAGTCCAAGACGATGCCCCCAAAATGCAACCTCCAGGTGTGCTTCTTTCTCCCCCTTCCACTTCCATGTTCTCACTCTCTCCTGTGCAAGGCTGGCGGTAGCTGATTGGAGGTCTGGAAGGCTGGCCACACCTTCTGCGCAAAGCAGGGCCTTCAGGAAGAGAGCCAGGCCTGCCTGTGCAAAGGCTGCAGGTGGGCGCGTTGCTGCGGAACGACCTTCTGCCACTGGGAAATGAGTCACTTCCACACAGGCTTCTCAGCACGGCGCAGCCATGACCCTTCGCACACTGGGCTCCGGTGGTCTCTTCCCAGCCTGGCACCAGGGTTCTCCTACGCTGGCTTCGTCAGACGATGCGTGTGTGGGAAATACAGCAATTGGGTCTCTGGGGCTGGACTTTGGATGCTGAAGTTCAACAGTTGGAGAATCCCAAAGCGGAGGAGTGGATGGTTCAATTTCAGGCAATGGAGTGGGTGGGAAGAGAATGCCACTCTTGAATACCCTCCCTTCAGGGGACAGGGTCCAACCAGGGGGACACAGACCCTGGGGAGCTAGTTTTCTACTTGCAAGGTGTTTTAAAGGGAGGGGGAGAAATCGGCATTCATAAAAGGTGATTCTATACTTACCATCCGAAGTGGTACAATCCCTACAACCGCCTTGTGGTTTCTCTGGCTTGTAATTTCAGTGTGCATAAAGCAGAATACTATTTCTCCTTTAAGATGGGGCTTAAGATGTTTGGCAGTAGGAGAATCGTTTTGTGGTTTGTGTGCACATTGTCTGTATTAGAGGCAACTGAATGGGCCAGGCTGTTAGACCAGTGGCTGGTCTTAGGGCCAGCTTTTATTGTGGCTGCAGCTTGTAGGAGCAATAGTTTTGTGGTGTGTGTTCAGGCATGCATGTTGTCTGTATCAGACAACTGAGTGCTCCTGCAGAGGAGGTGGTTTGTGATGCCATCTGCCCCCGAACAGGTGGGTTGTGGCGGAAGGAAGTTTGAGAACCCCAGGTCTAGGGTCATCTCAGGCTTCCCATTTTTTTTTCTATTTCCTTTCATGAACTAAGATTCAGGGCGCAATCGAAACCTGGAGTTTGGCCGGCACAGTTAGGCCAGCAAAGTTTGGCCGGCACAAAGGATACTGTAAAGAATGTTTGGACCACTCTCGGAGTCAGAGAGGCCAGCACACAGACGTGCGCCATCCTCCCTGACTCTGAGCGTGGTCCAAACACACTTTACAGTGACCCTTGTGCTAGCCAGACTTTGCTGGCCTAACTGTGCCCGTCTACCTCCAGGTTTAGGATTGCGCTCTCAAAGTTTCTCCCTGTGACTGTCACACTCACATTCTGCTTTCTTTTCCAGGTGCAAGTTGTCTCCTCAAGAAGCTCTATGAAACAAGAAGAAAAATAAAGTGTTTTTAAGGGAAAAAAATCCTGCCTCTTCTCTGAAGAATTGAAATACCAACCACAGGCCCAAACATGGCCGAATACGCCGCCTATAAGGAGACCTCGAACCGTCATTTACGTTTCAAGCTGCAGAGTCTTGGCCGTCGCCTGGACGAACTCGAGGAAGCCACCAAAAACCTCCAGAAGGCCGAGGATGAGCTCCTGGACTTGCAGGACAAAGTGATCCAGGCTGAGGGCAGCAACTCGAGTATGCTGGCTGACGTGGAAGCACTACGGAAAAGGGTGCTGAAAATTGAAGGCAAGGACGAGGAGATCAGGAAAGCCGAGGAGCTGTGCCAGCTGATGAAGGAGAAGCTCGAGGAAGAGGAGAGCCTGACGCGGGAGCTGAAACTGGAAATTGAGAGGCTGCAGAAGCGGATGGCGGAGCTGGAGAAACTGGAGGAGGCCTTTGGGCGTAGCAAGAATGACTGCACGCAGCTGTGCCTGAGCCTCAATGAGGAGAAGAACCTGACCAAGAAAATTTCCACGGAACTGGAAGTTCTCCGGGCCAAAGTCAAAGAGCTCGAGCAGTCGGAAGACCAGCTGGATAAAACGGAGCAGAGCTTAGTGAGTGAACTCGAAAAGCTGAAGTCCTTGGCCCTCGTTTTTGTGAGTGAACGAAAGCACTTTACCGAGAAGGAGAAGCAGAATGAGAAGCTCATCCAGGAGCTCACGCAGCAGCTAGAGCAGAACAACAAGCTGAACCGGGCCGATCAAACCCGGAATGCATCGAACCTGCTGGAAAGATCCTCCAACAGTATCCTCGAGAGGAACGATCTGAGGATTGAAGTGGATTTGACGAGTCCTGCGCTGTCCTCTAAAGAAACCCGGAGGAAGGGGAGCTTGGACTACCTCAAGCTTGTGGAGAACGAAACCAGGAACAGATCTGAAAACCAGAAGAATAAGAACCAAGAAGACAACAAGGTGAAAGACCTCAACCAAGAAATTGAGAAGCTTAAAACTCAAATAAAACATTTCGAGTCCTTGGAAGAGGAGCTCAAAACCCTGCGAGCCAAGAACAACGATTTGCACGACAGCTACTTAAGCGAGCAGAATAAGAACAAGCTCCTCGCGGACCAGCTGGACGAGACGAGGGCTCAGATGAAGAAGCAGAAGGAGCTGGAGAATGGGGAGGCTGACGTGGGGGAAGTGAACTTGCCCAGCCGCGTCAAGCACGACAGGCCTAAACACCGAGCGGTGATGGCGGAGTCGACCGTCTCGAAGCATAAGTCCCGGGAGCTTTCGCCTCAGCACCGGCGGGACAGGGTTCACCACCGTGAGTTCTCGTTCAGCAACGAAAGCTGCAGCCAAAACAGCAAGCGTGTCCCAAGCCCTAATTTGAACAGCCGAAGAGCGGCCAAAGCATCCAGTACATCAGCATTGTTGGACGCCGTCGCGACGGATGCTAAGCGAACGGAAGACAAGTTGACCCCAGGTACACACTTTTCCTCCCCGAAAGATGGAAGCGCCCCATCCGCCGAGGTGAAAAAGCCCAGAGAACAGCCATCTGTGCTGAGCCGTTATCCACCTGCCGCACAGGAGCAGAAGGCTTGGAAGGCGTCCTCCAAACCCAAGAGTGAGAGGACGAAAGTAGAGAAGGCCCCCCAGCCGTTCAACGACGCCTATCACAGCAAGTCCAACGCACTCGAGGACCAGCTGGGCAAAGCGGAAACCGTGGCCTCGTCTTCTGAAAAGGGAGCAAAGGCAAATCTCACAGAATCGCCCGTTCTTACGACAGAAGCTTACGTCTCAAAGACAAGCCGCGGAGCGACCAATGGAGCTGGTTTGACCTACCGGCACCACCCATCTTCGGAAACACTCACTGCTGAGCCCACCTGCTCAAAGACAGACGTCCCCACTTCCGCGTCTTCTCGTAGGCAACCCTCAGAAGAGAACCCCGTCAAGGTCATCAACTCCCAAGGAAAAGACAGCGCAGGTCCTCAGCTTGACGCGTCCAAGCCCTTACCTCTATCAAAGTCTTGGCTCATCTCAAGAAGTCAGGAAGATCTCCTGCAGGGTGTCCCATCTCCTCGGAAGGAAGACGTTGATCAGACTGCTGCCTCAGTAGGCAACACTAACGACGTTGGCCTAAAATCGTCTTCCACGAGATCCAAAACGGTCAAGCCCAGTAGCCAAGATAAATTGCATTCCACCGAAGAGACTGGGAGACTCGCAGCCAGTTCTGTGGATTTAGGGATAAAAAGGGAACCTGTTTCCAGAGAATTGGGAGGCGCCAGGGGAATCGTCCGAACGTCTCCCTTTGAAAACGACAAAAACGCAGGTGGTGAAGAAGAAACCGGCAGGTTGCCCAGAACTGCTGCTGCCATGACAGGGTTGAAATCCAGGAGACCATTGAGTGAAAGGGAAGCTCTGAGGTCTAGAGCCATCATCAAGCCTGCGATAGTAGAAAAGGACGTGAAAGAAATCATGGGTGGTGTAGGCCCGGTGCCGGAAGCCAACTCGGACAAACACTGTGTCTTAAAAACTGTTTCGCACAAAATGACAAGCAGCATCACCATCTACCCCTCTGAGCCAGTCACGCCAAGGACCAGCACCAGTGAAACTGCCAAAGAGCAGCAGCAGCCAGCGTCCGCCTACAGTATGAGAGTCATGCCAAACGAGCTCTCGTCGGGAGCCAACTCAACCAGCACACCGTACGAGATCTCCATCAACAAGAGCAATATCACCCTGAAGCTCCCGGAGTCTGGAAAAAATGGGGAGTCCGCTCCAAGAAGCAGGGGGGAGATGGTCATCTCGAAAAGCAGTATTACGATAAAATCGTCGGAAGCCGCGGAGAGGAATAGCGATCCAGCCGTAGAGACAATCAATTGGAAGAGCCACAGCCCTGTGGAGACCAACTCATTGGGGACCAAGCACGTCACAGTGAGAAGTGGAGACCGGTGGAGGAACAGGCGGGGTTTGCAATCTTTGGAAGACTCCGAGTCAAAAGTGGTTGGGAATTCCACCATGAGAAGTCCATACCGCTCTGCCACGGACCCTTCCAAACCAGAAGGCACCAGTGCGCGCATCTACACCATCGAGCAGAATTCCAGAAGGGCCAGCGCCACTGTAAACTCTTGGCAGACGCCAGAATTGGACTCTAGAAGGAGCAAAAGTAGCTTAAGCGCATCGGAGATGATCAGTCAGAGGGGTTGCATCAACAACCCCGTGGTGGCGTCCCCTTGGAATAGCACAGCGTTACCGGTAAGTGTCCTCTGTTCTTAATTTTAATCCAAGGTTTCTGAACACTTTGGATTGTATTCGAAGTTTAGCCAGTCATTACGATGGAAGTTTAGTTATGACTAAGTTTAGGTTGTGCCACTGTTGTCGTCTTAAACCAGGGGGGGGGGTACACACATGGTTTGTAATGCAAGGATAATATGCAGTCTTACCTTAGAGCGTTGTAAGAATCGATGAGATATTTCAAGCACTTCGAACGGTTAGGAAAGTCATTATTTAAGGTTATTATTTGTTGCTTATCTTAGAAGTGAGTACATGCCTGATCTCACTGGGAAAGTAACCCAAAGTGGGGCGGACTGTCATTCAGATTATACCCTTCTCCCTGGGTCAGGTCAGGTGATCCCCCTAAACTAACATTACCAACAGGATCAATCAATCAATCAATCAACAGGTACTTATATACCGCTTTTCAACACGAAGCTCACAAAGTGGTTTACAGGCAAATAGTAATAATAATAAAATTGAATGGCTCCCTGTCCCAAAGGGCTCACAATCTAAAAAAAAAAAAAAAGGCAAACCACCAGCAACAGCCACTAGAAAGACTGCGTAGGGGGTGAAAAGGGACAATTGCTCTCCCCCTGCTAAATATAAGAGAACACCACTTGGAAAAGTGCCTCTTGCCCACTTAGCAGGGGCCAAAATCAGTTAGGATGATTTTGAATTGTTTTAACAAACCTCTGAGTTCTGGATGTAACACAGAACTGCGGCTTAGTCTGAAAGTGGAAGCAAGGGAAGAAAGTTTGCGCCCAACAGAAAGGCCTGCTTCTTCATGATCGCCTGAGCCAGTCCTCCCTCTCTCTAATTCTAGGGTGCATCTCCATGTGCATCTCCCCTTCCATACTCTCCCAGGAGAGTATGGATTAGCACGGTTCTATAATGATGATGCTTCTTCGCTTTAAGTTTGGACACCCACATTGATACAGGACAAAGTTGGCTTAAACTTCCTGAGGCATGCTCTGCAATTTGGCTTGTTTCCCCCTCCCAGCCATGAGGATGAGTTTGCTACCCCGCCCCTCCCTGAATTTCTGGCCAGGATAAAATGCCGCCCCCCCTCCCCACCCCTATAAACCTTCTGGTACTCTCTAACAAACCCTTTCTCTTTGCAGATGTTAATGTTTAGACCACTTTGGGAATCTCTCTTGGCTGAAAAAATGCAGGGTGCAATGTAATTAATATCGGGTAATTACGCTTGCACTGTTAGTTAACACTAATGGGATGGGATGCGAATGCCCGAGAAGTGTGTCAGCAGAATGGAAATTTTTAATCCCTTCTGGTGCTTTTATCACCTAGAATGCAGTCAGGGAGGGAGTGCTTGTTACACCCAAACCAGATCTGCTGTCTGTCTTCAAAACCCGGACTATAAATATCCTGTGACTCTCCTAGCCAGTTCCTTCCGTTGCCCCAATACTGTCACAGGCAGCTTTTCCAAAGAGCATTGCGTCTAAACGCCGCCTTGTCAGGAGGAAACAAACAAGGAGAGCATCCCCTAAAACTCTGAAAGATCAGCTACGAACACACTCGCATCCTGCCTCGTCTTCCGTGGTAGAGTTCAGGGTGGCACATGTAGGGTGGCTTGGGAGCAGTGATGTCATTCAGGGGGAACGGACCAGAACGGGCGTTCCGGATCCTAACGGGCTTCGTGGCTGGTTCCGGGTTCCCGACAAGTGCCAATCAAAAGTGAGTTCCTGTTCCTAAATCATTTGAATGACACCACTGCTTGGGAGTCTCAGCAAGGGTCATGCTCTCACAGAATGCATGCTTTTGGTCATAACCATTGAAAAATCTCTAGAAGTATTGGGTGATCTCAAGTAACTGGAGATGGAGGACAGAGATCACTCAGTGGACCATATCCAGAGCTGAGCCACAGTGAGCGATCTCAGATCCCCACCCCATTTTGTGAGTGGCACAATGGGAAAGCATTTGGGGGGCAAAATATGGGGGGGGGGGTTGTGTGCATTATTGGCAGTGGTGGGTGCTCATATTGATAGCTGGAGGGTATTTTTTTTCCTCTCCCAGAGGTTGCCAGGGAATTATGTTGTGCCATCATATAGCATGGCCATCTCCAAACTGGAGACTGTTGTGCAACAAAAAACCCCTCCCCATCACGAGCAGTGTGGACTGGTCCACTGCTCCACCGCTGCAGTGTTTGCCCAGTCTGGGCATAAGGACGATCTGGTGGCTATGGCACTGTGTCCCAGCAGGCTTTGCACCAGGATGTCATCATAGACGCAACTGCCCAGAGCATCCCTATTCCCAGATCAGGCAAAGACCGCAGCGACAGAACAGCAGGAAGTTACGTGCTGTTCACAGGAGGAGGGATTTGGGCAAACACTGGATCTGGTCCCTAGGCCTGAGTTTTTCGAGACCTGATGTGGCATCATTCCCAGGGGACTTTTAGGGGGGGAGAGATGGCATCTGTCAACTGGCCATAGTTTTTTTTTTTGCTTACCATATACAGTGTAGCTATTGAAGCGAGTCTGAAGGGCCTGCTTTTGAGATAGCGGCGTTTAAGACCCAGATTTGAGAGTCCCTCCACGGCTTTCCCTTTTGGAAATGCAACACGCTGCACTGTTTTCTTTTCCTGGTCCCCTCCCCTTGGCCCCTCATTCACTGTACCCCACTCACCTGTAGCGGGGCAAGACTGGAGTCATCCTAGCTGCGGTAGGTGGGGGGAAAAGAGTGGATGGCGAAAACCAGGCTGGAGGGAAGAAAGGGTGCGGCTGTTGCAGAGCGCACAGCTTCTCCAGGGAAGGCAGCCACTTGCAGCCAGAACTACTTCGGCGCTCATCAGCGCTTAATGTATTTAAAATTAAGGGTACTCAAAGCGGGAATACTGACGACAGCAGATCCCGAAAATAAAATGCAGTAAACCAGTTGCAGAGCGGACCTCCGTGCAGGCAGAGGGAAAACCGGGCAACCAACAAGCTTGGTCCGCCTCCAGCCCACCCCCACCCCTTAAGAAAGCAGAAGGTGGCAATTAAGAACCTACGTGCATCGCTTAAAGAGCCGCGATCTTGAGGAACGCATCTGGAATGGTTTCTGGGTTTGGCTGCTGTCCTCCAAGGCTCTGACAGTGGCAGGCCAGGCTGGGTTTTGTGGCATAGCTCCCTCTGTTGGTGATGGGCTGTAAGCGCAACACGCCACTCACTGAGGCTTTCGATTGAGCTGCATTTCTGTTCAGCCCTTGCTCAAGAGTAAGTTCAGGGGAAAAGGGCAGCGTACATGGCTCTTCCCAGGAAAATTCGGTCCTGAATTTTTGGACCACTAGAGGCTTTTACAGATGCTACAGGGGTTGCTAGGGGAGAAGTCCATCTCAGCACAGTTTTTGCTAAATTTGCTGTAGAGAAATGAGATGGGCAGCCTAGTGCAACACTAGCAGGGTAGCAGGAGTGGGGGGGGCATAATTTCTGATCTCTACCTACTGTTCCGCTGGAAGGAGCTCCAGCTGGGTTCCAACCATATTAAAGTCCCCAACCTTTCCCCCCACCCCGCCCCGATTTTGGTGCAGGAAGAACACAAAGATTTTGTTCCCAGTTCCAGAAGAAAACAGTTTGGCTCCTCTGAGCAGCTTGCCTGGACTGAGACTCCACGGAAGAGGCTGGAGCTCCACCACCAGCTCTCGGGCAGCAGGACGGAGGAACGAACACGCTGGTCCAAAAGCTACGCGGAAGACCACTGAGCAGCCCGAAGGTGAGGCTGGTGCATGGTTGTGCCTGCAGGACTTCAGCGAGAGAATCCTGGTTTCCCTGGTTGGTGGGAAGGTTACGGGGCTGGGGGACCTCCCTTATGAAGGAAGACTGCAGCGTTTGGGGCTCTTCAGCCTAGAAAAAAGGCGCCATGATTGAGACATACAAAATAATGCACGGAAGGGATAGAGTCGATAGAGGGATGTTCTTTTCCCTCTCTCAAAACACCAGAAGCAGGGGGCATCCGCTAAAACTGAGGGTTAGGAGAGTTAAAACAGATAAAAGGAAGTACTTTTTGACCCAGCGGGTAGTTAATCTGTGGAACTCCTTGCCACAGGAGGTGGTGATGGCATCTGGTCTGGATGCCTTTAAGAGGGGATTGGATGGATTTCTGGAGGAAAGGTCCATCGTGGGCTATAGGCAATGATGGGTTGTAACCTCCTTACATTAGTAGTAGGCTACTTCAGAGTACCGGGTGCAAGGGAGTGGTAACAGGATCCAAGCATCTTGTTGTCTCATTTCTCCCTGGGGCACCTGGTGGGGCCGCTGTGGGATACAGGAAGCTGGACTAGATGGGGCTTTGGCCTGATCCAGCAGGGCTCTTCTTACGTTCTTAAGTACCTAAGCTAGGAGTCCAATATTGAGTAGGTCAAGTGGAAGTCACCGTTTGGTGCGTAGCTGAGGGCAGTGTGATCCAGACCATGTGCCCTGCAAAGATCTCCTCCTCGTGGATGTCTCAGAGGCACCCCACTAGCCGGCCAACAGGGGGGGAGGGACAGGGTGCTGGCTTTGATGTGCCTTTGTCCTGATCGAGGAGAGCTTTTCTGGTTTTGTTGAATTCTTGTCCACCTGGCTCCAATGGCTTTTTTCTCTCTTCCCACCCAAGGTCTCTCCCACACCAGCTGCATGACCTCTAGAAGCCGAGCTTCATCCTCCTCCTCTACATCGGCCCTTCTTGCAGCCAGATCCACCAGGGGGACAGGGACAGCGCCCGACTTCCAACCGTTACAGCTCTCAAGGCATTCCCCCCTCCCCAGCCTCAGGTGGCTTTGCATTTTCCTTCTCCTAGAGGACGCTGCAGAGATTTCGCTCAGGGGAACCCCACTTGCTCATCAGCCAGCGCTTGAAGCAGGGCCGGTGACTGACGGGGGTCTTTGGAGACAGCCCAGGTCTTTGGATCAAGGCAGCCAGACCCTCAGAGCATGGGGCCGAGCCCTCTGCTGTGGGGGGGGGGCTTTCTGGGGAAGGCCAGAGATTTTCCATTTGTAACCACTGCAAAGGGCAGGAGGGCAAGTGAGCTGCCGACGGCAATTCCATCTACAGACCCTTCAGGAGCCCGGAACCTGCACCAAGCTGGGCAGCCAGGAGAGAAGGAGGCTGATGCTTTCCGTGGATTTCTGCCTGAAACTGACCACCCTTATCAGTGCCACAAAGCAGCACTCCGGAAGAGAAGGATCCCAAAGGTTTTGTCCCGGGATGGGTGGAGTACCATGAGCCTAAGGGCCAGGCTTCCAGGCCATTGCTTCCCATCACCCACAGCCCCTCCCTGCACTGCATCAGCTGCCCCCCCTCCCCAATGCAAGCAATAAACTCACACCATCTTCCCACCAAACTGCAGGCAGCGGAAAGGGCCCTTGCCTCCAGAAGCCTTGGCTCCTTTCTCAGCAGTAGGACACCTCCAGCTCCTCCAGCATCAGAATGAGGACACCTGGATGGCGCAAACCCCAGCTGAGCTTGCTCAGGCCCAGGAAGTGGGGGGTGGGGAAGGAGCCCTCCCAGCCAGTGGCCGCGCTGGAGGGCTCCTGCTTGCTCCAAGAAGTCCTTGGCACATTACTTGAACTGCCGGCTTGAGGCCTCTGCCTGGGCTACTTTGCTGCCCAGCAAGCGCAGGGCAGGATGTGGGCACCTCAGCATATCCTGGAATGGCGGTGGGGGACGACGACACTCCTTTGTTTCTGCTACCTCACTCTTCACTTGCTTGTGCAAAGGGACCAGTAAAGACTCCTCCAGTGGCAGGTGGCCCTCCCGCTTCCACTCTTGCATCAGACTGAACCTTGAACCCACCACTCGCCCTGCCAGCCACACACACACACACACACACACACACACACAGGACTCCTCTTAGCAGTCTTCCCTGTGCATTTGGTGCAATAAGGCTTTCGATGCTGCTGTGCTAGCCAGCTCTCCTTCGTTCACCTTCCCCTCCTCACCCCTACACAGACATCGCGCGACAGCTTGCGGTTGGACGTGTGGAGTAGCGGCACTGAGAAGGACAGGGTTTGAGGCAGTGCGGGAAGATAGGATTTTCCTACCTGTGGTTGCAGGTCTCCTTCTGGCAGGTGCTCTCTCCAGTTGCTGCTTGGCCAACACCATCCTATACAACAATAGACGGACACTTTTGGCTGTTAACAGCCATATGCCGGCCAGGGTGATTTGCGGGACACAGTTGGGGTGAGGGAAGTGCTTAACGCAGCCCTGGGCCAACGGTTCTCGCCTGACGATTCAGGCCTCAAAGGCAATTGGATCTGAAAATGTGGGAAGGAGAATCAGTGTGCAGGGAAGGGGTTAAACACAGGCTCCTCCCCCATAATGATATTCCAGGAAATGTAATTCCTCTTTGCCTTGTGTTAGCATTTGGAGGCAAACATAAGCAGGTTCCAGAGTCTTGTGTTTAATTGTCGTGTCCCCAATTGGAAGAACTGGAGCGTTCTTTTTTAGATGCTCAACTCTACTGCGAAAGACCCCAAGTCCTGTGAGAGAGCAGAACTAGCAGTTGGTCGTTCTTTTTCTCATTCTTCTCAGGAAATGGGCTGCTGTGGGCACCACCTCCTGCTTAGTCAAAGCCATAGGAGCAGCTTCTCTCCTTGTGCAGAGAGCAACCCTACACTGGGCTGTACTCTTTGCCCAAGTCCAGCTTTCCCAGTATTTGTTTGATGGGAGACATCCTGGTCTGAAGATGCAGCCTTACTCATTACCTTGGGAAAGGCAATCCTGCTGTCCTGTCCTCCCTGCAAAAGTAAACACACCATACGCACGCCAGAGGCAGTCCGACTGCAAGCCCTATAAACGAGATGAGACAATCTTTTCAGCATTCAAATGGAGAGTTCTCTTCGGCTTGAAGTGGAGAGAGGCAGCTCCAAGAGGTTGGGTACATCCTTGTTTGTTTTGCTTTTCTGTCTCCCTGGCACACCGAGTTTTTAATGACAATCGCCTTCCCTTTGCAAAGATGAGCCGATCTATTCCAGGAGCCCAAATTCCGTGGATATTGAAATCCATTGGTGGGGGGAGAGAGGAGAGTAATTATTTGCAGCCTCCAGGACACAACTAGAAGTTACTCTCCACACTTCACAGAAGCCAAGTTCTCTCACCAGTATTAATGGTTCAGCTTTGCATCCTGTGTCTTCCTGCTACATCACAGAGAGATTACCCAAGCCACAAACGGGCCCTTGAGAACCTTGCTCAGCACCTAGTGAGATCTCGCCAGATATATGGCCCATGCAATTTCATGCCTGCCTTCACCACCTTGATGGAGGTCTAGAAGTCTGCCTTGGGTGCTCCAACACCTTGGTGATGTAATCAAAGCCTGCACTCAGTCCTGTTGTCACCAACATGATGCTGGTGTGCCAATAGTGCCTGCCCCTGGGGGCTGGTTCATACGGCTCGTGAACTAAGATGGGCGTGCTGTTCCTCCGCTGAGCAGCACGTTTACAGAAAGGTGGCTGGGGCAATCATTTTAACACTTTAAAAAAACTGCCTGCAGCAACAGTGAGTGTCAAGGGAGAAACATGGGACTTGTGAATTCATCCAGTTCGGAGGGGTCGTCGTATTTGTGGTTGCTTTGTCGACACACACAAAAGGGAGCCGTTCCCACTCTTGACCCACAAAAGCACTTTAGCACCTGCAGCGTAACCAGAGTAGTTTCCATTCCTCTCCAGCTGAAAGCGACGGTTGATGTTGGAGCCGAGCCTACTTGAAAATAATTACGCACCGAGAGGGTGTGTAGCCTGTTGCTATATGAGCCATTCCTTTCACTGGGCCACCACTGTTGCTGTCATTTCCTGGGAGGTGTAGCAGGTGACGCCGGTCCAAGAACATTTGTTCGTAAGAGATTTACAGTCCTCCGCTAACACTGAAAATGCACCCCGGTGGAACAAGTCACTGTGCTTAGGCTGGCAGGTCCAAGTAGCTTTCTCCCCTTCTCCATATCTCTGCATGAGGAAATTGTACCAATTGCCATTGTATCTGTTCCAACACTTGGAAGCCTTTAGAACCATCATGCTCTCTGTTTTAGAAGCCCCAACACGCATATTTTTTGTCCAAAAGGAACATCAATTGGCATCTCTCAACACACATCATTGAGGGGAGATCTTCTCATGGAAGCAGTCAACCCTTTGTGCATCAGAGTGCTCCAATTACCTAATGCCAGTCGTAGGGACTATCGTCTTCATTCCTGTTAATTCACAAGTGCGGTGTATGCCTACTCTCTTCCTCCCAAAAGAGACAAAGATGCTTATCATATCACTTGCAGCCGGGACTGCCTGAGAGCTCACAATGTGCAGAGCCAAGGAGCTGGGTGATTGGCCAAGCAAGAATCACCTGCAAAGAGTATGGGCTCAGCTTTTGAGCCAATCAAAAGTAGCACCAGGATGCTTTGTTCCCAGGTAGGTAAGGCCATAGCGCTTGAAGTCCTACTGCAACGGCACAGGTGCCTTTTCCCCGTCATCATGTAGACATCGCAAAGTCATGTTACAAGAGCCCACTGTCCTCATAAGGAAGCAGCAACAAGCTTTGCCGTCCCCAAGAGGTTCTACACTCTGACCAAGAAGAAACCCCTAGAAGGTGCCAGCTGCCAATTTCCTAGTCCCTGTATTCCCAGGATGTACCTGGAAAGCCACAAAGAGAGACCATTTTTCAAGATCTATTTGGTAGGATTGACGCTCTGCCAACAGTCCTGATTCTTATTTAACCAAGGAACGAGTGCTGTCCGTAACTGGACCAAATGGATCAGGTACTCTGGCGAGCTAAAGGACAGAGCTCAAAAACAAAAGCAGGATACCGAGAGATGAGCTTGCCATTTTGGCAGTTTTAGCCAATCGGGTTTGTTGTTTCAGGATAGCTTATGCATAGATTCCAAGGACTGCAAAACAAAGTCTTAACATTTCACTAAGCATAGAGAATGAATGTAAATATCAATTACAGTATAGAGTTTGGGGGGGTAATCTGACTGACAGCCTCATAACGTCAGATTAAACCCCCTGCTGAGACCCTAACCCTGAGTGCAATAGGAGCTGATTGTATTATTGAACTAACGATTTATGATTTCAGGAAACAGGACTGTTTGGCTCAAAGTTGCACACTTAAAAAAAACAAACAGCTGTAAAGTGTATTTGTAAATATTGCCAGTGGGTTTTTTTTTCTTTTGGCAAGGTTCTTTTTGTTTTAACTGTAGCATATAAATACAGTAGGAATTCTCCAGGGACTTTCTAAATACTGAAAAATGTGTGTAAAAAACGGAAACAAATCCAGTGTTGTAATGTTAACTTGCTGTATATGATTATCTTTTTTTCTGTTAAGGAACAAAAAACAAAACTTCTTGAAACTGGAAGTTAGGGCGATGGTTGTCCTGCTACAGCTTACACAGCGTCTGCCTAAACACTGCTCTTCACCATCCGACACTGCAAAAAGGAAAAAAATGCACCCCCTATTTAAGAGCCAGGCCCAGGTGGGGCGTAGCTTGGTGGTCGAGCAAGTAAAGTGCTTTTGTCTGTGGAAAGCTCCAGGTTTAATCACCGGCGTATCCAGTTCAGGGCTCTCGGGCAGCAGGACCAGGAAATACCTGCCCGCGATCCCAGGAAGCTGCTACTTGGCCGAGTGGACCAAATGGTCTCGGGCAGTTCCACATGCCATTAAGAGCCAAGTCTCGATCTTTTTGTGACAAATCAATATCCGAGTGCCAAGTTTCTTGAGGTTCCAGCCATAGGCCAGAGAGAAGGGACCCACATACAGTTTGTTCGCAGCAGGACGTTAGTCTCCATTGCAGGTCTTGAACTGATCCCATTTCGAAGTGCAGATGAGACCGAAGGGCCCCACATACACACACCTCTCTGCCCTGGACGTAAGTGGAAAAAAGTGGGCCAGGGGAGACTTTGCTGCTTCAGTCGAGACCCCCAGCTTGATATCCAAAGAGAGAAAAGGGGTGAAGGTGCTGCTGTGCAGAGGTCTGCCTTCGTCCCCTTTTTCGTCCCCTTTGGCTAGAGACCAAAGGAACGGCTTGCCCCTTTTGTGTGTCTGTTGGGGAGGGGGCCCTGCACACGGGGACAAGCACGTTGGTCTTCCTGCCGTTTAGGAGACTTGAGATTCCTTCAGATTGCGTGGAATGTATTTTTAAAGAGATGAAATATATTTTTTCTATTCGCTAAATGGGTGGGGCAGGGTGGGAAAGGGGCTGCAGCTGAACCCCGACGTTGTAGCTCCGGGTGGGGGAGCATCTCCCGCTTTAGAACGCCTCGTTTTCAGGCGAAGGAAGAGCAAGTGCCACATTTTCAAGGTGTGTTCCGAGGCCCTTGTTTGCCAGTCCTCTACACAGCCAACTCCACTCCGTTCCCAGTAAGCTGCCAGCACTGTCCACGTCACTCCACCCTGGCTCAAAAGGAAGCACCCTGGTGCTAGCGTGTTCAATTCGGGGAGGGCTCTGCTCTGTCACCCTCACACTGTCTGTACGCTGGGCAGCAGGTGATGCTGCCAACCACACAGAGCTACCAGTCTGCATGCTTATGTTTAAACACCAACGCTTGTCTGCATGTTATCTTCTGACTAATGCTGTCTGTCCTACAGTACATAATCAATAAAACTATTTGTATGTTATTGAAAGGTGTGAATTGCTTTGGGACGAAACAACGTCCACTTCCTCTGCCTGCAGTGCAATGTCCCTCTTTGATATTGGGGCACACAGATGCTGGATATTGCTATCCAGCGCAGAATAAATAGCTCCCATCAAGATCCCCTTCCTCTGCACCACAACATGGCTATTCCTGCAACTAAGCCAAACAGCCGATGTTTGAAAGCACCTGCCTTTGCACATCTGAAAAGAGCTGTTCACCTTTGGCAAGTCCCAGATGGAGCAGAATAGTAACAAGTACTGAAACCCAAAACATTTAAGGAGTCCTAGAGTTACAGTAAGAGAATTTGCTATAGGCAAGTGTGGGGCAACTCTTACAGGGAAATGAACCAAGAGCTATAGGGCGCCCATCCTCTCTATTCAACAATTACCTGGATGCCTTCAGACAGGAGCACAAAGGCCGTTAACCCCCTTTTCTGCTTTTGAAGTGAAAAAAGATTCTCATGACTTCAAATCCTGACAGGTGATTAAAGGACTGCAAGAATTTGTTACTCTGAGCAAGGTACAAAATTGACTACTTTTCAGCTAAAAAGCAGCATATAAATATTTGTAATACCACTAATAAGTACGTAGATTAATAAATACGGATATAGAAAAATTTTTTAGTATCCTGTTATGTCACAATCTAGATATATAAAATTGCTAGTTATCACTGTAACATTCTGCAACTCAAGCTTTACCCACGACATTCTGGTTGCCGCACCTCAAAAGGGACATAGTGGAGCTGGAAAAGGTGCAGAAGAGAGCGAAGAAAATCATTACAGGGCTGGGGCACCTCCCTTATGAAGAAAGACTGCAGCGTTTGGGGCTCTTCAGCTTAGAAAAAAGGAGCCTGAGGAGGGACATGACTGAGACATGCAAAATTATGCATGGACGGGATAGAGTCGATAAAGGGATGTTCTTTTCCCTCTCTCAAAACACCAGAACCAGGGGGCATCTGCTAAAACTGAGGGTTGGGAAAGTTAAAACAGATAAAAGGAAGTACTTTTTTACCCAGCGGGTAGTTAAATCTGTGGAACTCTTTGCCACAGGAGGTTGTGATGGCATCTGGTCTGGATGCCTTTAAGGGGATTGGATGGATTTCTGGAGGAAAGGTCCATCTTGGGCTATAGGCAATGATGGATTGTGCAACCTCCTTACATTGGTGGTGGGCTACTTCAGAGTGCCGGGTGCAAGGGAGTGGCAACAGGATGCAAGCATCTTGTTGTCTCATGCCTGCCCGGGGCACCTGGTGGGCCACTGTGGGATACAGGAAGCTGGACTGGATGGGCCTTTGGCCTGATCCAGCAGGGCTCTTCTTATGTTCTTACGTTCATTTTTCTTCCTGAAGGGTCAAACATCAACTGCAACTCTCTCAGATTCACCTCCCACTATCGGTGCTCAGAAAATGAAATGGATTATTAAACTCGGTGCTTTGGAATGGGTCTGATTTATTTGCAACCTTTTAAATTGCACAGGCGGCAACAGGACATACCAGCACCAACTTTTTTCAAATGAAAGCAGACACCTTGTTTTTCTAAAAAAGGAAAGCTTTATTTTTGCTTTCCGAAAGGAAAAAAAAAAAAACCCCACATGAAATAACCTTACCTTTGTTACTAACAGTAGTTAACTTTAAAAAAAGAGTTCTAAACCTTGGAGAGACACCAAACCCAAACATATCTGTACCAAAATGTATCCCACTTGAGAGAGAGACCAGGAGTCTATTCCAGGAAGCACAAGCACCAGTCCGTTAAACCAGGGCTAGTCAGGCAGTTGAGAGAGCTGAGTTCCTGGGTGTTGCATGAAAAAAAAAAAAAACCAACTACTCCACTGGGGAGTGGGGGGAAGCTTTTAAATCCTGGTTAAGCCTCTTAGCAAGAGCGTGCTACAGACCAGGAAGACAACTGGCTCCAAACCACAGGTCCGCTCCAGGCACTGGGAGGCTGCTGTGCTGCCGCTGGCATCCCGCATCTTTACATTGCAGGGGCTGGCTGTGCAGGTGCCCCAGGAGTGGCTTGACGAGGCAGCGTGTACATCGCGCCGAGAAACTGGTCTGCAATGCGCCCGGCTTCTCTCAGTCCGCTCAGCAGAGCTCCGTGGACAGTGGCTGGGTAGTTGCGAATTGTATGTTCTCCCGCAAAGAACAGGCGAGGAATTGGCTGGAAGAGAAAAGGACAGACAGACGGACCATGTTTACAGGCTCCTGGTGTGTCTTGTGCTTCAAGGCTTGCTTATTCTTTCAAGGCAGGCTGCCTAACTGCTGCTTCTGGGCTTTCACTTCAAGGCGAGGTTCTCACCTGGGGAGCTCCTGGAATGGCTGGTCCTGGAGTAATGGGCTGAGCCATCAAGTCATAATCGTTTCCTGACGATCCAGCTGCCACATAAGAATAGGATCCTCGGGCCCAAGGATCGGCCCGCCAGCGAGACACCACTGTTTCCTTGGGCTGAGGTCAAGCAGAGAAAGAAGTGTTTTCGGAAGCTTTCTGGTTACCAACAGAGATTTAAGTCCTGCAGGTGTTTGTGTGCGTGCATATACACAATATGTGCTTTTTCCTACACTGAGAAAAACTGCAGACAGACATGAAACAGGCATGTTTAGGAGCGGGGATTTTTCCGTGACTCTGGGGAATGAGCCTCCCCAGAAAGTTCTGGCTGACCCCTACCCTATACTCCATCAGAAGAACTATAGAAACCTGCTTATTTTTCTCCTTCAGGCTTCTGGAGTGAGATGTCTGCAATGGTGGTAGGGATATTTGGTCTTTCACACTTGGGAGTTTTGTTTTTATTAAGGCTACCTATAATTCATCCTTTTATTTGGATTTATTTTATTGTAAACGACCTAGGGCTGTTTCAGAGGCAAGGAAGGCAGGTTGGAAATGTTTTAAAAACTAGGCTCCCATTCTTAACTACCTGTGCAAATGTAACATGTTAACGTCATTACAACCAGAGAGCAATGTGGGAGCGCAGGTGTTGACACATTCCATCTAAAGGTACACATGATCCAGCTGGACTGAAACACTTTCCATTGTAAGGTTGACCTGAGGCACTACAACGTCAGCACATAACTTGGCCCACTCATGTTCCTTTCAAGGCTTACCCACAGCTGCAAAGCTGTAAGCAGGAGTACCCAGATGGGAAGGGAAGAAAGGAATTCATTTCGGCTAAGATCACCTGTTTTAACCCAAGTGCAACTGGGAAGTTTAGACAAGAGATAGCAATTTTCTATGCAGCTCATGCCTTAGCCACACAAAGGCCTCAGCTATTCATTCATTCAAATAGTATTTATATACCGCTTTTCAACACAAGTTCACAAAGCGGTTTACAGGCAAATAGTAATAATAAAGTTAAATGGCTCCCTGTCCCAAAGGGCTCACAATATAAAAATATGCAAAACACCACCAGCAACAGCCACTAGAAAAGACACTGCGCTGGAGTGAAGAGGGACAATTACTCTCCCCCTGCTAAATATAAGAGGAGCACCACTTGGAAAGTGCCTCTTGCCCAGTTAGCAGCTATAGGCTTAAACGCATCACCTATCTGATTTAAGGGGAAAAGATCCTCCCTTGCAGAAGATTTGCTCCAAAACAAAGCTCCGTGAAGGAAGTTGCGAAACTCAATTGTGACTAGTGAAGAGGCTTTATGGCCCAGCTGCCTTGAGGCCATGGTGCGCCACACCCTGGTAAGAACCGAGACAAGACTATCTAGGAGCTTAAGACTTCCTATGCAGAGGAAACCATTAAAGGCTCAATGTGGTACCTGAGGAACAGCACTGCTGCCAAAAATGCCCTTGAGGATAGCGAGGCAGCGCCCAACGATGACATCATCGCTGATGTTCTCCATGATCCCGGCTGCTTCACCTGCCACCAAGGCCAGAAGAATGGGTGCTGCGGGGTGCAAAAGGAGAGGGAGAAGCGATGTCAGCGGGCAACACACTAATAGAAAGTGTGTGAGTTCCATCCTCTGTGTATGAGCTCTTGAAAAGATTCTCTAGCATGCAGCCTAACTGTAACTGTTTCCCCATCATCTAGGAAAAGGTTCATCGAAACACCAACGGTGATTTCTGCCTCTGGCACGTCTCATTATCTTTTACTAATCATACGGAATTATCTTTTTTTTTTTTTTTTTAACAAGAGATGGTGTATAGAGCAAGAGCAGAATGAATTCCATGAATCTGTCCTCGCTGCGTAAGATGCAAGACAGAAGCACAAACAGAATGTAAACCACCAAGTAGGAAAGGCGTCATCAGGTCTAAGAGGGTGCCAGCACGACTCGTGTCAAGTGAGTGGCGTCAAGGAAGTTATATAAAAGGCAAGGCAGCTTCCTCCAGAAACTGGGAGGTTTTGCCCAAAGGTCTGGCAAACAAAAAGTCAGCTAGTTTTAAGGGATGCCCCCAAGAGCATACAAGATGTGCAACACAAACGCACACATGCTCCCTAAGAACTGGTTTCATACATCAGTGCTGACCTCAGTTTTGGACTGCTGTGTTGTGGCTTCGCCATGAAACAACCACCGCCTGCTTAGGGAGCTTCAAACAATTCTGCTTCTGCTCCTGTGAAAAACGGTTCTTGAGATAGGGGTCCAGCACGCCTACCTTTGTACAGGTTCCAGAACAGGAAAAGCTCTCCTCTGCTGGCCGTCGTGCTGCCAACATGACCAAACAAATTCACGCTTGGGTCCCAAAATACACGATCAAAACACAACACAACCTAGAAACAAGGAAAACGTGCCAGATCAAAGAACGTTCTGTAATATAGGTTAATGGTACAGCACTTCATAGGAAATACTTTCTGTTCAGGAAATATCTCTGGCACATTTTTTTTTTAATCTTATTTTTGCAGTTTACGTCCACTGATGCTCTAAAATAAAATGGAAAGCAAGCCAAGGCATCCAGCCGAGCACAGATATTGGGGAGCCTAAGCAGCGCAATGCGACAATTGCACACACAAGAAAACCGTATCCTAGAAGAGTCAACCACCTGAAGCAGCCAGGATTCCTCTCCCAGCACTTGCAGAAAAACGGTCAGTTGTTCACACTCTATTTTCAGTCATGAAATATCAAAAGAAGTGGCCAGAGAAAGCTTCCTTCTGATACAGTAGCAGGTCGAGCTGCAGTTGTCATCCCGATTCCCTTGCCATATTTTAGGTTACCTTGTTAAGGTTTCCAAATCCCATTCTCTGCACGGCAGACGTCTTCCATTCTGGAAGAGGAGGGACGAACTGTACGGCAGGAGGCTGCTGCTTGAGCACTCCCAAGGGAAGGGTGCACAGAACGGCATCACACTTATAAATAAACGTCTGGCTAGTGGAGCGCGTGTTGACAGCAATCACTTCGCAGCCTGATGAAAGAGAAAGAACTTGTCATGCACGCAAACGACTAAAACTATTGGGCAAATGTAGCACTTCTCAAAGCATGCTCCTAGGTGTCCTGGGACTCCCCAAGATCTCTGCAGGGGCTCCCTGAGCACACCACAATTGGCCACCATCTGCCCCGTGCCCAGGGTCCCTGAGATTCTTGCACTTGTCAGCAAGGCCTCCTGAGATTCCTTTTAGGAGTGTCAAGGGCTCAAAAAGTTTGACAACCACTTTTTGAGACCAAAACGTTTGACAACCACTGGTGAAGAGGTACAGACACAATTGTAGAGATACACTGAAATACTAGTCACTTCTATTTCAAATTCCTTACTACGGGTTGCACTCCTAGTCATAAGGGCACACAATCTGGCGAGGGGTTGTTTCCAGAGGCAGCCTCAGCTTAACGCAAAACCAGAGGTGACTTTGGGCTTTCCTTACCTGAAGCTGTGTAGCGAACTTGCCGAACTGCTGTGTTGAGCTTAATGTCCAGTCCTTCAGCCAGAGCTACAGGCACACAGGAATAGCCGTTTCTCACAGTCAAGTGACTGCCAGTGAATTCAAAATCATCATCCTAAAAGAAATCATAGACATACAGTCTTTGCCAGTTACTGCTCTGCATTCCACTCCTTTCACACTGAGATATTAAGACGCGATCAAGAAGTTAATCCATTACAAGTCTGTCCAAGAGAAAAATGGGTAGTTACCTGGTCCCAGTGCTTCAGAGAGAGGGTGGAGAGCGGCGTAGCATTTGCGAACTCTAGATTTGCAAAATGCCAGTCGAGAATTTGTCTGTCCCTTGATGATAAGTAAACATCACTATAAAATCAATTTTTAAAAGAGAAACACACGGTAAGGGGAGCGTTAGAGCATATACACCTGAATACTTTATCTTTTAGCAGAATTATAAAGTTTAAATGCTTGTGCTTGCAGGGCTTTTTTCATTACACATTGACCTACAAGACAACTTGATTTCCAAGTCCTGTTCAACTATTTAGCCAGTGTACAAAACAAATTGCCCAATGGCTGCAGGAGGAGGGACATTTAAAAGCACCAAATTGCCGCCTCTAACATCCACACAGGCAGTCCAGCAGTTCTTACCTTGGAGGGTTGGCTTCTAGTTCCTGAAGCTTCTCCTCCAGCTTTCCTTGTGTTTCTGCCAACTCATCGTACTCCTGACAAGGAGAGGACATTAAGTGCGTAAGTACAACATTACAGTATAAATACAGGCTGCAATCCTGAAATATTCTTGGAAGCATGAACTGCACACAGAAGGCACTATTATATCTCCACAGGAAATGCCCCCGCTCCAACTACTAAATGAAATGTTTCAGCATTAACTCCTTTGCAGCTAAAATCCCAGTATTAATTATTTGCGGATCAATATCCCAGCTTCCAGGAACAGGATGCAAAATTCTTGGGGTACTAAGCAGTAAAGATGTCACAAGAAAGTAAATCAGGGAGCTGAAAATATCAACCTCCTCCCACAACTGATTTCTTGAGTGCCGGGATTGGGGTCAATACAGCCCTAATGAAGGGCAAACAACCATGGTTGTGTTCGCCTTTATCCTGTAGCCTCTGTTACTACCTCTCCTTCCAAAGCGCTGTGACACACTGACCCAGGGGAGCAGGGAAAGGGACTGGTGGTGATAGTAGCAGCTCTGCACACAGGGCCCAAACTTTACCTTGCTGGAACAGGTGTGCTGAGAGTATTTCCGCCACAACACTGCCAGAATCTGTAGCCCCACTGCAGTCCTGGCTAGATGAATATGTTCTGCCAGGAACTGAACACCTGGGGCCATTGCTACCAATACCATTGCTACCTTTACCTCTCCCCAGGCCAGTGCTTCATGGTACCTTGGAGGGTGGCGGTGGTGGCAACAGAGATGCATCAGAACCCTCCCTGTCTTCCCCCATCCCAAGACAAGTGGAGGCAGTCAGACATGGGTATTTTGCAAGCAAATGCATGTATCCGCTGGGGTTCTGTCCTGGACCCCATCGTGGATACCTGAAACCGTGGATGCCTTTTTAAAGATAGGGGAACACCAGTGGTTTTGCTGCAACAAGGTAATAACAGCTGTTTTCACATTACTCCATACCTTGCAGAGAGCAGTAAGATCTCGATGCTTACTCTTCACTAGGAACTCAGCAGTAATGTCTCGAGGTGGTTTAACTTCCGATGCCTCCTTGTATTGCTGGTGAAGCTCCTTTATCTTCTCTTTTAAACTCACCATCTATAAAAGGAGGTGAAAAAAGTGAAACACACTAAAAAGAAAGAGGGGAGAAGTGCTTGATGTCCCTTTGGATCACTAGAAAGATCCTGTGATGAAAGCTGAAAATGCACAGAAATGATGAAAAGGCTTTTTATAATCTACTGCAGAGATCCCTAAGTAACGGGAGGAGCCAGAATCCTCCCATAAGGCAGCAGGTGCTTTAACTGGAGAAAAGGGGGCCAAGATTAAAGCAGGCTGGAGTAACATCAGACCTTATTAAGGAGATCTTTCAGCTCTTCTTGAGTTTTCACTATCTTCTTCCAGTGTTCAATCTGCTCATCTTTCACATGCTTCTCCTGTAATCTAAGTAAAAAGAGAAGAACTTATCAGAAACCACTGTAAGACTATCTGAGGACTGCGCTACTCTATACAAGGATGACCCAACCAGGACTGGACTAAGATCTCTTGATGCTTAAGGACATAAATGCTGCATCTCCCCTTATCTGGTAATGACCAGTCTCTGCTCTTCCTGATTGGAAAAGGAAGGAAAGAATGAAAAAAGTGTAGAGGATGGGAGAGTGGTAAACCAGAGCTTCTGATACTCTAGAAGGCAGAACAAACAATCTAACCAACTAAAGTACGGAACAACATATATAATGGGCATAATCTGACAGCACTTTGGGTTATGTATTGCTATTTGCAGGAGTGCGTCAATCAGGTTTCCCTCCCACGTCAGAAGAGAAGGAAGAACACAGGAAAACAAAACCTGGAAATCACTCTAGCAAGCATTATTCTGAGCAATTCCTGGAGGAATTTCTTTCCCATTCCATTTTGAAAGGGCGCAAAACAAATAAAAATTCAATAGCTTTTTCAGCTTGCGAAAATCCCATGAAATACAGATGAAACATTCTCATGTTGAAGGACATTGTCTGAATACAAGGCAAATAAAAGACTGAGAGGGAAGGGGGAAGAGAGGGAGACAGCCAAGATCTCAGTTATCAAATCTGAGTTAATGTGAAAAAATAACCACGTTTTGTATTGGAGGAATGGGTACTAGCTTAATTTCAAACACTAAGAAGGCATCTCAAGTTTTTAATACAAATGTAATCTCACTCACTGTATGACAACTTCCAGAGCCTGACCCAAGGAGACAGGCTTGTTATTGAGGACATTGAAGTCCAGCTGGTGGCTGAGATAGGATGTAGCTTCCAGCAAACGATTGAATTCTTGCTCCACCATTTCGTCTTTCTCCTTAGGCACCTGCAAGTGACATCTCTCTGGATGTTAAAAACACACAACGCAGCATGGGAATCTCAAGCATGGCTCTAAGTTGGGGAAGCACTTTCTAACCACCTATGGGAGAAGGAGGATCCTATTTTATCCTTCAAAGGGGCCAATCCTAACCAACTTTCCAGCACCGGGGTAAGGGCAATGCAGCTCTTAGGTAAGGGAACAAACATGCCCTTACTTTGGGGAGGCCTCCGTGATTGTCCGCCCCCCCCAACTGCAAGGTGCAGCATATGCCCCACTGGCACAGCTATGTCAGTGCTGGAAAGTAGGTTAGGATTGCACCCTAGGGCAGCAGCTTGCCTACCAGCTCATTTTAAAATTAAATTTTACAATTGCACAAGTCAACTACTCTTGTTGAAAAGCGGTACAGAAGTATTCTTAATAATATTAATGACACAATCATATCCAAGATCCGCAATAAGTATATCGGTTACTAAGACTTACCGCTTGTCCATTGGCTTCATAAAGTGGACATTTTTGTTTTATCTTGGCCAATTCCATGTTTACTTGTTTGCTCACCACAGCCATTGGATTTCCACCTGCAAAAGTGTTTTACAAAGAGATGAAGAATGCGGTGTTCTCATTCCTATTTCCAAAAGGACTGTATCTAATAAATAAAAAGGAACCAAAGTCTTGCAAGTTTGCTACAGAACAGTTATAGGGGCAAAGTACCTCATTTTTAAATAGAGCTTGATATACAACATTGTTTGTTTTTAAATCTGGCATCTCAATAACAGCTGGTTAATGTTTCCATGAGTCATTCTGACAAGTGGGAGAACGAGACAGTGGGAGACTCTAGCTGGCACAAGACAACTTTGCAATAAGTGCATGGATGCAACAGTCAAATCTGGATGCTCGTTAAGCGAAGGCTTACCAAGTCCTGTCACCACCATGGCTCCTAGGTCAGCAACATAGTTTCCTTTCCGAAACGTGGCAACTCTGCCTCCAACACGATCCTTTAAAAATGCAATTATAGATATAAAAGCTCAGAGCCTTCTCTGGAATAATAAGCTAACTTTAATAATTCTCTAGAAATACTAGTAAGAAGGCTTTAAGGTGGATCATCTTGTCTACCTGGCTTAATTTCCTCCCTATCTCTCTTCCAGGACATCTGCTCAGTTTGTGTCCTGGTTTTTACAGTGGCCAATACTGTTGGTGGACTGGCTCTTCACGTGCCCCCAATGTATGCGTTTACAGGCCAGTCAAACAAATTGGACAATAACATGTATATCCCCATCGACACTCACCCTTGCTTCTAGGAGTGTGACGTCCATTCCAAAACTCTGAAGCTGTCGAGCAGCTGCCAAGCCAGAGACTCCTGAACCAATGATAATCACCTTGCCAGTCTTCTTAGCTAAAAAAAAATGCAGATGGAGAGTGGGATATTCTGTAAATATACACAGGGTTCTGAAACATGGGCAAAGCTGGAATGTACGTAAACTACAGAGTCATGGATCTGGAAGGTCATCCAAATCTACATCCTACAAGGTCGAGACTAACCCCCTGCCTGTAGGTTCTCTAACATATACAACTATCCTATGCTCAAAATGTCCTTAACGTTACACATTATTAATAGAAGAGTGGTCAAGAAAGTCACTCAAACATAAAACCACTATTATATTCTAAATATAAGGCAAATGACATATTTAAGCTCAAGGAAAAATCTTCACACCAAGCTCCTTACTTGGTAGGGGCTTCACCCTCTTGTAGATGCCAAAATTGATTAAGCCATGCCGCTCTAGGTAGCTGTGTACTCTGTGGACTAGTACAGTTTCACCTATAAACACAAGAAAAAGACCTATCAACATGCGCACAAGTAAATCAGCTGCCATTCTATACATTCATTCTAATGAGGAAAATTCATTTCTGAAGGATTATTTTATGTTTTTTGCTCCAATCCACATTAACTGGCCAGTTGCAGAACATTTCTTTTCCCATTAACAGTCAAAACATTGATCATTTTCAGAGTAGGTATTTATTTTCTATTATAGCAGTCACTTAAAATATGTATTAAGCAACGGGAAAATGAAGAAGAGTTATAAATATACAATTGTCAGTTCACGACAGTTCTTCAGATTTACCAGAGAAGATCTGTTGTCAGTATCTCCCTTATATCATTCAGATTTCCTCCTTTTTGTTCAATCTACCTCTGATGGCTTTCTTGACTTTTTCTGAAGAAACCTGTGCCCCAAAGAGCTTTTAGTAAGATGCACAAAAAGTAGGTCCGCTTACTATTATAGGATGCTTCCAGCTGTTGTAGTGTCGCCTCGAATGTCAACTGAATCTTTGGATTATCCAACCAAAGCTGCAACTGTAGTTGAAAGGCACAAATGCACAGAAAACATAAGCACTCTATATCTTGATGCGGAACACGTCAGATGAAATGTGGGGGCACAATATTCCAGCCATTACTCTCCGTTAAACTACTTGAAGCCTAAACTAGCCCACCTAAGATCTCTGAAGGGGAGGCATTACGGCAGGAGTTCTTAACCTTTTTAACCCATTACAAACCCAATATGTCCTCATACCCTCTTCGCCAGTCAAAATCAACATTACCATCAGTCCTATTAAGTATCAATATTACCTCAAAAGATAATAGCTCATCTTTATTTTACATATGGATAGCTAGGATCAGAATGCCTCAATCCATATTGATAATGGTGACAATCTAATCTAACTTTTTAAAAAAAATTATTCAGAGGTTGAGTCTCATAGCCCCAACATTTGGTTCCTATATCCCCAAGGGGCATGGGTACCCCTGGTTAAGAATTGCAGCCTTACAGCCACTAATCTCTATGGCTGCACCAGCACAGAGTCATTAGAAGGGGCTGGGCTGCCTCCAGGCTACAGCAGCACTCTGACCTGAAATATCTCCTCCTTTCAGCTCTCCCCTATTCCCTTAAAAAACATAGTCCATAGTTTCAGCTTATTAAACCTAATAAGCTGGTATCCTTGGTATCCTTAGCCTATAAACCCATTATTTCCCTATTGACAGGCACCAAAGACCACTTGGGGAGCATCTGAACCTAGAGTAATTAACGTACCGTTCTGTTTCTGATGTAAAGAAACACCTTCTGTGTCTGTTGTGGCCCACTGATGATATCTGGGAAACAAGCTGCTTCTTGAGATGTCATCCGATCATGGGGAAGTCTGCTCTGGAAAGCTGCACCCTCCACACCTACAACAAAAAAAATAGACAGGTGACAAGTCCTGCAAACATACATTAGGAATTTTGCTACCCAGGAGACACCTGTAATTCAGACTAATGCATATAAGCAAATGTGCCACCTCAAACAGTTTTTCTGCGAACAGCTTGGCGCCCCTTCCCTGGCAGTTCTCTAGCACCCAAGTGTGCATGCACACATTTCAGGAGACATGATGCAGTTGTAGAGGCCAACAATGAAAATGCATAGATGGAATAAAGATGCAAACAGTAGACATATTGGAAAATCCAAGGAGCGGAACTGGGCAAGCACCAGTGTTACAGTAGGCAGTGCTTTGTAGGGGAAGGAGCTTTTGCTGCCAACAAGAGATAGAAGGACTTTGTGCTTCTCTGGAACAGAGGCCATACATCAAAACCTAGTGTTGAGGGTCATTTGGTCAACAACCGCAACCCACTGAGATCAGACCATGGAAGATAACCACAGATCCCAGTAGTGTAGACAAACTGGCTGGTATTTTGGCAATAGTAGGAGGAAGATCAAATGGAAGGAAAAGAAAATTTAGGCCCCAGAATTGGGAAGATCGAGGAAAAGGGGCCAGAATTTTAAGGCCCCGTACAATGTTAAGCACTTCACCCAGCATCCCAATTCTACTGCATAATAAAGAATGCCAATGAAAATGCTTTCTGTGTGAGCCTACCTGGCTTTCACTCTTCTTTTTAAAAATATAACATTGAAGGGTGCTGGAAATGGGGCAAAACCAGGGGTACACATTAGTATGTTGCCTCTGTTATTGTTTCAATCCCCAATACATATTCTGACATGCACTATTTTAATTCAAAGAGAAGCTTCCACAGAAAATCAATGAAAGTTTTTGTCCTAATTAAAATAGCTTTCAGGTTATACGTGCAATCAGAACTGCAGCTGTGGTATTCCACAGCTCGCTCGCTCACTCACCCACCCACCACAATGTCCCCAATTCCATCCACCCAATTTCAGGCATCTTTTCATACCATTCTTTTAAAGAACAAAAACCAGGTCAGCCACACATTTAAAGTAATGAGCATGTCATGTCCCATAGTTTGAGAAACCATGTTCTATTCGGAACCAAGCACTCCGAGTTCAAAATCCTACAACTACTTATATTTACAGTGTCATCTACATATGGGATTGCGCTCCATTCTGATTTCTGAAAGTGCTTCAACAGCATACAGATACATCACATTTGTATGAAGTATTTGCAGAAAGTTCCTTTCACTGCACTTAAACACAGTGACTTGTATCCTAAAGTTTCCTTTCACAGGACATAGACGGAGTAAAGTTTAAAGGAGTTATCATTTCTAAATGATACTAGAAAAAACCATGAGCTCATAAATTGAAATCTAATGAGTTCTCTATGAAATAAATGTACTGCTGCACATTAAGCCATTAAAACTAACTAAGTTTCAGCACGCTGAGATACAGTCTAAAAAGTTAACAATCTGCAGTGATCTTGCCCATTTTCATCTAGATAAGAAAATAATGACTGGAGGAATCTCAAAGTTGGTTGCTGACCTAAGCTGTCACCCTATATATATAATAGTGTTAGTATTTTTGAAGCTATTCCAAAATAATAATCACACAAGTGTAGCACTAAATTCCTTTATGCTGAAAAGGGATAAATTTAAAGGTTTATATCTCAGACAGAAAGCAACATTTGTTTTATTTCAAATCCATTGAAATAATTTAATATAAAAATGAAATATGTAATGGATATAAAGTCAACACAGATCAAGAGAGTGGAGCTTCAGATACAACAGACAAGCAAAACTTCCCCCTTCACTTCTCAACTGGATGGCTGCTACTTTGGAAACTACAGGGTTAAGGTGGAAGACAGCAGATCCCCTGGCTCAAACAAAACTCAACCCACCCACCCCCAAATTAATCTTGTACACACACACAACAAGCAGCAATCTCTTGACACACACAGCAAGCAGCAACATAGGGGATAAGCAAAGTCTTGTATAAAGGACACCGATTTACATCAGTAACAGCCTTGAAAATTAGTGGTAGGCAAGGAGACAGCTACACATACACAGACGAGAATGTGTTGCAAGTATGATACTACTGTTTTAAATGATGGGGAGTGCTCGAAGCCTTAACTATGTAAAAAGGCATTTTGAAATTTTTGTACTATGGCAATGCAGAAAGAGCGCTCAAAAGAAGTGCAAGCTAAGCTAGAAAGAGATAATTTATACACTCAAGGTGGACAAATTTTTGACGAGTGGTCAACTAAGTGGTCAACCCAATGAATGGCTTCATTTAACAGGGAAGATCAAGCCAGAGTATAACAGAACAAAAATCCAAAACAATACAGACTGAACAGCAATACAAAACATTTCGTGCTGATAAATCTATCAGAAGTTTAACTCCAACCCTACTGGAAAGCGTGGGACCCCCAGCCTTTGAACCGGAAAAAGACATTACAGATGCCCACCAGTGACTGCTCAAGGCAAAAATAAATGATTAGGTGACTGGCTGCCAATACAACAGTTCTTAACTGTTCTTTTTCCATACTGTTGTCCTTAGAAGGATCGGGTACTTAGGAGGTTGTGTTCATCATTAAAGGCCTTAGATTCCAACGAAGTCTGTGTCCGTCTGTCCATCCCCAAGCTCTGAAGTGGTTCAGATGCGCAGTTGCCTTTGAGCATACAAAACCTTAGTACTAAACACTGCCCTGGGGATAGGGAAATAATCAGGTATTTTCAAGAATACCTACAATGACTGACCTTGGGATTCTCAACATCAAAATTGACACTATAATACAAGATCATTCTTGTAAGCCTGTACGTCCCCTGTCTAACCAAGGGAAAGTATCTATACAGAACACCAAAGTGATTTCTAGCATTGTGTTGTCAAATGAATCTTGCAAGTATGTTGCTGATCATTTCTCTCAAGGGACTCGGAAAAAGCTTTCATGCCAGGAATGCAGAGACAAAAGCATGACTGCCAATGAAGAAATACAAGACTCATCTAAAATTCCAATATAAAGATAATATGCTGTTTTCTATAGCTTGGAATGCACCATAGCAGAAATGTACTGCCCATGGAAAGCTAGTGCTTCAGGGGGGATTTCCTTCCTAGCTCTCCTTCTGATGTTCTGGTTTTCACTGAGCAAAGAGGTTCCCTCCCATTCAATATGCAATCCTCAACTGAATGCTAAATTGGTAGAATCCAGCACGAAGAATGGTAATACAGGAATGAGCATCTTGATTAAGGCTGAAGTAAGCTTGCCTGCAAAGTAAGTCCCTCTTAACAGACCTGTCCCTGAACAGAAGCTGTGAGGTGCTGCACATAATTCTGCACATATGCAATATAAGAAATGGCCCTCAAAGGGGTGTGGGAGAGAGAATGCAATTGCAGGTGGGCATCTGTATCCACCTGACCAGACATACAGACAACGAGCCTGTGTGCTAGAGGGCGACTAGCAGGACAACTCTCTATTGCAACAGGGAGCCAGACTTAGCCAGGCTCCGTTTCAAATCCACACGAGTAAGTAGTCGACGCCCTGGATCTTGCTGCAAGGAACCAGAAAAAAATCTTGACGTTCATGGCGCCTCAGTCACTTACTATGAAATCCCACCCAGCGTTCACCACATAGGACTATCTGCGGGTGGGGGTGTGAGCACTTAAAGGCTTCAGTAGGAAATCAAGGTTGAATATACCAAGTATTTTTTTAAAAAACACACACACACACAACTCATTCTGTTAACATGTAGAGCAACTTTCTAGCAAGTAGGGTATTCCTCTTGAAACCATTCCTCAGAAACATACAAGATTATGCTGTGTATTGTCATGTAAGAGGTCCTTGAGCTCTGAAGGGAGTAGGCCAACTGCCTTTTCAACTTTCAGGTCTGCGAGGTCTTAAGGATTTCAGAGAAACTTTTTATTCCCACCCCCATATTCTTCAGCTGATACAGAATCATCCCCGCCCTGGTCTGTAGGCAAATGCATTTCTCCTGCACCTTGTGCTAAGGCTCGGCCACCCACACCCACTAGCAAGCATCAATCCCTTATTTGGGGGCTCTTGCTACTAAGTGGCAAGCATCAAACGCCACCCTCACCTGATGCTTGGCAGTCTCCATACCCTCCAGAACTGTCGTCGTGAAGTCCTCCTGCTTGTCCTGTGGAAGGAAAGAGGAGATCTCAGGGACCTTACTCCATACGTTAAAGTCATTTGGGGGACAAGAAGGCCTGATAGTTGGCGACGCAGGTTTAGTAGTTCACCAACTAGCAAAAGAAGAGAAGACATTTCCTGAAAATTCCATCTTCTGAAATTTGGGTCCAAGAACCATACTTCACAGTTTTCCAATTCTCATCCTTGTTGTTAGAACCCTTTGTCAGACTCTTATGGGGTAAAAAAAATATACATAGTATTGCAGTGCACCTGGGTTGGTAAATATTTAAGAATAATTTTTTTACTGTATTAGAGGGGAAAAAAGATTACATTTCTCGCTACCCATAGATGGGCAGTCTAACCAAGGGTTTGAAACACCAAGGATCCAATTGTCTTGGTCGGAACATGAAGGGAAGGAGTCTGGTCTACTCTATCCTCCATGAAGCCATTAAATCTATCAACACTCATAATTCTCCAACTGTGTACACCTTATAGCCACTCAAATGCTAAAATAACCTGTGCGCTAAAGGAATATTGACCCCACACGTCCCACCACTGACATGGATGAGCACCCTAAACTATGCTACAATAATTTGAACTTTTATATCCAAAGCTTGAGGAACACACAACTGAAACAATCATTAAATTATCTCAGCCTTCTGAGATGATCTTCCAGGCACCTAACTCTGGCCAGGAAGCCATTCAGGTGCTTTTAGGCAGCTAAACCTAGCTGCCTAAAAGCATCTCGCTAGGGCAGTAGTCTTCAACTTGTCAAGAGCTGGGACCCACCTCAACCTAACCCGCAGCATGGGACCTGTTTTCAGGAGCCTCACAAGAGAGTGGGGCAAGCCACCACAGTTCCTCTTCTATTCCCACCCAGTAGAGGCCAATCAGTGCATGTTGTCCTGCTCTCCTTTCCAGGCTAACTGAAAAGGAAGGAGTAGAGAGTGGCATGGCAACAGAATGCACTCAAGCCTGAAAGATGGAAGCAGAGAAAGAGGAAGTGAGGCAAGGCAAGGCACATCAGAGAGCAAGGGGAATGCTGACACAGAAGAGCAAGGCAGTTTGCTGGAGACTGAATGGTTTGGCCAAAATCCCTTGTGGGATTTACCCCATGACCACGAGCCCTGGCTACTGTTCAAACTATTTGGCCTTAAGCTTCCAAATAAAATGGCGGTGGCGGCACTGCTGCCATCACTTCTGTGTCCAAACCAACCTGCTGAAAACCTCCAGTCTAGAGAACCTAGCGCATACCTCCGAACAATCTCATCTCATAAACCAGCAGGAGCCAAACCCCAGTCTGGATCCGGCACCTGGAAAATGCCTTCCACCTCTTGCATGAGCTTACTGTTCTGCACCGTCCCGTCTTATTTCTCCAGCCATTCTTGTCAGAAAGTTGTACTAGGCTTGTGCTGCCCATTGCTCCAGGAGGCTCTGCATCCTGATTTCGGGGACGAAGTGGCTGGCCGGAGTGACTTTCTGACAAGAATGGCTGGAGAATTAAGACAAAGCAGCATGGAATGCTAAGCCCTGTGCACGAAGGGAAAGTCATTTTCCAGGTACAGCAGTCCACTATTTGAACACCGTTGTCCTAAACAAAAAGGCTTGGAAATACACTGATGGGCTTCAACTGCTTCTGATAGTCTAAACCTAAAATCAATCAAGAGTCCTACAAAACAACATTATACTGGGAGTTCTCTAGTGAGTTGTAGTCCACCTGAGTCTCCTAAGTGCAAATGTACCTTCTAGAAATAAAAAAAAGCTGATAGAGCTGTACCTTTGATTTAGGACAGTAGTAGCTCAGAGCAATCGTCAGCAATACACCATAACATTCTGGCTTAGTCCAAACGCATTACAGCTTTAGAGGCAGTAGGGAGACTAATAACGTTACTATCTAAATTAAAGTTATTATGATTTCAATATTTTCTTTCCCAGGTGCTGAAAAATGCACTTTGAACTACTAAAAATCTAAACTAGAAGTAGCCAGCAAATAGTAGCACATGGGCAACAACAGGCTGGCTCATTGCCCAGTGCCCCCATTTACTTGCCACTTGCCTGTCTTGCCATTCTTTGTGCTCCCTCTTTTGGACAAGGGGCGCAGGAGAAATTAGAAGGGACATACAATACTGTACAGGCATGCTTCCTTAATACATTTGGATGAAGTGGAAAAGACCACAATGTGGATGCTATGGTACCATATCACATTTGTATTTTGGCCTTTGGTTGCTGATGCCGTAAGGGTGCACACAAACATGCAATTTCAGTACCATAACGGGACAAGGCAGAAAAAAGCAACATGCAGGGGGATGCGCAGAATAAGCACAGAATAAGATGGAGGGACCTAGCTTACTGCCCCAGTACTGACACTAGGTCTGGTTCTCCAGCCAACGTAGTTGTATACTGACGAGAGGTGGAAAAAGATGATTAGAAAGCAGCCTTGAGTGACCTTACAGGGAGAATGGTGCGGTATTCATTCATTCAATAAACAGAGGCAAGCATAGCAGTAAGGAAGACTTTTCTATTATTATATGGTAAGTGAAACAGACTGCACATTTGGTATGTGAACACTCACACCTATGTCTCACTCCCCAAAAAAGATGTGCCTCATTTTCACAGATAGATACACCTATGCATGCACACACAGACACACACACAAAAATTAAACAGGCCTGTGAGGGTCAGTCTCTTAGTTTGGTTTTGCTATGCTTATAACCCTGAGAGTGACTAGCCAAAAGCCACCCAGCAGGTTTAATATCATTTCCTCTAAAATCATGGTTTGCATGGCTTGAGGCTGGGGGCAGCTTCAAAAACACCTGTAGTTCCTGAAGCAAATTCCCCAGGCATTAACCCTGCTTTCTCAGTACATATGCACTAACACAAACCAGGTTCCCTTGAAACTATACAATCCTGCTTCAGTACCATGATTTCAATTTCTGGCTTATGACAACACGACTATCTTATTCAGAGTTTGTACTGGTGCATATGCACTGCAAGACAATGCACTGTACAAGGCAAATTCCAAGGCAGGGAAAAGTGGGAGGTAAATGAGTGTGCAAGCCACAGATTTCCAAAGCATGTTTCTAGGGAACCATGGAACCATCTGCAGTTAGTTTCAGAGCATTTTCACCCAGGTCCCCTTAACCAGCACTCTGCTATCTCACACTACCAAGAATTAAATTAACATATGTGCCCTAACTGTAATAGCAGCTTGCAACTACTTGCTAATAAAAAGTAGCTGTCAGTAATGGGTTGTGTGTCCAAAGAAAGTAAACCACAACTAAGGAGGGTTGAAATGAATGTGATAAGCCCATCTATTTCAATGATTCTTAATGACTATTACCATTTTTAATATAATAATAATAATAATAATAATACATTTATTTATATACCGCCTTTCTTAATATCACTAGATTTCTCTAATGATTGAACTCAAGGCGGTTTACATAGGCAGACTTTCTCACAAACCCGAAGGTTTTTACAATTTTACAGAATGTTCTGTCTTCCAAGAACAACACTCCTACAGATCTTTCTTTCTGGATTTAGCCTTCTTTCTTTAGCTACCCGTCTGTCGTCTGCTGGCTGATGAGGCTTCCCTGCTGCCACCAGAGATGCAGCTGATTTCAGCACACTCCTCCTCCCACGAGGCAGCTGAAACTCAGCTTTTAATCAGCCGCAGTTTCCAAGGTCTGCTGCTCGCAGAGACTTCCGGCGAGCTCACGACCTTGAGATCTTCAGGTGTTATCTTCGGGCAAACGGAGGCATTAACCCTCTCGGCTAAATCTTCTGCCCATATTTCTTTCTAAACCAATGTTCACATGAAAAGAAATTACACAATATCTGTGAGACTAAAAAATATAAAAAAGGTTCTTCAAAATTAACTTAAATAAATAAGAAGTCCTTAATGCTAACAAGCTCAAGAAAAAAAATCACAGGAATGCAGTTGAAGGATATAAAATTTTATTTAGACATTTCAATACAGCTTTTAAAAAAATAAATCACAATGCAGATTTATGTTCCACATAAAAAACAGACTGATTCCTGCTACCGTCTTTCCCCCTTCACCTAGCCCCACCAACAGAACACTGAAACAGTCAACACTTTCAGCATCCTACTGTCCCATATAAGAAGATTCTGCCCAAAAATCTGCTCAAGATGAAAAGCAGCATGAGTGTCATTTTATGTCCAAAGCTGAAATAGGCAAAAAGAGACAGTGGGGAGCTCACTGCCTTGGCGAACAGGATATTCTGCTAGAAGCTGACCAATGCCATAAATAGGTGAGAGGTCCAGCAATTAATTACTACGGAAAAGAATGAACCTATCCAAACTGCAAAAGACAATGCATCACTGGTGAGTCTGAGAACATACTGTTTTATAAGAGAACTACCAGCAGAAAGAAGCTGAAAATTAATGTTTCCCAATACTAAACATATAGAGAATTTGCCCTCCTAACACAGGCACAAGAGACAAACTAGTATAAATCCAGTAAGACTAACTATCCTTCTTGATTATTACTATTCAAAGAGAATTTTCATCTTCTTTGTTGGAAGATCTGATTACTAAAAGCTGCTAATTCTGCCACTCTTCTAGATAGAGATCAAATCTTTCTAAACTGGATTGCCATCAATATTAACAGCAGACGCTATTAAACAGCACCAGCTATGAATAAACCTGCTAAGTGGAAAGCTCCCTAGTTAATGAAGATTACCTTTGCTCTAAGTTATCAGTGCAAAGTTTTCTCCCAACGAATTCATATGATTCACACATCTACCGTATTGCCTAAATCTTTAGGGAAAGCAGCTAGTTCAGGAACATATATGGTACTGAGTACATTATTATCTACTACACAGTTAGCTAATGATGTAAATGTTATACTTATCCTGTTAAATCTACCACAAACTGTTCCGAGGCACAAGGTTGGGGGTTAGCATGGTTGGGCACCTGCTGAGGCCCATACCTTGTGGGGGGGGCACTTCTCATTATTGCCACCAGCATACTTGCCTTTTGTTAGTGTCTGAAAGGAGCCAAGACAGAGAGAAGAGGCCTGATTGCTGACTCGTTTGCCAGCCAGTTCTTTCTGGCGTAAGAATCAGTAGCATCAGTGGG
>JAJKFI010000022.1:7088189-7147428 GCA_029204185.1 Lerista edwardsae
TTGCATCTGGTAACGCTATAGTTAAAGTCTGCTGGATGTCAGAGGGAAAAGCGAAGCCTGCTCTGGTACCACACCGCATGCACAGCGCCATCCTAGAGAACCACTGAACTGCACAGGGCTTAGGCTGGTCAGTGCAGTTTAAGGGAAAGGGGGAGTGCAGCCGCAGAGGTGTTTGAAAACTGTTATTTACGTAGCCCATTTTGTTCTGTAAGACTTAAGCTGTAATCTTATCCACAGGAAACAAACACCTCATTATTTCCAGCAGGGTAACCTGTAAGCAACAGAGGTTCCTGGCCCCTTACAGGACAATCCTGTACAAGCTTCCTCAGAGGTAAGCCCCACTGAATACATGCATTGGTAAGCCCCACTTTCTCTGATATTTGTACAGTATAGGATCACAGCTTTTAACAGATTAGCCTATAGCCCTAACTCATGAGTGCTCCCATTGATTTCAAAAGTCTTATCTGCATTGCAAACTTTCTAGATGCATACAGAACATGCAGCTGGAAGTACTACTTCCATGGTAACCTCAGTTCTTTTTCAGTATTGTTGAAAAGTGAGATATGAATATAATATATACAGGGCTAAGAGAGACAATCTGGCAAAGATAACTTTCCTTGACAAAGAAAAGGTAATGCTTAACACCTGCATAGCATTTTCTAAATATGGAAAGTGTTTTGCGTGTTTTATCCTTACAGCATCCCTGTTAAGGTCAGGTAAATATCACTCTCCTTATTGCAGCCAGGGGATGAGGACCAAGAGGGGACACCATGAAATAAGAAAGCCCTGATGCACAGCTTCCCTCTCTGTCACAATGCTGCACCAACTCAAATCGGGTAGCTTACGTTACACCAGGATCCTCAAACTATAGCCTGTAGATCATTTCTGGCTCACCGATTCATCTTGATCAGTCCACTAAGACCAGTGGCATAATTACATGTGGAAACCACCACCACCCCCGTGTCTGCCACCACACATCTTCCTCCTCTTGCTAGACAAAAGCAAAAGCCTGAGCTGGGCTGCTGTCGTTGAGAGCCCGGCTGCCAGAGGGGCAGCAAGCAGCCCCACGGCCAAAAAATTTTCTCCTAGAATGAAACATTTAAAAGTTCTGTAGAACACCCACACACAATCTTCTATAATTGAGCTGCTCCAGCCTACTATAAGAGCAAGACTGAGTGATGTGGCCCTGACAGCTGAAATTTTGAGGATCTTTGCTATAAATGCTACTTCCCAAACCCCTGCTGTCCAGGAAGTCAGGACTAGGAAACAAGTTTCCAAGCCTACCAATGTGCAGACGTATACACACAACACACTCAAACCAAGGTGTGGTGGGTTTTTTTTTAACCAGCTGATATTTATTCTCTGTTCCTCATTCAGGAAAAAGAGTTGATTTCATTATCTCTGTAAAAAGTAGCCTTTTTCCATCATTGCAGGTATGAACTTGACCATAAGGGAGCAAAGCCCACGCTTGCAATACAGACAACGTTAGGTTTCAATGCTTGAATTCCAATGGTCAGAATGGGGTAGAGTCTGCCAGGTCCTGAAGCCAGGCCATGGATGAGGTAGGAAAGCTAGTTTATCCTCTAGAACACCCAGCCCAAGTGCTCAAAAGGTACAAGTCACACAGAAAGCTTTCACAGATTCAAACTTAGACTCTCCCCTCAAGGACTGTGTTGAGATTACAAGAAACTTTTCTTAAAAACATTACATTCCTCCCCAACTCAGTCCCCACAAGGCATTTCTTTTAAAATTCACTTCAGTTAATTGAATACAGATTCGGGGGAATAGGAGGAGCTAGTTTCAAATCGGGTGTACAGCACATGTCGCTATGCAGGATGGTGTGCTCAGAATGGAATGGGTATATACTGTTTTTGTTTAAAAACCAGGAACTCGATTTGAGGAATGGAAGCTCCTTCTCAGAACCCATGGGCTGTCGTCAGTCTTGTTTAGATTCCTTCAGGGCTTGGAGTCTTTCTAACAGTGGAGGGTGAGAATAATGCCACATGGAAAACAGCCAGTCTGAAACAGGAAATCCCAGGTTATCCTTGTTTAACTTGATCAGCGCAGAATACAAGTCTTTGGCCTTGCCCAGTTCCCTGGCAAACGCGTCGGCTTGGAATTCAAATCGCCTGCTTAACACAGTTAAACAAAAGGAGAGAACCTGTGGAGGGAACAATAGAAGGAAGTTGTGTGACATCTAATACGTTTCAGAGTCCTTCAAACTACTTTCGGGGTCTCCTCACTACCCCAACATTCACCGGCCGGCTAACGGTGGTGTAGAAGATACTAACATTTTTCAAAAGCCATTTACAGAACCTGGCTAACTCCGTTGTTACATGCTTATAAATTGTGTAGGCTCTATGAATTGGAAGGATGACTACCAGTACTTTTCATCTAGTGCAGGAGGCCTCCAAACTCCAGCCCGTGGATTGGATCCCGTGCACCAGATCTGACTACGCATTCCAGGCAAGGCGGTGGTGAAGCTTTGCCTGTCTACCCTGTAGCCACCTTTCTGTCATGCTGGACCATTGCATCGTTGCACTGGGAAGCTGCTTCCCTGGAAATTCGGGGCACAGAGCCTTCTGGGACAATGTGCAGCGGACTTGGTTCCCTGTTCTGGTGGACCTCAGGCCGTTTGGAGATCTAGTGTTACCAGTGTCATTAGTAATACTTTGCAGAATGGCAGGTGACATTTATGTCCAGTGCCTGAGCCCATTAGCAGCAGAGATGGCTGGGGTAGTGATGCGCTCCAGTAGGCAAGATGCGGCTGTGCAGCAGGCTGCAGAAGAGGCACGGTTTGGGCAAGGACAGTACAGAACAAAGAAGAGCAGTAGATGAAGAAGCCTCACCTTGCTGCAGGGACCACTAAGAGATGCTTGCAACCACCACAAAGGTGGCTAATTATATTGCAATAAATTTTGAGGATATAAATCAGTGAAGAAGTCACAGATATTTAAGTAATTAACACTGGTCATTATACCCCCACCAATCATTTGTTACAACGCTTCTAGCATTCACAGCACTTTGAATGAATTATCTTGTGATTTCTATACTACAGATGAGGAAGACAGCAGCTGTGAGGGAATGGCTTGTCTAAGACTCCAAGGGGCTCATGGTAGAGGCAACACCACCCAGGGAGTTTCTGATCTTCAGTTCTGCAGACGACACTATGCCACCCCAGCCCTTAGTCATTTAATGTGCAGTACTAGATGGTACTTTACCTCATTGTAAGGCGAGAAAATAAACTGGAAGATGATCAACAGGCCAATCAGGGTAGGTTGGGTGTCATAGAATCCAAAGGCAGCAAAGAGCTCCTTGCGACCAATCAACACGGCAAATAAGAAGAAACATAAGAAGGAATTCATCTGCGAGGAGGGGGAGGGAAAAAAGAGCATGTGTTGAATTTGCTACTATTCATACCCTATCACTACTTTCAAACTGCTGAGACACAAAATAACTAGATCCATTTCATTTTCTAAGAGAGCAGTCGAAGTACACTTCTACACTCTAGAAGTCGTAGAAGAAAAGTAGAGTAGGAACATCCCCCAAAATTCTCTGCTTACCTGACTGATGACAATATTTTTAATGGTGTGCCCCAATTTCCAGTGTCCCAGCTCATGGCCCAGCACTGCCAAGACTTCTTCATTTTTGCAACCTTGCTTCTTGTTCTAGTGTACAGGGGAGAAAAAAATCATAGAAGGTTATCACTGTATGGGACAGAACTATGTTCTCCAAGCTCAAGAGTGCCTCAGGACAATATGCAAAAATAACTGTATATTTAAAAAAGAGGCTCTGGTTCCATTCAGAAAATCCAACAAATCAGTTTGTGCAATCACAAACTAGGTGCTTGTGTGCATCCTCCACCCCTCCACACACCCCAGCTAAATGCAAAACTTCCTGGTTTGTTAAACCACAGTTTCCTGTGATACCAAAACCCAGGAAACTGCCGGAAGCAACCCAGGACCAAACTACAGCTGCTTACTTTGGCTTTTGCCTTTGACTCTACATCCTCCCCATCTCCTTCATGCCCAAGAGGCTCTGAAGCAGAATCCTCAGGGTGCTCCTTGTTAAGTGCTGAATAATCCTCCAGGAGTGTGTCGAACAGCACAATGCGTTTATTCTTGAAGAAGCCATAAAAATAAGCATTGCTGTGGGAAGACCGCTTGGAACCTGGAGAGGAAGGCAGAATAATGTCACATTACAGAAGCAAGCAAACATGCCTCTTAGTCTCATGGATAAAGGAAAACACATTCAGTCTCGTATCTGAAGGCTTCGCCAAGAAGGCTGCCTCCACAACTGCACATAGCCCTAGAACATTTCACCATTACCGAGACCGGAGTTTTGAGATCTGCCAAAGAGAGGCTGCACATTTATTTATTTTTTTTCAATGCTCACCTTCCACAACATAGACTTTGGTCAGGGGAAAGTCTATACTCTTTGCCATGGTCTCAATTTGCTGTTTGAGCTCTCCTTCTGGGAGCGGAATAAACTTGTCAAACAAAGGAGCAATGTAGTCTGCATAGATGGTGACAAGAACCTGCAGGAGAGCACCAGCATTAAAATACATCCATGCCTGATGTAACATTTTCCATGATCAAATGTATCCCTATGAATGGGAAGCCCTTCCAAGGGCTGTGTCTGCCCCCCCCCCCCGGAAAAGGCTTAACCTTCACCTGGGGTCTGCCAATCTCTCCTCCTCCTGTTTCTCCCTCCTCCCTTCCCATCTGCATCATGGCTACCATCTCTCTCTCTCTCTCTCTCTCTCATACACCCTCTGCTGTTCTGTTCCTCTGTCTACCAGGAACCATGCCAGCTTGTTCAACCAAAACATTCAGCCGTCCTGTGGCTTGGCAGTGCCCTAGCATGTCGTCATCGATATGAGACTCCAGTATGATCAGGCCAACTACTAAGTGGGTGACAGCAAGTCTTCCTTCACAAGGTGTCTGAATCCAAGGTTAACAGGCAACACAGTACTGAATCTGTTGCTTTCTAGTGTTGGCCCAGGAATCCCAGTCCCTTGCAAGACCTACCACCTTTACAAATCCATATTATGAAAAAAGAAATTCTTCCCATAACTAACTGCCTTACTATATTTCATGATTATTTACACGAATGGTTCTCAAGCCTTTTAGCATCAGGACCCACATTTTAGAATGACAATCTATCTGGGACCCACCGGAAGTGATGTCATGGCTGGAAGTGCCATCGTTGTGACACCAGAATCTGTTGCTTTCCTGAGAACGCAGCAGTAAGTTAGGTTGTTTCTCAGCGATTTTCCAATAGCAAAGTGCATCAGAAAGGGGGGTATACATACAAGCCCATACAACTCTTGTCACAAGCAAAACAGCCACACAGTCCTCCCCGTTTCCAGCATCCCATGTCTCCTTATTTTCAATATGGCTGCTCTAGGTGCTTTGCGACCCACCTGAAACTGACTCACAACCCGCAGTTTGGGAGCCACTGATTTACACTATATAGGTTGGTGGGGAAATCTGAGGATAACACAGAATTCCGGAATCCCAAGCAACTGTACAGCATGAGCAGAATGAGGAGTGTCACATACTCACCAGAGAAACCACTAAAGTGAAAAGCCAGGCATAGATGAAGAAATAGTCTCCACCTATTTTAATAATGTACAGTAGAAGCGATGTTACTGGCAATAAGATACACTGAGTCACGACGAACTTCTTGAGAGCATCCTTAAAGAAGAACCCCAGAGTCTGTAACAGGAAAGACACCAAGGTGAGCTGCTTCAAAGCTAGCTACAATTGTTTTGATACTAGAGCCCCTCAGTGTTGCCAAGGGTCAGCTTTCTCACAATTAGCGGCAAGCAGAATTAAACACAAGGTTCCATACTGTGCTCAACACTGCATGGTATTATCTACAATTATCTTTATCCTTGGCCAAGATCCTTCAGTCTTTGTTCACAAATACCAAATTCAATAAAGGTAAAACCTGGGAACAGGAAGATTTTAATTTAAAGAACAGTTCTAAAAGCCCTAAAAGCATTATGTTTGTCTATGCTGGACAAGCTATAGCAAGACAGTTGTTTACGAGGATGAACACAACAGCATGGCAAATTTCATGTAAATCTGGCAGTCAGTCAATTTCAAAACCTTTATTAGCATTAAAACAGTTAACAATTAAACAATGCAGCATTATCACCAAAAAAAGAAAGAGAACTTGGACATCCAAAACCAAACCAGGCGAAAAAAATTGGGTCAGGAAGGATGTTTTTTCCTGATAACAGCGAGAAGAAAATCCGCGATCGAGTCCGTTTAAGTTATAGAACTATCTCCCAATAATACGTGTAGAAGCTCGACAGAGGAGCTGTTAGTGGGAGACAGTGATGGTTCAAGAAATGTGACACGCAAAGGTTGGAGGGCAGGACAGTGGCACAAACTATGGGCCACAGTGTCCGGTTCTAGAGAACAAAAATAACAAAGCCTGTTGTCACGGGGAATGTTTAAGAATCTACCGGAGTGAACGGCCGAAGGGAAAATGTTAAGCCTGGCGAGCATGAATGCTCGCCTCTTACTGGGATTAATCAACTCTCTAAAATAATTTTGAGGGTGACCAAGGGAAGGGGACAAACCAAAATACTGGGGTGAACAATCTGGCAGTCATATAAAGGCGGTACCTGCTGATTGAAGCCATGCTTTTCCTCAATGACAAAGGTATTATAAAGGCTCCACGGCAGACCAGTGACTGCGCTGAAGAGCGTTGCGAGCAGCAAGAACATCAGCGACTGCACAATCTAAGTGACAAAAGGAAGAAAAAGTTGCAGACGGGATATTCTTATGTCCTCATTTAGACCCACACTATTTAATTCTTTTTGTGCTTTCTAGAGGATACAGTCTTTTCTTAGGCAGAATCAATAGTCACCAACTTTAATTTCAAATGGAAATTAGGGAACAATTCTAACCTGGAGTTAGGCTGGCATAGTTAGGCCTGCAAAGTTTGGCCAGCACAAAGGCCACCATAAAGTACTTTTGGACACCTCTCGGAGTCATTGAGGATGATGCATGTCTGTGTGCTGGCCTCTCTGACTCAGAGAGTGGTCCAAACATAATTTACGGTGCCTCTTGTGCTGGCCAAACTTTGTTGGCCTAACTGTGCCGGCCTAACTCCAGGTTAGGACTGCGTCCTCAGATATTCTGGATAAGGATACATAATAAAATTTACATGGCTGGGAAAGATTCCCAATTCTTAGGCAAGACTCTTTCTAAAATGCTTGCAGTTGTCCAAGGAACAAGACACTCTGGGGATTTTTCCAGCGTTAGCCACATACTGTTCATACAAAAGGCAATGGAGAAATAATAAAAAAACTCAGTATTGTAGTACCCAGATGGATGGGAACAGGAATGTGCCTACCTCATATTCTGGCCCAAATCCGGCCCTACCAGATAATTCTCCAGATACAGACCATAGGAAAGGAATTCCTCCACACAGGAGAATCACCTACAGTGCAAAACACACAACACAGAATAGTTTTATGAAATACTAGCTTTTTGTGACCCGGCGTTGCCCGGGGGGGAGAAATTATCCCCAGCGTAAGGAATCAGTGTACCATGTGTGGTGCACATCATCCCAGGCGTTCCAGAGTAATGGTGGAACATACACACAAATATAGAAACCTCCCTCAAAAGCATGACATAGTGAGATCCATATATAGACATATAGAACTCGTCCCTGAAATAAAACAGCATTGATGACCTGGAACCCAAAATGCACACTATCACTGTGAAATGAATGAGGAAACAGGGACACAATAAACTAAGAGAGCAATATGAAGGTCCCACTTACTGTCTGCAGGTCCTGTGGCAGGATAGCCCTGCTGTATGAGAAACAGGCAGAGGTGGCCAGTTAGCTCCCTGGAAATAGGTCCCTCTCAGACCCGACTGGGTGCTGGAACTCTCTGGATCATTTGCAACTCTTTGCAACTCTGGCTGTGCAAAGTACTTTTGGTTTTGCTTTCCCTGTGTATCACATAACCTGCAGAATCGCCTGTGACCACAGGGTGGCAGCAGACCTCTAGCCCAATGCAATCCCCTTGGTTCCTGACGATCTGGGCCCCCTCCCCGAGAAACGGGGGGCTGTAGGGGGGGTCTGACCCCCGCAGTGTTCTTTGCCAGGCTGCAAGGTACGTGTGTGCCAAGTTTCGTGGCGATTGGGCAAGGCGTGGCCGAGCTTATGCATAACATACATACACACATACATATACACACAGCCGCATACATACATACACACACAGTTGCATACCCACGTCCGTTTTTATATATAGAGATACATAACAGTAAAAGTTGTGATAACCAGCTTCTCTGGGACCAAAGTGTTGCCAGTTTCACTGTGGAGCTGCTCAGAATGCAGCAGAACCATTTTCCCTCCACATAGCATTTCTGCTATAATAAAGGGAACAGTTTCCTGGTGGAGCTGCTCCAACACAGCTTCTGTAGCCACCAGCAGCACTGGCTGCAAACCTGGTAAGCTTGCTGAGTCAGTTAATAAATCCTTCCAGATATGAAATGCTGCATATTGCAACTTTCATTGTCCCTCAGTAAAATATTGCTTTATTGTTTAAAACTCCAGGTCAGGATTGCGCTCTCACTGAAAAATTAAAAACCACATACACAAAACCCCAAAGCTGGAGAAATACTTACTGTGCCCTCTATCTCTGAATACAGCCCTGACCAAAAACTGAAAGCGCTTTTATCCAACTGGTAAAGGCGGGATTTTTCAAATGTTTCCGAGTCCATGATGGGCCCTAATTCCAGTGGCACGTGAGTTGTTGTCTTGTACACAGTCCTCTGAAACATTTAAAAGAGATTGGTGATACAAACTGCATCCCGCAGGGAAAGAGGAGTTCTTGGCTGGTGCTGTGGGGCCCTTCCCACCTCCTTCCATCTATGGATTGTTAAAATGCTTAAAATGGGGATCAAACAGTGTGAAATATGCTGTTTACAAATGCACACATCTGATACAGTGATACTTGCCCAGACTTTGGGAGAGAACGTAAAATCAATGGGCCCAACTTCTGAGTTTCCAAAAGGATAATCCTACAAAATGTGTAAGGGGATAGTGTGCAAAAGGCAAAAATGGGCTTAGGACATGCCAGACCAGGGAAGCAAGCAGAAAAACCATTCTGGCAGGGAGAGGCGCATCACAAAGAAGTCTCATAGCATCCAGAGACTGACCACTTGATGCCTCTTGGCTGCCCTCTGCAAGTCTCCCAATAGCATCAGTAAATGACATTTTCTGTTTCAATTGGTGGGGAGGGGAAGGGGAAATGGGTAGAGGGAGTGAATGAGTATACATTAAGGGGTTGTTTTGTATATGTTTTCTTAACCAAAATTTAAACCAGCGGAAAAACAAAACTAAGCCTGTAATAGAGGAAGTCCCATTCATGCACAGCATGTCCTAGTTTCTGGTTTACATTTTTATTTGGGCTGTGACCACAAACCACCATCACCATCCTGCCACCCATGTAAACTGTAACGTTTACTACTTGTACAGTGATCTATGGCAGTGTTTCCCAAACTGTAGGATTAGGCATTTTTCATTTTGCCTTGCGATTAACTCCCATCTCCACTTGCTTTCTTTACGCTGTGTACATGCATGCCCATACACACACAGGTATATGAAATAAAGAGGAAACAGAAATTAAATGCAAGAGGAAATAGAAACAAGTCTAGGCGTGTGCATGTGCGTGTGCCCTTCCCAAAAAAAACACCAACTGCCTCAGGGGAGGGAGAAGAAAAGATCCACCATTTCTTCCTCCATCTGCTTTGCTTTTAAGGCTAACCTGCGTGCATTGCAGCTTTCACCAAATACAAACTGCCTTAAAGGAGGTGGAAAAGCAGCGCATGCACACACACGCTCTTGTTAAGTGGATAGCGAGGAACTTTTCCAATTGACAGCTCTCTTATTTACATTCAGCAAGAGCAGAGCAACTACAGGCATGCCCTGGTATCCACCGGGGTTCCATTCTTAAACCACCACCCCCCAATGGATACCTGAAACCATGGATACTGGGGATACCTGTTTAAAGACTGCAGAACATCAGTGGTTTTGCTGTAACAAGGTTATCAAAAGAGCAATTTGTTTAATGTTCCCTTATCTTTTTAATAGGTGCCTCAGTATCCATGATAACTGAAACCATAGATACCGAAGCACACCTGTACAGCACAGAGTCCTTACTAATAGCTTTTCAACACAAGTTCACAAAGTGGTTTACAGGCAAATAATAATAAAGTTACATGGTTCCCTGTCCCAAAAGGGCTCACAATATAAAAAAAATGCAGACCACCACCAGCAACAGCCAGTAGAAAAGACACTGTACTGGGGTGAAATGGGACAATTACTCTCCCCCTGCTAAATCTAACACCACTTGAGAAAATGCCTCTTGCCCAGTTAGCAGGGGTTAGAAGTACACATCACAGGTGTAGTGACCAGTGTACTCCGGACATTGAGTCCTTCCCAAGGACCTGGGATGTGCAGAGGCATTTCCCCAGGTGGGCAGTTCCTTAAAAAGAAAGAAGGATTTTCGTTATTATTATGGTACTTCTGCAGTCACTGCAGGTGTGACTGGTGTACTCCAGACATAGGGGTCCTTCCCAAGGACCTGGGATGTTCAGAGGCATTTCCTCATTATGTGGGCAGTTCCCTAAAAGGGAAAAAGGATGCATAATAACAAGAACAATAATTGGTTTTTGCATTGCGAGAGCCCCTTTGGGCACAAGATCCGGCTGTTGCATTGAGCTTCCTCTGCAAGCCGCTCTGTGGGGCTTGTTTTTTTGGGGTGGAAAAGCCGCACAGAGACGTTTTTCTGACGGACGCCGAGGGAGGCCCCTGAGAGGGCGAGGAAGGGCCGGGTCTGACCTGCCTCCAGGCGAGCAACGCCTCCCACAAATAGACGGCCCAGGAGAAGAGCAGCACCGAACAGAAGATCCGCGTCTCCAGCGGGGCCTCGGCCCAGAGCGCGCCCGGCAGTGGCACCGCCATGCTCGGCCTCGTCCTGCCACGGGCCGGCCTCGCGCAGCCCTCGCTCGCCGGCACGCCTCGCGCGCTCGTCCGCCCGCACTGCCTCAGCCGGCTTCCGCCCGCGATGACACCAGCAGAACCATCCCGGCCCGACTTCCGCCTCGGGCGCTTCCGGCGAAAGCCGCGCCCCCCCCGCTTCCTCCCAGCCAGCAGGAGGAGGGGCCTCCAGGGCCGCTTCCGGTTCCTGCGGAGCGCTTTCCACGTGTCTGCTGTGCCCAGGCGGGGAATGCATTGCCTGATGGTAGGAGATAGAGCATAAATAAGCGGGCCACAAATAAGAACTTAAGAATAGGGCTACCAGATACAACCTGGGCCTGAGCGCCTATACCTTTAAGCGTTGTATAGAAGAGGGAATTTGGACAGGTGCAGCTCATCGAGGAAGGGTTTCAAAAGCTGCATATTGCTTAACACATTAATTACCCACTGGGTAAAAAAAGTACTTCTCTTTATCTGTTCTAATTGTTTAAGGGCACAGTTAGGCCAGTGGTTTGGCTGGCACAAGGGACACCATAAAGGATGTTCGGAGTGCAAGGCCAGCACACAGACATACACGATCCTCCCTAACTCCAAGCGTGGTCCAAAAGTGCTTTACAGTGGCCCTTGTGCCAGCCAAACTTGGCTGGCCTAACGTGTGCCAGCCTAACTCCAGGTTAGGATTGTACTCTCAATAAAACAGTTTTGGAATACCATCATAAAGGAGTAGTTTCCATTTGCATGGAACTTTGCAGTCACCACCTCTAAAATTCAAAACTGAACAGCTCAAGAACACCAAGAGAGAATTTTCTGATATTTGGTACGTATCTGAAACCATTTTGGGCATACCACGGTGAGGCTGGATTGACAAAAATATTGAAGCACTGTTGTTGCCTGGCAACCATGGTGCAACAGCCTGGTTTTAAATGTTTATCTTGTTACTACTTACACCTGTGGGAGTTTTAATCATGCCCATCTTCATCTTCTCAAGCCTTTGTGCCTATAATGGTGATGGAGTAGCAGTGTTGTCTTCCCTCCCCAATAGCCAGTGCACATAGCCTAATCTACCCTATCACAAACCACCAAAAATTGGGTTGGAGCTGAAACCAATATTTTATGTAGTAGCTCTATCCAGTATTCTGCAATGTTCTCTTGCACTCTCTCTCTCATGCACACACCTTGAAGGACAATGAAACCACTAATTGTGATTATCAAAATATAGCTGGCCATGTAAATGATTGTACAAACCTGATTCAGATGCAATTTACTGTTTGTGGCATAGAAAACATTCACACACAACATTGCTTGGCTTTCACTTTATGAAGCACGCAAAGGATCTTTTATTTCGTGTCCGTAGGGGAAGCCCACTCTAAAATAAAGGTCAAACTTTTGTTCCATGTGTGTGGATACTTTTCTAAACACAGTAAAGCCCAGGACTGACCCAACCACAAGGCCAAACGAGGTCAGTTACAAGTCATGATGACTATATGCACTTTCCAGGTTTCAGGGAGCCTATCTCAGACTGGCAGATGCAAAGAAGTGTCAATAGGATGTAGCCATCTGGTGGACTCCCAGAGATATACATATAGCTGGGCTAGATGGGCCCTTAGCCTAATCCAGCAGGGCTTCTCTTGTTCTTATGTGGTGGCCACCTCCAACCCCTGCACCTTCTTCCACTCCTTTGACTGGGAAAAGGCATGATGCAGAAAGATGGCGGGATAGACCACAGCATCTCCAGGGCTCCATCACACCACTTTCATGTCCTTCATCCTTCCTCTGTCCCTGTTCCAGTCCAAGGAGGGGAGCTGCGGTCACATCTCCAGGTACCGGCAGACCCAGAAAGAGTTTTTCAGCTATTTTCAGCTGCTGTGCTCCAACCTCCTGCAGCACACCACTTGAAAATCGCTGTACTAAACTGTGAATCTTGCTTGAGTTTGGTCATTTCTGCAATGCTCTCTCCCCACCCCCACTCCATCATGGGCTTCACATTTCTTTTATAAAATGTATCAATCTTTATAATTATACCCTTTCTTCCACGTAACTGCATATTCTCATGTACATCTTGTACTTGGGTACAGAGACGCAATACCCATGTAGTACATCACCAGCTACAAAAGAGCCTACAGCAGTACAGAATAATGGTAGAAATCTGTAATACAGAAAAAGAGCTCCAACTTATTTCAAAAGGGATAGCACCAACATTAAGATTTGACCTTGAAGCTCTTCTATAGATCCATGCAACATATAATTAAGCTATCTTCAAAGGGTGGTGTACTCTCCTGCTACTTCTCCTCCTCAAATTAATGTGCACTAATAAGTCAGGCTCACATAAGAATACCAGGGATTGTTCCAATACAATCTACACTGGCGGTAGCAATTACATTTAACGTCTGTACCAAAGGCAGGTTTTCAGATGGCATTACAGTGATATAGCCATCTTACATGTCACAAGCGTTTTATCAGCAGTCCCAACTCTCCATCCTCAGAAATCATGTCTGAACAGCAAGTGGTGCTATTCGCCTCTTCCATTTAGTTTAACTCGTTTTTCCATCAGCATTTCAAGATGCAGGAGGTACGACAGCTTCAGCTTTGCTGCCTTAAAAGAAAAGCAGCTCTAGAGAAGGTACACAAGGGAAAAAAACCAAAAGAATGCCAACATGCCTAAACAGTAGTAGAAAAATTTATTACAAGTCAACGGGCCATCATTTTAGGTATTGAAAATTTGACCCAAGTGAGAAACCATAGAGATATGGATTTTGGCAAGTTATTAGAGACAGGAATATAAGGCAAGACAAGAAGGATTCTAAAAAGGCAGCTAAAGACAAAAACCATGAAGATATATATTTTTGAATGATGCATTAGAAGATGAAAGCTTGCTATACAGATCCGACCCAAGGAGAACTTGGAGGATATAGATTCTGCAAACCCACATTCAGCTATCCTTGAATATGTGCGGTTGATATATTTTAGGTTAACCGGGCATCCAAATCACCATTTTAAGTGTTCTGGAAAATGTGCCTTTATGCCATGATAAAATGGCAATACTTTTGGAAGATGAACACATTCTTATAGTAGAATTCAAGGAATGACAGACAACAGGGATAAGTTACCTAAAATTCATATATAAAACCATCAAAAACCCTGGAAACTAACCTGCTGCCGATTTGGTCTTTGCAACCCACCCTGCCTGATGCTTAAGGTTCTTGTTTTTTTTTCTTCCTTTATTTCATGCAAAGTACAAATTCCCAGCACTAGATGCTGGCTGCGATTGATGGCTTTGTTCTAGAATGGCAAGGCTTACTTTTTATCCATCAAAGATTGGATGGTTTTAATCAATTGTAAAGGTAAAGGTTTCCCCACGACCGAATGGTCTAGTTGTGACCGACTGTAGGGGGTGGTGCTCATCTCCGTTTCAAAGCCTGTAGAGCCGGCGTTTTGTCCAAGCTTCCATGGTCATGTGGCCGGCATGACTCTATGCCTTAGTGCATGGAACGGCGTTCCCTTCCCACCGAAGTGGTCCCTATTTATCTACTTGCATTTAGGTGCTTTCGAACTGCTAGGTTGGCAGGAGCTGGGACGAGCAACGGGAGCTCTCTCCGTCGCGCAGTCTTGAACTCCCAACCTTCCGGTTGGAAAGCCCAGCACCAGTGAATTAACCCGCTGTGCCACCACGGCGCAGTAATCAATTGTACTGATCAATAAATAGAGTTTTCTTGCCAATCAAACCAGCTAGGAACCTGAGTGGCAGCAAGGACAGTAAAAAGGTCCTTGAATTGTTCTCTCGGTTTCAGCCAAACAACTTCAATTAGTCGAATCTTGTCTGCAAATCAAATTAGGCTTTTTTCCCCCTTTCCATTTACAACCTTGACACAAGGAAAGCAACCACACTGCCCTCCCCATTTCCAGCATCCCATCTTCTCAATATGGCTGTTCTCTTTGCGACGCACCTGAAATTGGCTTGCAACCCACCGGTGGTTCCTGACCCACAGCTTGGGAACCACTGCTATAGAGGCCAACGATCTTGTAAAGGGCACAGGAGAGAAGCAACAGTGGTTAGAACACTAAACTGCCATGGCATACACTCTGTTGCAGAACATTTCCTGAAACCTCACACTACCCCAAGAACAGAACATGTTGTATCCTTGTTATGCTAAATTCCTTTAAAAGCCAGAACACACCAACCCTCAGAGCCGAGAAATTGGCTATACAAACTGCTAGCCAAGCACAGCCAGTTTTAGCCTGTGCACCTACAAAAACAGATGTGTAAATGCAAGGTTTTTTTTTCAGTGTTCTTTATCAGCTTTATTTTTTCCCAAATGGACAGCTTAAGCAGGCAAATAACAGGTTTCTCAATTTTTCAGAGTGCATCAGAATCAAGGATTTGTGCGTCTTTAGCTAGCTGCTCCTCGTTCCTTCTTGACGTACCTTATACAGTTTCACATATAAGCTGGTTTGATATCCCCCCCACATCCCAATTTCTCTTCAGATAGGCTACACTCCCCTGCCAGCTCCCCCAGCCAGCCACAGAGATTAAACACTCACCTTCACAGTCAGGTAATGTGTCGGAATGCAAAGTTACTACACGCAAACACTCAATTCAAAATTTGTCTTACGCTGATCGACACCTGGCTGTTCAGTCAACCAAAATGGGTGAAAAATTCCTTTTATTGAAACTCATAACTCAAAAAATATAAGATGCTGTAGTGTACAATATGTTACACAAAGCACCCCGAGGTGCACATTCAAGTCAAGTAAGAGCTCCATCCTCCCTCCTTCCTCCCCAACCCACCCACCCACCCTTGGTACCCTAAGTATTTGTTCCATATACAATCATGCACATTTACTTTGCAAGAGGAAGGCTCCCCCTCCTGTTTTTCTATGAATTAGCACCAAAATATCAGGCTTGTTTGTTTTCCTCTTAAATTTTACAGGGGAGCTACATTAACTCAGCCAATACTGTAGACGGATGTCGTACATTCATGGAACCGGACAGCCTAATCTAACCCCAACAACATGTGCACTGAACCAATTAGCAAAAATTTTTCCCCATGTAGCAGTAGTGGAGGCAGTCTTGTCTCGTTCTCGCTGAAATTTTTCTTTTTAAATTAAACAAAATGATTTTTATGAACTTCCCACGCAAAGTTGATCTGTTTTTTTTGTCGGGAAAAAGTCTATGACCGAAGTGGAAAACTTAGACCTTTCCAAGACCACGACTGGTCGCAAGTAATGAAGCTGTTTTAAGGCATGGTCCCCGCAGTCTGTTAGCGCCTTGTCCAAAATGGCCCTCAGGTCTTCCAGCGATGGGAGAGAGGGAGAGTCTGTGGGTAGGAGGGACTGCATCCCTTTCAGATGCCCGTGCGCTTTGGAGCCACCATTCTTCTTGGGCGGGGCGGCCGCGGGGATGTTTCTGTACATGACACCTCCCTGCGCAACAGCCCTTTCCGAGCCTTTGTCTTCCTCTAGTATCCCGTCTGTGTCGTATCGTTCGGGCGGCCCCCACTCGTCCTCAGAATCGTCGTCGTCATCTCCTCGCGCCTCGCTTTCCTGAATAAACTTCAGAAATGAAGACTCGAATCCCATTGGCTTGAAGGACTTCAGGTCAAAGGGTTTGGGAGCCGACTGCTTCTGCATTTTGCCTTTTACGGCTGGAAGGGGGGCCCGTTTCATGTCCTGATGCGTTGAGGTGTGTTGCAAGTTGCTGGCGTCTCTCTCTCTGGACAGCTGTACGCTGGAGCCGTTTTCTCTTCCCCCACTGGCAGGCAAATCTTCCGCTTTGCTCAGAGGTGGCTCCTTTCGACTGCAGTCTTCAAAACATCTGTTTGTTTTGGGGTTGTAGATATGTTTTAAAGTGCCCGTGTACAGAACGACACTGGCCTCCCGGAGCTTCTGGCCGTCGGGACACCTGTTGTTCCTGCTGCCTTTGTCGCTGTGATTGCTGCTGGTGTTTAGAACAAGACGCTCCTCGTTCACACGCGGACAGCTGGGGTGTGCCGCAGGCCCCTCTTTAATGTCGCCATTGGCTTCCTTACTGGAGTCTTGACTTGCTTCTGAACACGGGTCGTTTATCACAGTACCACATTCAACAAAAAACACAAGCTTCTCATAATGCTCTTCAATATAAACACAGGACATCTGATGGGTCCGCTTATAATGTCTCACAATACTGCTCTCCAGTTTTACCACCGAGGGGCACCCCTGAATCATGCAAGGGTACTGGGTCTGATTGCAATTGTCTCTGCACATACGCAGGGCCTCCTCCTTCGTCCTGAAGGTACACAGCTGCTTTCCTTTATTTTTATTGGGCTTGCGGGCTTTTTCATGGATCGGCCTCCTCCTCGTGCGCTCATGCTTGAAACACCGCTCTCGCTCGCTTTTAAAGTGGTTCCTCTTCACTTTGGCCTCCCGAGAATCCCCGTCATAATCGCCGTGTCGAAAAAACACGTGCTGAGAATAGAGGCTGTAGGTCGTGAACACTCGGTTGCAGCCGTTGAAATCGCAATGGATTTCTATCTCTTTGTCGACCTCTTCTTCTTCCTTGGCGTGTTCTTCCATCAGGTGGTGCTTCAGCTTGTGGAAGGAGTAAAACGCAGCAGGGCACTGTGGGTGGTGGCAAGGAAACCTGACGGACTCTGTTTCAGAAAACACTTTTGCATCCTCCACGTGGTCGAGGTTATGAAAGTCACTGCAATGCTTAGCGAGGGATTTGGAACACAAGAAGCGCTTGCTGCAGGCCTTCTGCTTGCAGACAAATATTTTTTTACATTTGGCAAGTTCCCTCTTTGTTCGCGCTTTGTCTTTTTCAAGGCAGAGCTGCTCTTTATTGTACTGATGCACAGTCCTGTAGTGACGAATCAAACCTTTTTGATTCGTAAACGCCGAATTGCAGTTTTTGTGTATACAATGGAACGGCTTGTGGTATTTATGCAAAATGTAACACAAGTTCCCTTTGGCAACTTTTCTTTTACTTCCCCTCCCTTCTTTCATTTCTAGCCCTTTTCGGTGGCTTTCTAAAGCAGACAACTTTGCCTGCTTTCCTGTGACACAGCTTTCTGCTTCTTCGCTGGATTCCAGATCTGTTTCAGAACTAAGCTCTTCCTTCTTGGGAGAACGCTCCTGTTTACTTTCGAGCTTAGCGTGGTCATCAAGTTCTTCCTCTCCGTTGCTATAGAGAGCCGACATTGAAGCCACCGTGTCTTTCAGCATATCCTCAGCACAATCATCCAGATCCCCAAAACTGTCATCAGCAAACAATTTCTGAGTTGCTGTCAAATTGCCCAGTTTATGCTTGTTTCTGTAATGGACTCTAAGGTGTGTTTTCCTAGTAAATGATCTTTGGCAAATATGACATTTAAAAGGGGAATATCGATGCCGAAACATGTTCAACTGAAGCACCATCTCCTTTGAATAGTTGTGTTTTCTAACATAATGCGTCAACAGCGCTTCTCTGGTCACGAACTCACACGTACAGCCTTGCCGTTCGCAGAAAAATGGCTTGGCCGCCAACTGGGTAAGGTATTGTTTTGGTAGTTTGCCTCGCTGCTCTTCAGTGAAATGGTCTGAGGTAGAATCATCTTCGGAGTTGGGGCACTTTGATGAATAGGACTGCGACAACCTGGAGGAATGCCCAAGGTGAGTGCTAGAATGCGTTAAGCTTAAATGCTTCAAGCCCAAGAGAAGTTCCAGCATGGCGTCTTCTGTACTTGACACTTTAGAAGGTTCAAAAAAGGACGTCTCTGGGGAAGACGGGTAGGGCTCGTCTTTCATATAGCTTTTGTCTTTAGAGCTGGCGTTCCAACCTATACTGCCCAGAGAGCTGGCATTCGTCTCTGAAAGCCATCTCAGCGCTGAGCTCACCTCCCCAGCATTTCGATCAGGTGGCGTTTCATTCACCTGACCAGTGTCTTTCACTTTCACTCCCAGCTTCCTTCGAGGTTTGAAATGGTACGGATGAGCCCTTCGGAGGTGTTTCTGCATGCCCTTCGAGTTTTTGTACGTCGAACCACAGCCTTCGAAGCCGCAGGTAAATCTTTTCCCGTCAAAGTAGACGGCCACATTGGAATACTGTTCTTTTAAGTTTGACGGGAGGAAGACTTTCTCATGGGGTAACAAAATATCAGGAATTGGCTGGCCATGATCTACTGTTTCAGTCAATAAGGGTGCCTGCTTTTCGGTAGCTAAGGGTGCAACGTTGCTTCCAAAACTGCCATTGCTTTTGTCCTCCACCTCCCCATCAGTGAGAGGCTCTTCTTTAACTTGCAGGATCCCCTCCGAGTTTGCAGATCCCGACGGCAAGCTGAAACTCTCACAGAGATGGGAATGGTCTGTTGGATCAGGTCCCTCCATATCTGAGAGGCAGGCAAGGCTGTCACCAGAAATGGGCTCCTCATGCTTAATTGTCACTTCCTTCATTTCACCGTTTGAAATGTGCATGGAAAGGTGATCTGTGAACTCAGTTTTTGAATAATAGAACTTTTTACAACCATGAAAATTACAAGTATATGACGCGTCCCTAAAATGCTGAGCTTCGTGGTGGTAGAGCTGCCCCAGGTCGCTGAAAACGATGTTGCAGCCGTTCAGCTCGCACTTGTAGCGCAGGTCGTCGTGCTGCTGCTTGTGATGGAGCAGTTCGTTGACTGAGCCAAACCTGGCGTAGCAGCCCACAGACACGCACATGTAAGGCTGAGGACCGCTGTGCACATGCTCATGCTCCTGCAGATGGAACGCCGACATGAAGTGCCGCCTGCAGAACGAACACTTTTCCCGCTTGTTCTTCATGTCCAGGTAGTGCATGGCGTTTTCGTCATTGTTTTGGTGCTCTGCTTTGAGGTGGACGCTCAAGTACTTAAACTGCTTAAACACTCTGGTGCAATCTGTGCCTGGGCACGGGTACAGGTCTCTGTCCTGCAGGTGACAGTTTTCCAGCTTGCTGAACGTGACGTAGTCATGCGTGTCGCCGCGGGCTTTTTCGTACGCCGCTATTTTCAGCGGGTGGTCTCTTCCGAGGGCGGCGGAAGCCATCTGGGACAGGCTGTTCTTTGCCAGCCGCTCTTTCTTCAACAGTATCTTCTTCTTAGCACGATGCTTTCGACTGGGCGGCATCTTCACGTGTTCCATGACGTGCGTCACAAAGACGTCTTTCCTCTTGAACTTCTTTATGCATACGGGACACGTGAAAATGCCATCTTCCATGTGCATCTTAGAATGGTGAAGGATCCTGGCCTCGATGCACTCCCTCTTGCAGATGAGGCAGTAAAATTTGTACTGAAGCCATCGCTGGTACCTCTCAGAGGACCCGATGGGCTTCTTGACTCTGACTCTCTCCTTCGGCTGGTTCAAGCTGTCATTGCCTTCGAAACTATTCTCATCCCTGCTTTCTTCACAGTCGCTCAGAAGGCTGTCCAGAAGTTCCGTCTCATTGCAACTCAGGTCGTCCTCCGACTCAGAGACTTCTTTTCCTAAGGAACGGAGGCAATGCCGCTTCAAAGTCTTCCAGTCCCAGAATTCTGGGTCAAACGGCCAGTAAGCCTTCAAAGCCAACAGGAGCTCACAGCGGAGTGAGTTTGGGACAGGTGCATTTTCTTCATCAAATTTCTGATCTGGCTGCAGGTAGAGCTCTTCAAGCAGATTATATGCCTCCTCATTGGGCTCCAGCAGAAACTCGGTGAGCTGGCATGCTCTTCTAACTTCAAGGTCCTCTGGGAGAAGGCATGCAATGGTTTTGCAAACAGAGGTCTTCATGTCATCATTTTCATTTGATCTGAGCTGAAGGGCTCTCACGCACAACAAAATAGACACAGCAAGGCCTGCTTCTTCTGCCTAATAGGAAGACGAAGAGAATAAATTAGCACTTCTTCCCTTGCATTTTTTGCAATTCAAAATTAAGACAGGAAAACAACAAGTCTATCTTGATACCTTGTCCAATGAGGACAAGTCAATTCCTGGATATTTAAATCCAAAAGCAATTATACTCTAACTCATTTAGTTATTTATCCTTTAACTAATTTTTTTCTTAAATGCAAGTCGCAGTTCATCTGTCCTTGCCTTTATTAAAAAGGAGACCATTTTTTAAGTGTTCCCCATTCATGCCTGCTAGGCTAGGCTATACATTTCACCATTAACTACCAAGAACCTTGGAACACATTAAAGACTAAAGCCCTTTTTTTCCCAGCATACGCTCTCACGGAACGATGCTTCTGTTGTAATTGGCTACAGTACACAGAAGCTTTTGCTGAAATAAACAGTTTAAACTTTAAGATGCTGCAAGACTTTTGGGTCACTTTTGCTGCAATAGGCTAGACATAGCTATCCTCTCTGGAAGACTTTTCAATACAGATGAAAACAAAGGGTTGAAGTCAGGATCAAATCCAGATATCCATTTCAAGCTTTCATGTCCCTGCTAAAACAGGAAGGGTCTTCCAACTTCCTCTTGTGTGCACTACACTTCTTCTTCCTTCCTGTTTCAACTTGGGGACACTACTGAGACTAAACTACTTCCCTTATCTTTTACTGAGAGAGGCACTGCAGAGGGAAGCCAACACTGTTGCAAAAAGGGCATCCAAAAACAAACAAACCAGTAATGAAGTTAAGGCTCTGTAGAAATGGACACTGTGCTCCAGCGTCATTTGGGACTAGAATACTGGGCCTTGAAAGATAGGAAATTCCAGTACTCCGCAGCTGTTCATCGCCCTCAAATGTGAGAAGCAAAAGTTAGAAAGAATAAGGGATATACATTGGCTGAAGCAACCAAGAATAATGTAAGAGGAGAAACTGAGATATGAAGTCTGGGTTGAAACAGAAAAAAGACTGGGGAAGTAGACGTGAACATTTATTGTGGTCCAGTTAGTTATTGGCTCAACTCTCTCAGAGATGCTCCAACACACATATGGCTGCCCCCTGCCATGTGCTCTTCCCATTTTTGTTGCAGACTACTGCATCAGCAGATTTTACAGCACTGCATCAGCAGAAGGGAGCACATACTTCGGCTTGTATGACTCTTATCAGGAAGAAGAGATGCTGCAACGTTCTGGCAATGATGCCAAACTGCCGACATCGCTCCAGAAACGAATCTAAAGAAGGGTCGATTCTTCGTTGTAACTTGCTCCAAAACAAAGTCAGTTCCCTACAGAGAAAAGTCAGGACAAACCAGTAATTAGAGAGAGGATGTAGGAACCAATAATAACATTTATAGAACTTCTAATAGTAAAATAGCAAAAAGCAATAACAAAAATGGAACAGCAGATAAGAGCAACATTAGCATCTAGTAGCAAAGGATATGGGAAAAATTTTTCTTGTCTCCTTGGGCTTTGGACCTATCATCTCATTCTTTGAGAAGCACCAGATACAGGGCTGGCACTACAGATACAATAAACCACCATTTGTAATTTTACTGCGTCCGGGCAAAGCAGTGTGGATTTTGCTACCTAATGTCCCCAGCAGTTCTCGGGCAGTGGAAATAACGCACCCAGATTTAATCACCAAAGGGAGCTTGCAGATTTAAAAAGCTAACCTTGTGTCCTTATAGGAAAGGCATTTTGTCACAGATGCATTAAAACCCCGATCTTTATTTCATTACAAGCCATGCCAAGGACCTACTTCGGATAGCACAGCATAAACACTTATCTGACGGATAAGCAAGACACACCAAGACACGCCACTTACCAAGAGCAGTACACACTTGCAGTTTGGAGCTGCTGAGTAAGATACGTTGTACAAAGAATGAAGGCAGTGCTCTCTTGACCCTCTGCTTCCAAGTTACATATCATATCCAGGACCTCTTTGCAGTCCACCTTTGCGATCTTTCAAAGAAGAATGACACTTTAAGTTGTTTCATTCAAGATCCTGCCTGCCTCTCATGCAGTGGCAAAGCAACAGGACACCCCTATGCTGCTGCAATAATGCAACTCAATTCTGTTATGATAGAACCCCAGTACTGCAGGTACCGGGGTCCGACTTTAAAACCCCAAAAGTCCCAAAATTGGTTTTCCTACCTTTGCATGGCCAAACTGTGCTGGCCACAGTTCTGTGCTGTTGCCAAACCTCTACAGCTATTTTTAGCCTTGAAATTGTTAAAAGGGGCTGAAGAGGGCTGTAGGGGCTTGGAAACGGTACGGTTTGGCTGCAGAAAGGTAGGAAACCCAATTTTGGGACCTTATTTGTGTGTTTAAAGGGGTTTAAAATTGGACCCTGGTATCTACAATGAGTCAAATCCATGGATACTGGGGTCCCAGTATCCACTATACGTATTCAGTGTATAATATACACAAAAAATAAAGCATTTTGGTTCAAAGGCAGTCCAACATACAACTCAAATTAATTCTCTCTCCATGAATAAACTGAATGATGGCCTATTCGGGTCACTAGCCAGCTGAACAAAAAGGATTGGGCCATTGATGGCCCAGGCCTCTCATGGGATTACAATTCACAAGATTAACTGTTCCCACCACCATCCCGGCAGCAACATTGCACAGGAGGTCAAAGGAAGAAGTTTAGTAATAATAATAATACATTTATTTATATACCGCCTTTCTTAATATCACTAGATTTCTCTAATGATTGAACTCAAAGCGGTTTACATAGGCAGACTTTCTCACAAACCCAAAGGTTTTTACAATTTACAGAATGTTCTATCTTCCAAGAACAACACTCCTACAGATCTTTCTTTCTGGATTTAGCCTTCTTTCTTTAGCCACCCGTCTGTCGTCTGCTGGCTGATGAGGCTTCCCTGCTGCCACCAGAGATGCAGCTGATTTCAGCACACTCCTCCTCCCACGAGGCAGCTGAAACTCAGCTTTTAATCAGCCGCAGTTTCCAAGGTCTGCTGCTCGCAGAGACTTCCGGCACTCCCGAGCTCACGACCTTGAGATCTTCAGGTGTTATCTTCGGGCAAACGGAGGCATTAACCCTCTCGGCTAAATCTTCTGCCCTCCAAACTAAACTAGTAGCACCTCCAAACTAAATATCTTGTCACCACCCCCACCTCACACTTGTTTCTGCTGAGAAGGGTGAAGGACTAGATGCCGAGATCCCCTGTTGCTCAAGACAGAGCAGGATGAATGCTAAGCTGCTCCTCTACCCCATCCTCAGAGATAACCCACTGACCTCCTTGATAGACTCTTCATTTGGAGGCATGGAGCACAAGCACGTGATGTAGGCTTGGAGGAAAGGCAATGTATTTGAGATGTCGGCAGAGTCTTTGCACAGCTTGGCTAAGGAAGCGGCTTGAGGAATGCGGTTGGTTTTCATCAAGTGTTTTATTCGCATCTGCAGAAAGGTCGGTCCTTCTCGTCTAATCAGTGCATTGACTAGAAAAGAAGGTGATGAGATGTTAGGAGACACTTAAGACATTCAGTATACAAAGATGCCTGTAAATATGTCCACAGATGGCTTTAGCACTCATTTCTAAACATTCTCCATCCTATTCCTGCCAGCTAGCCCACTTTTCAAGGTGTACTGTCAATACTTTTTATGGAGAAAGCTTTCAAGCCAGTGATTTTCAACCATTGTTCTGCAGCCTGTGGTGTGCCATGAATGGTCTGCAGGTGTGACGCAGGAGTTTGGGGGAGGGTCATCTATTAGTAGGGCCATTGGGGGGGGATGTGAGACAGCGCATGGTGAGTCTTGTCAATTGTCAAAAAACTGATGGTGTGCCTTGGCAATTTTAGCACCTTCTCAGCATGCCTTGAAATGGAAAAGGTTGAAAACAGTTGCTTGATGCAAACGTAAATGGGTAAAGCAGGAGATGTAAAAGGCCACACCTGAAAGCTCAAGCTTCAAGGTGTGTGAAGAATCTAAGCCAGACACTCAATGACAATTTAAGCACAGTTATCACCTAGCTTAATTCTTCAAATGGCAAGAAGCTCCAGTACGAACAGGGAGATGGTGCCCGTACCAGAACAGCAACAGGGTACTCGTTCCCATTTGAAGTGCAGCCTCAACATTTTACCTTCTTCTGCTTCTACCGATTGCTGAGACAGAATCTTCATGAGAACAGGATTCTTCCACACGCCTTCCTTGGTGATGTCAGTCAGTGTTTCAAGACTCTTATCTCCAAATTTAAGTAATGCAGTATGGGAATCCTATACGGGATAAAAGAGAAAAAACACACTTTACCATCCCATCTATCAAAATGCTTACAGACATCTATTTAAAGTTGGTACAGGCATGCCCCGGTATCTGCTGGGGTTCTGTTCCAGACCCCATCCCCGTGGATACCCGAAACCATGGATACTGGGGGCGCCTTTTTAAAGATGGAGGTTTTCCGCATCTGCAGGGGCTCCAGGAATGGAACCCTCCCATGGATGCCAAGGGCAGACTGTACTCTGTAGGATGGAAATTTAATACACTCACCTGTATAGACTCAAACAGCCTTGACAATGTTTCACATTGCTCTTCACTTTCAGGCACAGAAACCAGTAGTTCAAAACAGCTCCTGAAATAAAATTAAAAAAAAGACGACAATTACGAAATTCTGTGAGAGCACGTTGTCTTTCTGACTCTTCGTGTCAAAATAAGGTACACACATAATAGACACCCAGCAATGGTCAAGGCCAAACAGCTAAGCAATCACTGCTAACCATGAGGAAAAACCCTACAGACATCCAGTGAACAATATGTGGATATTACCATGAGGTATGGATGTGCAGTCAGCTAACCTGCAACTGAGCCATGTCAACCACCAAGTTTCATTACTGAAACTCAGTCCACAAGCCTAAGCACACTTACCTGGGAGTAAGTCCTACTGGTCTCTGTGGGAACTTACTTCTAAGTAACACGGATAGAACTGTGCTGTCAGGAGTATTTAGTTTTCCCAATCACCAACTCTGAACCAACGTAAGAAAATCCTTGCTGGTTCAGGCCAGAGGCCCATCTAGTCCAGCTTCCTGTATCTCACAGTGGCCCACCAGATGCCTCAGGGAGCACATGAGACAAGAATGCCTGCATCCTGTTGCCACTCCCTTGCACCTGGCAACTAGGGATGACAAATGATGGCTGGGAGCAACAGCTGATATTACAGTTTATAAACCAAGGAAGGGGCACAGCAGAAGCACAATACGTGCCCTCAACAACTTAGTGATAGTGGTCATTTAATTCTGCCACAAATTAGCTCCATCTGCATTCTACCCTTCCGCTAGGGAGTTCAGGGTAGCACACTTGTACTCACAGCACTAGCCTGCCAAGCACCAGAGGAACGTCTTCACATTCGATAGTCAAGTAAGGTCGGGCACTGGCAAAGCTCTGAATAGCAACTCGATACACTTCCAGGAGAGGCACAGTATGCTCCAAAGGACCCCGGTTGCTGGCATATTGTAGCAGTGCCTAGAAGACAGACAAATAAATGTTGCAAAACTTGGTAGGGAGTAATTTTAAAGCAAAAAGAACAAACCACTCTACTTTGGAGTTATAATTATATGCTGAGGAATCACGGCCACCTCCAAGACAAATGCAGAAATGGCAACCTGTTACTTGGCTCTTTGTGTACGTACGTATGTATGCACGCACACACACACACACACCCAAATTGCTAAAACTAATTACTGAGATTAGTTGAACCTTGAAAACAGAGGGCTTGAAAGAGCTGTTATACGATAGCAGGATAGCATAAGTTCCAGGCTTGCAAAAGTTTATCTACAGGACATTGGAGACATAACACCTGCAGTCAAACAATATCTGCAACCCAATGTAATGCTTCCACAATGAAAGCCTGCATTGAATCCATTCTCAAGGAAGGCTTTCCCACCCAACCAGCTTTTCTGCAACTGCCGCTTTAAATGTTATCAGGCCTTCTGAGCACAGAGCAGCGAGAAGGCCAGGCATGAGCCAAAAATCCATGGGGGAGTCAGGCGTGGGGGGAATATCTCTCTTTCCCCATGTCCACAGTCATCACCTGTGACGCACTACAAGCAGGGATGCTGCCAGAAACAGTGGAGTGGCAACTAATGCTCCATGGGCCACAAATCCACACAGAGAGACCTTTGCAGGATCCCATCGTTTGATTGTTGTTTGTACTGTAATGTGTGCTTCTTGGACAGCTTCAGCAAAAGAGCACTATTAGAAATACGAGACAAATATGGGAGAAACTGACAATGTAGGGTCAAAATTGTGGACCACTTTGTGTCGATATCTAGGTTGCAGGCCCCACAGGGCAGAGACCTAAATTTTCACTCAATTTAGAGCACTACATATACTGATATGATGGTGCACTAACACCACCACCAAGATGCGATATGAGAGATTTGCAATCAGATTTCCCAGGGTCTTTTTACATAGGGCCAGTAGTGAATCTCCCCTCTTTCCCAGCTTCAGACTGCTGCCCATGAAATGGAACGAGTTAACTGCGTTAACAAATGGAGTGAGTTAACTCATCACCAGCAGATACAAACTCCACGACTCAAAAAAAAAAAAGGTCGATAAAAAGGGGAAGATGGTGAGGGTTTTCAGATGTCCAATCGCTAATCATACCTAGTTTGATCTTTACTGCTGTGGGGGCAGGAGGAGGTCTTCAGTAAAAACTGAAAACTGCTTGAAGATATGAAGACATCACCCACAAATCATCAACCTTCCAGGGTGGATGACAAGAATAAAATTCTGCATGGCTACTTATGACAGCCAATTTTTGTGGATTCCTGCTACCAATACACAGTACCACCAAATGTATTTGCCCATGCTAAGCAGAGCGCATCAGCCTTGGAAAACATGCTCCTGTGGAAACCTGCTCCATTGGTATTTGCTTGTTGTGTCCCAGGATTGCACCAGGGATTTGCAGGAAGGTTTTCAGTTCCAGTTCTGCACACCCAAAGGGACTTGGGGCTTCTGTTTCTCAAACAGCAGTCCCTGGTGCCACACAGCAAGTGAGTTTCCAGTGTAATTTGCGATTCAGCATGGCATCCGCTGCTCCAAATGAAAACCCCCACCGAGCATGAACAAATGCTTGGGCTCACCTGAAGCACAGCTACCTCAGCCTACCTCACCAATGTATCTAAACCAAATCTGTAAAGCAAATTGCATCAATCCAAGCACCCTCAGGGCGCAATACTAACCTGGAGTTAGGCCAGCACAAGTCACTTGTGCCAGCCCAGGAGTGGCGCAAATGCACCATAAAGCGCATTTGGACCGTTCTCAGAGTCAGGGAAGCCGGCTCAAGTCCATGCACCGGACCTCCCTGACTCAGAGGGTGCTGCAAACGTGCTTTACGACGTGTTTGCAAAGCTCCTGGGCTAGCAGAAGTGACTTGTGCCGGCCTAATCCCAGGTTGGATTGCACCCTGAAAGAAATAACTGAGCACATTTTCAGAATGCCGAAGCTTGATCAGAAGATTTAGCTGAGAGGGTTAATGCCTCCGTTTGCCCGAAGATAACAACTAAAGATCTCAAGGTCGTGAGCTCGAGACTCCCGGAAGTCTGTGTGAGCGGCAGACCTTGCAAACTGCGGCTGATTAAAAGCTGAGTTTCAGCTGCCTCGTGGGAGGAGGAGTGCGCTGAACGCAGCTGCGTCTCTGGTGGCAGCAGGGAAGCCTCATCAGCCAGCAGACGACAGACGGGTGGCTAAAGAAAGAAGGCTAAATCCAGAAAGAAAGATCTGTTTGAGTGTGGTTCTTGAAAGATAGAACATTCTGTAAATTGTAAAAACCTTCGGGTTTGTAAAAAAGTCTGCCTATGTAAACCGCCTTGAGTTGTAATCATTAGAGAAATCTAGTGACTTTAAGAAAGGCAGTATATAAATATATGTATTATTATTATTATCATCATCATCATCATCATCAATTCACACAGAAGAGGCTATCTGGTCCCAGTAAGACAGCATCTTCCACCACCAATACAAGAGACCATATTGCTTCATTATTATCTGCTCATGTGGCTGAAGCCAAGTTCACAAATATGTCACTCCCACTTGGAAAACATGTATTTGCTTTTTAGCTAGTTCTTCTGGGACCACAGCCGTTCTCCATGAATTCTCCAGTGTCGTAGTTAAGTGTTCTGAAATTTATCCAGCTTTATCCTTCAGGGTACTTGTGTGAGGACACAATCCTAACCTGGAATTAGGCGAGTACAAGTCACTTGTGCTGGCCCAGGAGTGTCACAAACGTACTGTAAAGGGTGTTTGGACCACTCTTGTAGTCAGGGAGGTCAGTGCACATCCATGCACCAGCCTTCCGGACTCAGAGTGATGCAAATGCGCTTTATGGTGTGCGCTGGGCTGACAGAAGTGACTTGTGCTAGTTAGCATTGTTTCCTGAATGACTTCACTCACAATTAATTCAGCTTAGCAGTGGCGGACCTGGGGGGGGGGGACAAGGAGTACAAATGCCCCAGGCTATGAGTTGGGGAAGGGCACCACTGCTGCCCCCGAGGTCCAGGTCGCTCTGGGAAGGAGCAAGTAGTGCTTTGTAGATGTGTCTTGCCACTCTGAGAAGTGGCATCTAACCCCAAGGTTGAAGAACACTGCATTAGGGGATGTGAGCCCCACACCGGTAGCGTGGTGTGCCTTGCCAATTGTCAAAAACTAATGGTGTGCCTTGATAATTTTAGCATCTTGTCAGTGTGCCAGAAGAGCTAAAGTCAATGGAGATGATTTGGGCAAAATGCTTTACCAATTACTGAGGTGGGTTTAGGTATCAGGAGTATGGTTTCTTCAATGTGAGATTCTCAACTAAATTTTATCTCTTTCTCTCTCTCTCTCTCCCTCCCCCCATAGGGAAGGTGGTAAGCTTTTACTTTCACTTTCCAAAAGGGTGCGGATACATGCGGATTACAACTGTTAACCCATTCATTCTCCCTGCTTCTTTTGTTAGAGCAACTGCCAAATCATTCTGCTTACTAACTGCACATTAAAGATGTAAACATTTAATATGCTGAAGGTCAACCAGTGCCTATCTGGGGGTTCAGAGGGGTAATATGGCAACAGAACATCACTATTTTAACTTTGATTGCATGCATGTGCCTTGGCACTGATTATTTGCAACAGAAGTCTCAAAGAACTACAAAAATAAATAAATATATTGCGCAGGGAATACATCTGCATGAAGGAGGGGAAATATCAGTGCAAAACACCCAGCTATCTCCAAAGACAATTAACTTGTATTGCAAGAAGCAAAGATGTGCACAGGGACAAAGATAAGAAGGCAGGAAGAGGATGCATAGATTCATAAACGCTTAGAGGCACAACAAAGAACGTAAGTGATAAATATGGTTGTTATACTAGTGATAATTCAGATAAGAGTGGTGTTATCTGGAAGTCCACTTTGCACACATCCTCCAAGTTGTCATGGCCATCTGTTACATGTTGCACCCTCAGTTCTTTTCCTTCTCTGATTTGTGCTGAAATTTGCAACACTTTCCACCACCACTCCACAAACCATCTCATCTAACTTCTAACATAACAGTTCCCAACTTTCCATGCTCAACTGATAGTCTCTTACAAGACCCTGTGGCTCTCTCTCCCCAAAACTCTCATTGATGCAAATTCGTTTTGAAGTTCACATCTTAAATAGTTCTCTCCCTTACTGATTATTCCATCCCAGTTCTACATGCAACGGGTCTCCGTTATTGCTAATATTATGTCCAGAAATCCTCTCCAGCCCTTGTCAAAATGCATCATATTTACAGCCAGCAGACCTGGGAGAATCCAAATCAATCTGTATAAGCTTCATCCCCAAGGATATATCAGATGCACAACCAAGCCTTGGAGGGTAAGGATTTGAACTATCACCAATTCTATCTTCTCTACCCAATATCCAACATCTTACTCAATTTGCAGCATCACTGAAATGTTTGAATTAGCTTGCAAAGGTTGGAGAAAATCAAGCCACTACCTAGCGCTCTGCTAGGTAGATAAGAAGTCAGTTATAAGAAGTTTGGGAAACGCTACAAAAAGGGGAAACCTTTGAACAGAACTTAATTTTAACACACTTCCACTACTGTTATATCAAGGAGATCCTTCAAAGTTCAAGGATCATGCCACAAGAAACAGGAAAATTTGAACATGATTCAAAAATGCATATATGGAAATAAACAATTATAGTTAAGTTGGATTCCAAAAGCAGGAGAAAGGTCACCATCATTATCACATCACCCCAGTACCATTATCTTGGACCACTCTGTTCTGTCAAATAGTCCAGTCTTGGAACAGACTAGCTACAAGTCAAGGGCCACTCACTTGTGCACAAGAGGCTACTACAGCAGCGTAATTTTTAATAAGTCTTTGAGATACATCATCTCACTGGGTGAACCAAGTTGACTGCATATAATATCTCTTACTGTCCTTCAGTAGCGCAATAGCTCTGAGGTAGTGTACACGTTTCCCATGCAGAAAGACCCAGGTTCAATCCCAGACATTTCCAGATAAGGTTGGAAGACTCCTGCTCACCAGGAAACAGCAATACAGAGTTATATGGACCAAACAGCAGTTTCACAATCAACAGGTACTTATATACCGCTTTTCAATGTGAAGTTCACAAAGCGGTTTACAGGCAAATAGTAATAATAATAAAATTAAATGGCTTCCTGTCCCAAAGGGGCTCACAATCTAAAAAAAATGCAGACCACCACCAGCAACAGCCACTAGAAAAGACACTGCACAGGGGTGAATGGGGCTAATTGCTCTCCCCCTGCTAAATATAAGAGAAACACCACTTGAAAAAGTGCCTCTTGCCCAGTTAGCAGGGGTTAGCAAGATCCTGCGGATGCCTCTACTCTTCTAGCAAACACCTGTCATTCAGGATCCAAGCATGCTTCTTGAAGCCATCATAACAACCTCTGACATTATCTTATTCCTCCTCTATGCCAGATCAGAGTACAACATCAGAATAAGAGTTGGCTACACAAGCACTGATGAAAGGCTCTATTCAGACCCCACAATCAGGTTCAAAATCAAATTGTTTAACAAATTATCAGACATTGGAAGCTCACAGAAAAGCAAATGACATTTTTCCAGCCTACGGCTACCTTTGAAAGCAAATTATGCAAACCATGTTACATTTAAAGTAAAACAATATAATGAAGTTTATATGCACTGATTTAGAAATATTTCACTATTTCCAGTACATCACTGGATTACTGTTTTCCCAGTACTACCTTACACAAAAATTATGTCACTATCAGAATGAGAACTGAACTTCAAATTGAGTCACACCAATAAAAATTTTCTGCCCAGTAGACAGCTACTCAGCAAAGACCCATGGCCAAGCCTATTAGCGGAGTTTTTGCACTGCAAAATTAAATAAGCACTTCTGAACAGATTACTGAGTGGATTTCTGCCTTCATTTTTTCATCAAAGTCCAAGGCAATTAAAAAAGCCAATGCAAAGCAAAAATAAACCCAAAAGGAAAAATACGAATAGATACATTTCAAACAACAACAACATTACACAGCACTGGAAGACCTAATAAAAAACCACCTACAGAACAATGCTATGCCTATTTACTCAGAAATAAATTGCGTTATGGTCAAAGGGGCTTACTCTTAGGAAAACTTGAACAGGATTGCAGCCTTTAGGCACTAGTCAGGAAGACAGCTTTCACCTGACATCTGAAATAAATCAAAGTGGGTGCCTGTGCTAATGGGAATACAGTACGATAATGTATTTCTTTAGTGAGGGGGCCACCATGAAAGAGGCACTGCCTTCAACAGACATCTGGCCCAACCTCCAAAAAACAAAACCAAGGACACTGCCAGGAAGACCTCAGCAGACTATTTCAACGCATGGGCAAATGGACGAAAACACACACACTTCACAAAAAAAAAACTTCTCCGCCTCCCACAGGGGGGGGGGGGAAGAGGAGGAAACAAACCGCAGGCATGCATGGGATGCTCAAGCACCACAACATCCGCACCTGCTCTTCTTCCATCCAGCAAGGGGGGGGGGGGAAATCACATACACATAACACAGCCTCTCAGGCGCGGATCCACGCGGGCCGTTGCCATGGGGTGGGGGGGTGCAGCGCAGACACGCGCGTAGATTGCGCCGCGCGCCCCCGGCCATCCATCCATCCATCCCGCCCCCACCCCAATGAAGCCCGCCTCCCATCTCGCGCGCAGGACCACAAAGGGGAAACGGCGGGCGGGACCCCTAACAGCGCCGGGACGAGGCGACGGTTCCCATGCGGGGAAGGGGGTGACCGTGGGGGGCTGGGTGGGTGGGAAGGGCGAGGGACCCCCGCGCGGGGCAGCCCCGAGGACAAACGGCCGCGTCTCGCCTCCCACCGGGGGCGGCCCCGCCTCCTAGCGCAGTGCCCGGCAACCGCCCGCCTGCAGGCGCTGCCCTGGCTGGGCTTGCCCCAGACGCCCCCCCCCCATTCCGCCTCCCGCCCTCCTCCGCGGCGGGGCCCGCCCAGCAGGTCGGCCTCACCTGACAGAAGCCGCGGCAATAGGCGCCCGACGAAGCCGCCCCCGCCGCCGCCCCCGGCTCGCTCAGCTCGGCCTGCAGCTGCCAGAGCCGGGCGCGGAGGCCGGCCGTCGAGCGCTGCCCCTCCGGCAGCAGGGCCGCGTCAGCCTCGGCGTCCGCCATCTGCACCCGGCCCCACCGCGCGTAGGCAGGAGTCACGTGACCCGCCCCAGCCGCTGACCACATCGGCCGGGGACGGCCTCACGTGACGTCGGGCTCCGCCCCCCGCCCCGGAGGCCCCGCCCCTTCTCTCTCCCGCGCCTCTCTCTCCTTCTGCGCATGCCTCCAAGCTCCAGAGCGGCGCGCGCCTGAGTACCGATTGGCTGTCCGCCCGTCCGCTGCGGTGACGCGAACACATCGCGCTGTTGTTGTCCGTTTGTTCGTCTGGTTTTTTTTTTTAAACTCGCCCGTCTTCCCTAACGTTGGCCAATGGAATGGAGGGGTGGGGTTAGTTCTTGAGGTGGATCGTTGGTAAGCTCTCGCCGTGGTGCTGCAGCAGAAAGGTCGAATGTGATCCTCACGTTATTATTTTTTTAATATATTAAACTTCAAGAAAATTGTGTGATTTATTTATATAAAATAATGCGTTAATATATATAATTCACACACACATTTTATATATACATACATACATACATATTTTATATTTATGTGTACATAATTTATATTTATATTTATGTGTATATTTATATTTATTTATATTATATTTATTTATATTTATGTGTATATTTATGTGTATTTGTTTATATTTATATAAAATATGTATGTGTGTATTCATGTGTGTAGAAATATTACTTGCATTCTTGCATAATGTACTATACTGCTACAGATATTCATACACATTTTAAAACAGAAATTACTGAAAAAATTACATTTCTGTCCTTAAATAAAGCAAGTTATTTATTTAAGAGATTTCTACCCTACCTTTCCTCTGCCAAGGCAGATGCCCAGTTAAGAATGTGCAAATTGACTGCTGCAAGTATTTTGCTTCATGTGTACTTCTAATGAACAAAAATTATATTTTGAATATTGTATAATTTTTACTATTAAACGTTAAAAGAATTACTAAGACTACAGTGGGACTGGCACTGTTTCATTCAAATGGAATGCAAGAAAAGAGGGTCACAATTATACATGTAAATGTGAACACTTTGTTAAGGAAACTGACTCAGTTGATATGTGATCAACTGATATATGAAATAATATAAGTTGCCATTTCATGAGTACCTGCTTCATCTGATACATTTGATACATATATACAGGTTTGCCCAGGTTCTATAGAACCGGTTGTAAAATGGCTAACTGCTATGTTAAATGGTTGTTAAATGGCTAACTGCCCCTGCTAACTGGGCAAGAGGCACTTTTTCAAGTGGTGTCCTCTTATATTTAGCAGGGGGAGAGCAATTGTCCCTCTTCACCCCAGCACAGTGTCTTTCTCGTGGCTGTTGCTGGGGGTGTTCTCCATTCTTTTAGATTGTGAGCAGTTTTGGGACAGGGAGCCAGTTAACTTTAATGTTATTATGTGCCTGTAAACCGCTTTGTGAACTTCATGTTGAAAAGCGGTATATAAATACTAGTGATTGATTGATATATACAGTACATTTGATACAAATCACAGCACATGAATAATTAGCAGTGTCATTGAATGTATTTTTGTGTGCATTTTGAATATGACCCTTCTCTGTATAACTTGGGAGCAGATTCTAGGTTGGATCTAAAGATGCCCTTTGAAAAAGTAAAGCTAAATCTTGAAATGCTAGTATACAAGAGCTTGTGTGACCTCTTGGAGAAGCAAACTGCTAATATGACCTACCTTTAGAACTCCACTGGAGAGAACTGCTATGCAGTCTTGTGCACAGAAAAGGGGTATCAAAGCACTTTAGATAGCAAAAGAGTAAGATGTTTCACTGTCTCAGAGGAGCTCATAATCTCCATGTTGAAGGGCAAGATGCTGCCTACAGTTTTTTGGGGATGAAAGAGTGTAGCGGGCTGATCATGTTCTTCTCCCCATGTTTGACTCTACTGTTCCATCTGCTATCAGAGGGAGGTAAGCGAGTGGGCGGGGCCCGGCCATTTAACAACCGGTTCTATAGAACCTGGGCGAACCCCCTGAATCCCACCACTGGTCCCAACCATTTACCAGTATCTATTTGCAAGAGTGTTTGAAGGTGGTCTTATTTTGTTACAGATTTTGTAATTTGAAAGACAGAAAGCAATGTTATGTGTTTTTATTTGAAGTTCTCGAATAAAAAGTGCCCACTCCATTCTTCAAGCCTGACATCTCAGGTTGAGAACACCTTATGCAAATCCAAAGGGAAAGATAAAAGCAACAATCAAAGGGATGAATTTCATTTCCCCGTCAATGATTTACTCAGAGTCCAGCAGTGGGCATAAAATTCTACTTTCCCTCTCCTCTCCATGTCATTAAGATGGAGCAGGTCTTGGGCTTGATGCTACTTCTAGGTTCAACAGGTAAGATTGCTCTTGCTTACACAGGTTGCTTACACAGATATGTGTAGATGGTTAGGGGGCTAGCCCATAGCCTAGTTTAGGCAAGTGCCTAATCATCACCTACTCCCTGCTACTGTAAAGTGTGTTTGGAGCACTCTCGGAGTCAGGGAGAATGCCGCACGTCCATGCACAAGGTTGGTCTTGGAAAGCTGGGAGCCACCATCTTGGAAGCTGGAGCCCATATTCTTGATATATTCCTTTTATGAGTGTGAACAGTTTGAATTTTCAAGTGCGGGTTTTTGTTTTTAGTTCAGTGCTTTTATATAATGTTTTGTCAGGGGTGTTTCATAGTTATGCAATTGCTGCAGTCCAAGAATGCCAGTTTGCATTCCAAGAGTGTCATTTTATTATGTCGCAACGGTGGCACTTCCTGCTTGATGATGTCACATCCAGCTACGATATAACTTTCAGGTTAAAGACATCATTTCTGGTGGGTCCAAACACAAGTGCCATTTTAAAAAGTGGGTCCCAGTCTAAGAAGTTTGAGAACGACTGCAATACCCATTTCAGGGTATGATTCTGGATTACAATACTTGCATGCCTACATATCCCCAGGCATTGCATTTTGACAAGGCAGCTCGCTCAGAAGGAGAGAAGATGCACACAGGGACAACAGCACTAAGATGGAGGAACACAAAGCTACAAAGCCGGTTTATCCATGAGGCCAACTAAGGTGGTTGCCAAAGGTGGCAGATTAGCCGGGAGGATGCCCACACCTGTCCTCACCCGCACTGCACCTGGAGGTCTAGGCCCAGAAAGGCTACATGGACAAATGCTAAGTTCTAATTTTAGTTCCAGGCCCAATAGCACACCTGGCACAGAGGGCGTTTGCCAAGAGTGGTTGAGCCTGGAGGAAAGGCACATCAAGAAATGATCAGATCTTCAGGCCATATTCAGGGTGGCTGTGTGTTCTCTTAATGAGAAGGGAGGAAAAGAGAACACTGCTTTTGATAAAGACATCTGTGGCGAGGCTTGTTTCCCTACTTGGTGTGCCATTTGGGCTCCTTCCTAGAGATGGCTGCATTCCAGCCCTGGGCAGCCACCATTTTTGATCTGCCCTCGCTGATGAGGCTACCAAAACCAGATTCATTCTGCCCAGTGTGCCATGCCAAGTGAGTGTTACCCACTCAGCCTGCAGTGGACTGCCTGGAAATCAGCAGAAGTGGACAAAGCCAACACACATACACAGGGGGGGGTGGGAGAGAGAGAGAGTCCTCTCTTGGTGACAGCAGGCATTTTTAAGACTTCTTTTTTTAATTATTTCTTTGAAGTTCCTCTGGGTAGCTACCAACTGGTGCCCGCCATTTTTCCTCACAATGTCCCTGACCTAACATTGTGCTGTGGCATTGTGGGGAAAAAATGGCAGCTCCTGCTGGTGACTGCCATTCCCCCTACTCACACACACACACAATGTCCCGGAATGATGACAACGGGGGGGGGCATTACAGGGGAAAACAGCAGCCACGCCACCCATGCCCAATCTTATGGGATGGGGTGGGGTGGGGGAATCCAAGGATAGACCACAGTGGTAAGCCCTACTGAGTCCTAGGACTGCTCTCTCACAGCTGGGCCATCTGAAGGCACATTGTGTTATTTGAAGGCTGTCCTGTTCTTGTGTGTGATGTGATGTGGTTGTGTTTCTGTCACAGCATCTATGCCCGCTGGTATGCGCATCATCGGGGGATTTGAGTGTGTGCCACACTCTCAGCCTTGGCATGTCTTCATTTACGATTCTCAGCTAACTCGGTGTGGAGGAGCCTTGATCGACGAGCACTGGGTGTTGACTGCTGCACATTGCCTCGGAAGGCAAGTTTGTGGGGTTACTGGGAGAACGGAAAGAAGTGGAAGACAGGGAAGATAATACTCTGGGCCACAAACCATGATCTAGTTGAGCAAGGAATTGAAAGCAAATGTGACAATAGCCAAATGCAATCTTTTAGACCAGTGGTTCTCAAATCTTTTAGATTGGAACCCACTTTTTAGAATGACACTTGTGTTTGGACCCACCAGAAGTGATGTCATTAACCTGAAAGTGATGTCATAGCTGGGCGTGACATCATCTAGCAGGAGGTGCCATCGTTGTGAGATAATAAAATGACACTCCTGGAATGCAAACTGGTATTCTTGGAGTGCAGCAATTGCACAACCACGAAACATCCCTGACAGAAAGCAAGATAAGGACAAAATATTATGGAAAAGCACTGAACTAAAAACAATTTTAAAAACTCCTCACTTAAAAATTCAAGTTGTTAACTCAGAAAAGGATTATAGCAAGAGCAAGACCTGCAGCTTCCAAAATGGCTGCTGCCAGCTTTCGGGGACCCACCTGACATAGGTCCTGACCCACCAAGTGGGGTCTTGACCCACCTTTTGAGAAACACTGTTTTAGAACAGTGGTTCCCAAACTTTAGGTCAGAACCCACCAGTGGGTTGTGCCCTGATTGTTGGTGGGGCATTGACAAGCTGATAGCTAACAAGGAAGATGAGTTGAGCCCTATGGAAAGCGAAACTGAGCCATACACAAGCATTTTCTAACTAGTAGGCAAATGTGCCTCAGTCCACTTTGAAGGCCAGGTGAGGGGAACACAAGGCAACTGAAATGGTCCCAATCCGATGAACATGGAGCTTAACAAATAGTAAAAAGCATAAAAAGGTAAGATGAAACTTTGCTTGTGCATCGTGAAGAGTGCCATTTTAAAAAATGGGTCTTGGTGCTGAAAATTTGGAAACCACTGTTTTTATTTATTTATTTATTTTATTATTAGATTTTTACCCCGCCTTTTGTGCCCGAAGGCACCCAAGGCGGCATTTTAGAATGATAATGTGATACAACCCTTGCTGGACTGCACCATGTCAGACTGCCTCGGGGGTGGGCGGGCAGGCTAACTTCTCCATTTTTTTTTTTTTAAAAGCCCTGCACAGCAGGAGGAAGAAGGCTGGGCAATAACCTATCACCCTGACTTGCTATCACCCTGACTGAAAATATGTAATGCAAGGGAAGCACTGGTGTGAAAGCCTAGAATGGTTCTTTCCAGGCTGGGTTGTACCTTCTGATAGTTCTGAACAGCTCTTGAGTCTCGGCCGGTGTCTTTCCTTCGCAGCAATCTTCGAATCCATCTCGGTGAGCACGACCTGCGTAAGCACGACTACGGGGAGCAGCTTTCCAGGGCCGTCAAGTTCATCCGCCACCCTGATTTTGAACCTGACACTCTGAAGAACGACATCATGCTTCTGCGGCTGGACCCCCCTGCCCGTCTTAGCAGGACAATTCAGATCATTCCTATGGCTGAAGATTGTGTACCCATTGGGACGCAGTGTGTGGTGTCAGGCTGGGGCACCACCACCTACCCTCAAGGTAGGGGGAAAGGCAGGGACTCCAGCCTAAGAACAGCAGAAAAGCCCTGCTAATTTGCATTCCAGGAGTGTCATTTGATTACGTCACGCTGACAGCACTTCCTGCTTGATGATGTCACTTCTGGCTATGACATCACTTCCAGGTTAATGACCATCTAGTCCATCTAGTCCCATCCAGCCCATTGTCAGGTTTCCCACAGTGGCCCACCAGCTGCCTCTCGGTAGCCCACAAGCAGATGAGAAAGGTAGCATTCTCCGCGGCAACTGGCATTAACAGTGCAATCCTTACCTGCGCTGGAATAGGCAGGCCGGCCTCACCTGCGCTGCACTGCTTGTGCCAGCCAAACTTTGTCCATGGATCCGCCCCTTCCTTTGTCTTACAAATAGCGGAGAACCTGTGCGAGTCAAAGGGCGGCATCAACGAAATGTGTTGAAGTGGGTACCAAAATGAAGTCTTCCAACCTATTCCTATGGATGTTTGCTCACAAGTAAGTCCTATTCAACTTAGGGTGCAATCCCAGGTTTGGCTGGCACAAGGGACACCGTAAAGTATGCTTGGATCACTCTCAGTGTCAGAGGCCAGCACACAGACATGCACCTTCCTCGCCGACTCTGAGAGTGGTCCAGACATACTTTATGGTGTCCCTTGTGCCGGCCAAACTGGGCCGGCCTAACTCCAGGTTAGGATTGTGCCCACAGTGTCAACAGGTGCAGCCGCAGTATTATTTCTAATTGGAAAAACAATTTATTTTAATTTCTGGAAAATATCTTAAGCACCAAAATGCGGTGTTTTGTGTTTTTATTGAGATATTTTAACCCCCAAAAGGCTTGTGCTTTTATGTGTTTCTAACAACAAAACCCCAAAGCATCATCCTGTGTTACCTACTCACTCCATGATTTCTTTGCAGTCAACTATGCCTACACTCTCACTTGCATTGATGCCGAAGTCTTGCCAAAAGATATGTGCCAGTCTATCTATGGAAACTACTATGCAGAGAAGGAGATTTGTGCAGGGTTGATGGAAGGAGGCAAAGACTCGTGCCAGGTGAGCCACAAAATGTTGGTACCTGCAGACTACATGCTAGATTGTTGCCTGATTGAAGAAACTTTCCTTGAACTTTAGGCCAGTGTTATTAAAATTGTGGGTCAGGACCCACTTGGTGGGTCGCGATCTGATGTCAGGTGGGTTGCAGAAAACTGGGAGCAGCCATCTTGGATGCTGCAGACCTTACTCTTGCTATATTCCTTTTGTGAGTGTAAACAGTTTGAATTTTCAAGTGAACGTTTTTTTTTTAAAAAAAATTAGTTTAGGGCTTTCACATCATATTGTGCCCTACTCTTGCTTTCTGTCAGGGATGTTTCATGGTTGTGCAATTGCTGCAGTCCAAGAATGCTCATTTGCATTCCAGGAGTGTCATTTGATTACGTCACGCTGACATCACTTCTGGCTATGACATCACTTCCAGGTTAATGACATCACTTCTGGCATGTTCCCATATGAGTGCCATTCTTAAAAGTGGGTCCCAGTCTAAAATGTTTGAGAACCACTGTTTTAGGCCGTTTCTATATTTTTGCTTATGAGTAAAAAAAGAGTTACAAGTCCCGTTTCTTTGGGTTTAGCAGCTCATACACATGTGTACCTTAGAAAAGGTGTTCCCTTTTCTCTTGTGCCCCGAAGACGGAATGCTGCTTCTAACAAAAATGCATGCCTTATAAGAAAGTGTGCCTTATGGGAGAAAGTATTGTAGATGAGGTATCTCTCACTGTCAGAAAAAAAGGAATGCCTCACACATGCATAAATTAAAACCATAGAAAGTATGCATCACAGGCATCCCCTCTTCTAGTGGTTAGGACTGCGCCCTTAAAGAGATCAGAAAGGATCCTGCTTTCCTGGCACCCCTAGAAGCTGGTAGAGCTCAACGAGACACCCACTTCTGTGCATTTAAAAAAATCAATGTTTAACCTGACCTCTTCCTGCTCCAGCCTCTTTGACCATTTTGCTCTTCTGAAATCTCCAGGGTGATTCTGGAAGCCCCATGACTTGCAATGGGATTGCTCATGGTCTAGTGTCATGGGGAGCTGATCATTGCGCAGCCAAGGAAATGCCAGCTATCTACACAGAGATCTGCAAATTCAGGGAGTGGATTGAAGAGACCATGTCTATAAACTGACGCGGAAGAAAGAAATGGCCTGGCTTGGGTTGAGCTCCACCAATAAACCTGTTGGATGGACGTGATCTGGGTTTTGTATCTCATCCTTGGTTTTGCACCTGGGGCACAGAAACCGGGAAGCTACCGTCAGGAAGGGACTGCGGATTATTCCCCCCCCCACCTCGCCATACACACACCACAGTTCAGTTCAGTTGCCAAGCCAAAGAAATCCAGTATGCAAGGTCGACGTGCAAATTTAATGTGGTTGTAAAAAGCTCTTTGAGGGATTGGGGAGAATCTCTCGGCCACTTTTTGTGTACTAGAGAACAGTCCTCATAGAATGCAGAAGGCTATTTTAACTGTGTCCACACCCCACACCTATCTCATGGAGAGAAGTAGCCATGGTGTAGCGTACACTGTTCCTCCCACTTCACTGCCCATAGCAACAACTACACAATTCCTTGCAGTGTGTAGGCGGAGGGTGTGGCACAACCGCCCCACCGTCTTCCTTCAAAAAGTTCCGCCAGGGTGATCATGCAACACTTACAATCCACATGCTCTGAGTTACTAGAGCATGTGAGCTGTGTTTGTGTTGATCACAGCCAATGCAGTGGTGGCGGCAACGCTTTTTATAGGAAGCCGGTGTGGCAGTTGTGTCTCACCTTCCGCCCACACGCTGCTCGTCCCAGACTCCTTGCTAGAGGGATCAAAAAAGATGCTTTCTATCCTACGCCCCAAGACGCGTCTCGCCATAGGAGAGGGGGAAAGGAGAACAACCGTTCAGAAATCTATGGTCCTAATGCCTTGGCTGGTCGACTGAGAACCTTCCGCTTCCACTGTGCTGGTTTCCGGCTTCTCCCCATCCAACAGAGCCTTCTGCAGACGGCTGGGCTTCCCGATAGCGAGCCGAGGAAGCCCACGATTGAGGCCTTCAAGCAGCACGCAAGCTTTGCAGAGAGTCTGGCTGGAGAGGTAGCTGCAGCGCTGGCAGGTGCCCTGCGTGGGCATCCGGATATCCTCGCGCACGGCCAGCCGCTCGCCGGAGTGCACCAGGTCTGCCACCGCGCTGGGCCGCGTGGCTTCCAGGTCCTTAAGCAGGGTGCGGGCATGACCACGGTAGGCGTTGGGGGCATACACGCACTCGGTGCTGAAGTAGTCCAGGCCCTGGAAGTACGCGTAGAGCACAATCTCCTTCTCGTAGGCGTGCTTCAAGGGCTTGCAGCGGGGCAGAGCCCCCTCGCTACCGGTCAGGATCCCCGCACAGCGCCGAAGCCGTCCCACATCCCCGCGTAGGAAATTCATCAGCACGGTCTCAGCCACGTCGTCTGCATTGTGACCTAGGGAATGAATCAGGCACCAATAGAAAACGTGATTCTCACGCAATGCCAGAACCAGGACTCATCCACTAAAACCGAGTGGCCGGGGGAGTGAGAAGAGACAAGGTATTTTCTTTACCCAGTGGAACTCCTTGCCACAGGATATGGCCTAGATGCCTTTAAAAGAGGATTCGACAGGTTTATGGAGGGAAAATCCATCGCAGGTTACAAGCCATAACGGGTTTACACAATCTCCTGGTTTTAGAAGTAGGCTGAGGGCCAGATGCAAGGGAGTAGCAACAGGATACAGGTATCTTGTTATCTTGCGTGCTCCCTGAGGCATCTGGTGAGCCACTGTGAGATACAGGAAGCTGGACTAGATGGACCTTGGGCATGATCCAGCACAGGGTGCTTCTTATTATGTTCTTACTGAAGCATTTTGACTAGTTTTATACAGTATCATCAATCTATTCAGCAGTTAACAGAGTGAAAAGAAAAGCCCCCAAGGAGCTTACAGTCCAGATAGACATGGGGGGGGGGAGCTTGCAAAACTTAGTGCTGTGATCCCCCTCTAGGTATGCCTCTGGAAGTGGGCAACAGACCACAACAACTGATGCTTCTGTAGGCGTTTTCACCTTTATGGAGCCACAAGACTCCTTATTGCATTTGCACTCTGCACGCACACAGAGTCCCTCTCGCTCGTGACGCAGCGGCTAGCCGTTCAGCGCTTTCTGCAAGTGTCAAGATCTCCTCCACCCCACCTCGCCCGCGCCTACCTGTGGCGATCTTGTCCGCCCCCAGCAAGGCAGCGCCCCGGTCCAGCGCCTGCCGTCGGAAGACGCCGCAGAAAGTGCAGTTGTTCTTGGGGCCGATGTGGCGGGCGATGCGGTCCATGCTCCAGCCGTACAGCTCCTGGTAGGAGACCACGTGCAGCGGCAGCCCCAGGCGGCCCCGGTTGCGACGCACGGCGGCCAGCGAGTCGTCCCGGTAGCCGGCGATGCCCTCGTCGACGGAGAGCAGCAGCAGGCGCAGGCCGTAGCCGTGGCGCTCGTTCAGCAGCCGCAGCAGATGCGCCAGCACGGTGGAGTCTTTGCCGCCCGATGCCCCGATGGCCACCGTCTCGCCGGGCTGGAAGAGACGCGCGGCCACGATGGTGCCGTGCACCTCCGCCTCGAAGGCGGCCACGAAGCACTCCCGGCACAGCGCCTGGCCCGTCTTGGGGCGGCGCAGCGCGGCGCGGCGGTCCCCGCAGCTCGCGCAAAGCACGGGCGCCGGCATCTCGCCCAGCAGGAAGGCCTCGCAAGCAGCCGTCCCGCTGCAAACTCCGCCTGCAGGGAGGAGACTACCGCTCCCGGCATGCACGCACGGCGACGGGGAGGCGGACCTGGCCGGCCTCTTCCGAGCCTGGAGCGCCTCTGCGTGACGCAAAAGCGCTGCTAAGGGCTGGTTTCCCCTTGGAGGAAAAGGGTTTCCCACGTGCAAGCGAATGCACGCGGGGATCCTGGGGTGAGTGCATCTCCGTGTTTAAAAAAGAAAAAAAAGGAGCCCCACAGCAAATATCTATCTGCAGATAGAACATTAGCACGGCTAAATGTTTTGTACAGTGTTCTGGTAGCGCGGAGGGATATACAATACTGGCATGTCCCAGTTTCCCCTGGGGTTCTGGTCCCGATTCCCCGTGGATATCTGAAACCGTGGATACTGGGAACGCCTTTTTAAAGAAAGGGCCACATCCGTGGTTTTGCTGCAACAGAGTAAACAAACAAACAAAAAGTTTAACGTCCCCCTGTCTTTTTCATAGGTGTCCCAGTATCCATGGTGGGCTATAGGCCATGATGGGTTGTGCAATTGCCTTAAGGTAGTAGTAGGCTACTTCACAGTGCTAGATGCAGGGGAGTGGCAATGAGATGCAAGTATCTGGTTGTCTTGTGTGCTCCCTGAGGCATCTGGTGGGCCACTGTGAGATACCGGAAGCTGGACTAGATGGGCCTTTGGCCTGATCCAGCGGGGCTCTTCTTATATTCTTATGGTATCCATGGCAGCCTGGGGCTTCCCCAGACTCTGTTTAGGAGTATAAAGGACTCTGGAAACCCAAAGGTTTGAAAACTGCTGCCTTAAAAGCAGAACCTTGTGCCCATAATCTTCTGGGCTGTACAAAATTGTTGGTGATGGAAAAATGTGGTTCTGTCACTAGAGGGCAGCATCTTCCTATACCAATGATGGCAAACCTTTTGGGCTCAGTACAGTGTGTCAAAACTTTGGAAAATGTTTTAACAACATTGCTGGTGTGTCAACCCCCCTCCCAAACAAAAGAGAAACAGTTCTTTATATTCATTTATTTAAACAAAAAACACAGTCCAATCATGTGTGGTGCTATGTATTCTATAAAGAAGCATCAAATCATTGCAAAAAAATAAATAAAATAAACTTAATTTTTGTCAGGTGTTGGTGAACACAGGTGTGTCACCCCAAACGTTGTGGTGTGTCAGCTTTGACACGTGTGTCATAGGTTCACCGTCACTGTCCTATACAGTCCCTTCTGCCATTGCAAAAGGGAAAGGCAATTCTGGATACTGGATTTTAGTTGAAGCTGAAGCTCAAGTACTTTGGCCACCTCATGAGAAGGTGAAAACACTCTTTAGAAAACACCCTCATGCTGGGAAAGATTGAAGGCAAAAGGAGAAGGGGGCGGCAGAGGATGAGATGGTTAGAGAGTGTCACCGAAGCGTTGAACATGAAATTGGGCGAACTCAGGAAGCTAGTGGAGGACAAGGAGGCCTGGCGTGCTGTGGTCCAGGGGGTCGCGAAGAGTCGGACACGACTTAGCAAGTAAATAACAACAGGGTCCAAGTATTCCTTACAGACAGCAGAGATAGATACCAGCCTGGTATGATGAACATTTTAGCCCAGAACCAAAACAAAATGGACACTAGGACACTGCCTTTCTGAGCCACAGACTAAGTTTCTGGAAAATTCTAGTCAAGCCTAAAACCCTCTGACTGTGCTGTTCCTTCCAGTCAAGCCCTCAAACAAAAGAAGATAGTCCAATTTTTGTGATCCCCTCTCTATATTGTCCCAATTATTGTAACCATGTTTGTATGCACCGTATTATCTCCCCTTTGTATTTGCTTTTCCTCACCCATGCCGTCTCCATTTTCCCTGTCATACTGTAAAACATCTACAAGTTATCTGTCTAAATGTCGCAATGTAACTTCCTAGTCAGAAACATCCCCTTAGCCAAGGAGCATTTCCATATTAGCTGTTCCCAGTATCCAGCCTTGGCCAACATCTCTTGTCCTTCCATATTCAGATGTGCCTTAAAGTTAAGCGCAAAAAAAAAGCTCATTACAACACCAGCTACTACTGAAAGCAGTACCTGCTCCCTTACAGGGCTAATGAGTTAATTCTCTGCCTTTCCAGGAAGAGGTAAAACTCTGAGGAAAGAAAAAAAGATGAGCTTATAAATGCAATTCCTGTGGAACTGACCAAGCCTGAGGAGATTGTGGGGACAGCCCCTTTCCAGGGCTGCTTCAACTCTATTTACCCTGAGGGGAAAAAAGGAAATGTAATGTTCAGTGCAGCCCCTTTCCTACTATTCTAGGGACTACTTAAAAGTGTTATGCCCTGAGGGGAAGGAGGAAGAAGAGCTGATCAGCCAAGAGTATCTGATAAATCAGGTTCCCATAAAATCCAGTACTGGTTAGAAGGAGTGTAAGTATAGACCTTGTTCTATTTCTCCGGGGACTGTTAAGTAGTGTGTGCACTTCAGCTTTTAATTATGGCCTGAGCACCCACTCTTACCTTGAGGCTCCACAGTGCTGAAGCAGTCCCTAGAAAGATAGAGTAGGGTCTGTTAGCACTCTTTGCCAGCCAGTACTGGATTTTGATGAAGGGAGTGCATTTAACTCTTGCTCACATTCCTCCTGCACTGAACTAAAGAGAAAAAGAGTCCCCCTTTCCACACCATATGCTGAGAAGAGAGAAATCTTCAAGACGAAAGCGGTGCTACTCCACCAGCTCCTTCAGAACCCAGCACTGATCTGTGATCGGGTAAGTGCCCTTGATTTTCCCTGCTTTCCTAAGACTGCTGAAACTCTGCCTTTCCTGAGGAGAAGAGGGAAGATGTGGGGGTAGAAGCAGAGGAAGCCTAGAACACCTGCAACTGTAGAAAGCAGAACAGGTTCCTTGTGGGTTTCTAGCCCTTCTGTGGCTGCCTATGCTGGTGGGGTCTTGGGCCTTTCTCAGAGGAGGAAGCTGAGCTGGGCAAACTTGCTAGTCTTAGATACCAGCCTGCTGCAGGCAGCTTGGGTGTTCATGTGTCACTTGACCACACTTACTCCCTGATATTGGCTCACCCCTACCCCAGGCATACCTCACTCATCCACTTTTTTTCCTATTTGCTTTCATATTGAAGTTTGAGAGGATCAGGTCCCAATTTTTGATTCCTCTCATGTCTGCCCCTTTAAATTTAAGGGCTGTTAATTTGAAGGTCCGTTACCCCGACGTGTGCTCCCTGTCCTTACTGCAAATACTTAAGCCCCACAATCCTGTGATCCTCCCTTAGGATCACCGCTATAGCATACCAATTGCTTAACGTTGCTGGAAAAGAGAGAGAGAGAGAGAGATACATACATACCAGCTGGACTTTGTTGTTGGAAAGAAAGGTACATTTTACTCATGTGTAGACATCAGCAAAATGGACACAGCATGCTTCCAAGGAGATTACAAAACTTGTGTCTCCAAGGAGGTGCAAAACTTATGCAAATTGTACATGTGCGTGTGGTCAGTTATACAATTCAATATGCTAACTATGGATTTGAAACTAGCCAGTAAGAATATTTGCCCAATGTAATTGGCCATTTGGGATGTGAGCCATCTGATTGGTTATTTTTCCCTGAGGTGGCCCTCCTCCCCTTTTACTGTGACTCCAGGAAGACAATATTACAATATTAAAGTATTACAATAGGTTGGCACACAAAAGCAGATAAGGGACATCTAGACCAGACAAGCCCTTGACACGTTTGATAACAGTTAAGTACCTTAAATCACCCTGAGGTGTGGCAGCTGCCCTTGAATTCTGGTGGGGTAAAACACTTGGCTTGATTGAATTTAGCCAGGACTTTTGCATAAGCCTTTTGTCAGACCAGATTTTGCATTACAAGACCTGGGGAAGGGAGAGACTTTGGAATGTCTGTGCTATCTTTTGACAGAGGCTTACCTCTTGTGATAGCAGCTTAACTCCCAAGATTTTTGGAATCCAAAATGGAGTTAGACCTGTCTTCATTACATTCCTGGTCTTACTTCAACACCCTCACAGGTCCCTGTGCATCTGGTTATGCCTCCAGCTGACCATATAGCAATGCAAGTGTTCCTGGGAGGCCAAATTACCACAATGGGGTACAGAGCCAAGAAGTGTTTTTCCCACCAGAGTAGCTGTCCTATTATTGCCCAAACCTCCATTGTTTTACTCTGCTTCAGGCCTGCACTGTGGAGGAAAAGGAGCTTGGTGGTTTCAGCATGGCTGCAGCAGTGTGCTGTGAGCCAGGAGAGTTCATGAGGGTTGTACATGGCTATGGAAGCCAGGAAAAAAGCTTGGTTGGTTGCAGACATGGCTGGAGCTGGAGCAGAGCACGGCCAGCCAGGAAAAGCCTTAACAAAGTCTGAGAGAATCCTGGGGGTGGGGGTGTCTCTCCCACAACAATGTGTTCTAGCCTTCTGGCCTCTTTCTGGCTCTTCTCCAGGGCTTCTTGCAGGGCCTTTAGCTCCAGAGCCAAAAAACAGGGGTGTTCTGGTGTTGTGCAAGAGGAAATGATCCATCTCCTACCTAACTTTGTAAATCTCAATCATGTCGTCGTCCCCCCCCCCCACAATACCATTTTTCTAGACTGAAGAGTCCCAAATGCTGCAGCCTTTCCTCACAAAGGAGGTGCCTCAGCCCAGAAATCTTTTTGGTCATTTCCTTCTACACATTTTCCAATTAAGACAGTTTAGAGCAGTGCACAGTTGCCAGCATGGAGCCTGCGGGGCACTGGCTTCAACTCCAAGGTCTCACCTGCTGCAGCGGAGCTGCCTGCAGTTCTATCAAGCAAGGCCATCCTGCCAGAACAGCTGCTCTTGATGTCCAAATCGGCTCCTTCAGCCTATAGGACAACAGAACAAAAAAAATCATGTGTGAACGTTCTTAATACACAGCGCCATCTTGTGGTACAATCTGGTATAGCCTATTGTTCCTGTAGGAGACGCCTCACTTTCACTGATGAACATCTGGCCTAGATCATGTGTTCTGCTTAAACTACTAGGGAGAATTGTGGGCCTAGAACAGAGGGTGATTTGCTACAATCTGGTGCTCCCCATTGAAGGGGGACTTTGCTCAACTGTGATGGAGTCTCTCCAAGCCACAGAGGTTCCCCGCAGCTACATCCGCGGCCCCCAGTTCCCAAAGCTGTTTCCTGTTATTCATCCTTTGCCCGGGGTCTGTACTCAATTTCCTGCCCTCTCTGAATTTGCAAACAGGGCCATGGAAAGGGCTTTTTTCTGCCAAGGGGCCTCCATATCCTTCCAGACACAATGGGGTTGGAAAAGGGGAGTCGGGGACGCAGGGCAGAGAGCAGTGCTGCAGGAGAGCCCCCTGTTCACACTGCCATCCACGCTAGGGCAGAATATCAGGGTGGTGAGGGTGCAAGTGAGCAGGAGAGAGGCTTTCTGGAAAACCATTTTGTTTAAGAAATGTGCCCTTGCAGAGGATTCAGTTGTCTTTCCTCCCAATGTCCTCACTGCAGAATTATCCCGACACTCATACCACCAGTGTACATGCTGCTTTACATAGAGTGCAAGGTCCCTGCCCCAAGAAGCTTGCAATCTATACACAAAAAACAACAGAGGGATAGAGGGTCAGCAAGAGAAGCATAATGTGTCTGATTGTTTCAGTGATACAGACTTAGGGCTCAATCCTGAACCCTCCAAATTTTATTTATTTATTTTAAAGATTTTTACCCTGCCTTTCTGCCTAAAAAGGCATTCAAGGCGGCATTACAAAAAAAACAATTAAAAACAATAAATACATCATAATTTAAAAACTGATTAAAAACAATATAAAAATACAATATACATACAATATACAAATGTGCTCTAAAGCACGTCCAGCATGGTCAAGAAGGTCTTACTGCCCATATGGTCCCAGTGCTCAAGTCCACCCCCCACCCCCGGAGGCGGCAACATGGGACTGATGGGTGGTGAGTTCATTTTCCCACCCGGCCTTGCACGGTCGCCAGGAGTGTGTAACCGGGGGGAGGGAGGGGAACCAGGGGGTGGGACCGGCAGCAACCTCCACCACTGGATCCTATTTTCCATGTTGAGCCCTGCAGCCCAACAAGCCATTTTGCCATTGGCGGGTCTGAGCTTTCCTGGGGAAAAGGGATGAAAGTCCCCTTCGTCCAAGGTGCCTGTGGCAGCTTAGGATTGGGCTGCTCCGCTTCAGCCCTATACACCTATACAATTTTAATGTATTAAATAAATTAAAGGTTTTCTGATTAATTGGCCATAACTTTTGAGAGAATACAGATGTTCCAGCACAATTCAGCATTAAATTGTCTTTCCAATGATATATAACATGATGGTACCATTCATATTCACCAAGGCTTTCACAATTTGGGCCACTAGTGACAACCTCTGGGCCCACTGGTGTCAAGCTAGTGTCAAGGCATGCCCTGGTATCCACTGGGGTTCTGTTCCGGACCGCACTGTGGATACCTGAAACGGGATACAGGGGATGCCTTTTTAAAGATAGGGGCACATCAGTGGTTTTGCTGCAACAAGGTAAGAACGAGAGATTTGTTCAGTGTCCCCCTATCTTTTTAATAGGCATCCCAGTATCCATGGTATCGGTGGATAATTAAACAGCAGATCCTGAATCAGTGGATGCCAGGGCCAGATGATTATTCATTCACCTGTGACTCAGAGCCAATTAATGTTATACCTGTTTCGATCCTGAGTGACCTTGCATGACTAACTGAATCATAGCCACTCATGTTACCTTTTGTGGGTCATTTCCTATGTTGTCTGAGCACCCTGGCAACCTATAACCCTGCCCAGATGTACTTTGGCTTGCTTTTATTTTTGCTTTAAAACACCAGGTGTAAATTGGGTCAACTAACCTTTTTTTGTGCCATAGCCACTTTTGGGATGTGGGAATTAATTTTTTCTTGAGTAGATGTAGTGTGCTGTAGCCTCACCAGTAAGGAAGGACCGGTGAGTAAGGACAACCAGACACTTGGAATTAGAGGATTGCTTCTGGGACAGGTGACCTACTTTCAAGGTGAGTTGGAACTCTGGTGGCTCTTATTTAGAAATCAAAAACTTTGCAGAAAAACTTGGAAGTTTGCCACTTTAACACCCCAAACTTTGACACTTTAATTCAGGAAGAAGTCCCACTGTGTGTGTGTGAGACTTCTTAAGCATGCTTCTAAATGCAGCCATAAAAGAACCAGCTGATCTAATGGACCGTCTTATTTCTCTTATGGGACTAAAGTGGTTTCAGAGCCCTGTTCTAGGGGCTTTTGCAAGGTGTCATGCAGAGGTATAACTAAAGAAGTGCAGGGGGGTGCAATTGCACCGGACAACAAGCTTTATGGGGGTGGCAACAAGCTGAGCTTGACACTAATGGCCAAAATGGTGAAAAAATGGTATATATGAATAATGCCATCATGTATACATCATTGGAAAGGTAATTTAATGCAGAATGCAATGAAACAAGTCATAGTGTATTGTCTTTATCAAATGTTATAGCCCCAAACCCAGAAAATGAAAAGACAACTGTCATGTAAAAATTGCAGTTTGCTAAAATTGTGTTTATTAGGAATGATACAGTCATGTTATATATCATTTGATGTGGAATTTCATGCAGAATGCAGTGAAACAAACTGGAGCGTAATATCAAAAGTTTGATCAGAAGTTATGGCCTAGAACCAGAGAAAACGAAAATACAGTTGTGACATCACTTCCTGTTGTGATGTCAATTTGCCCTCTGCAGTGGGCTATACTTTCATTAGCTCCACCCCTGGTATTGTGAATTGGCTACTAAGGTGAAGCACTTAACTGCCAGGTGATGATTAGGATTGTTCTTTAGAAAATGTTCTCTTTTTGTTTGCGGAGAAGAGACTCTCATGAGAACATAAATACCCTGTGGATATTGTAGTCAATTGCACAAAGAGGATATCCTCTTGGTCTAAGGTGCTCATTTGTCTTACAGTGGCAGAACACAGGTTTAATCTCAAGTGACAAGTTGTAAATGAAGTTTCTTTTCATTTTTTCTACATCCAAGCATCTCTCTCTGTTATTTAAAACATGTATATCCTGCCTTTCTTGCCATTGGCAACTCAATGTAACTTACAATTAATTAAAAAAAAGCATGCAGTACTGTATAAAATAACAAAACACACTAACAAAAGAGAACCAAACACAGGGTGTAGTCCTAACCTGTAATTAGGTCAGCAAAGGTCAGCACAGTTAGGTCAGCCAAGGTTTGGCTAGCACAAGGGACACTGTGAAGTACGTTTGGACCACTCTCAGAGTCAGAGGCCTGCCCACAGACGTACATGATCCTCCCTGACTCCCAGAGTGGTCCAAACGCGCTTTAAGGTGGCCCTTGTGCCAGCCAAACTTTGCTAGCCTAACTGTGCTGGCCTAACTCCGGGTTAGGATTGCACTCTGAATCAGGATTCTGTCTGACACACCCATGTCAACCCAAGACTAAGCAGTTCAGCTTGTTTCTAATATGGTTTGGACACTTTGCAGTTGTAGTAAGGTTTGGACACTTTGGTTTGGACACTTTGCAGTTGTAGTAAGGTTCTTTGTCACCTTCTTAATGCTCTTCAGGCACTGCTTGAGGGCAAACTTCTAACCATTTGGCTCATTCATAAACATCCATCCGACACCAGTTTTGCAACAACATGTTCCCCCGGACCCAGTTATGCTGCATTTTGAACGAATGGAAGTTTCTGAGGCTTCGAAAGTAGCTCCAGGTACAAGGCATTGCGGTAATGATAGCCTTCAGAAAATGTTGCCAGAAATAAGGAGAGCCAGCCTCTTTATATATGTTTGCCTTGAGCAGGACTGGCACCAGGATAAGCACAGGGCCCCAGGGCATGCATGACCTGAGTCCCTTCCTGTGCATACATACCCTACTTACTCCTTGTTAGTCAGGCCCTGGAAAGGGGACATGTGTCATGCTGGGTGTGTCATGCACTGCCTTGACAGCAAATGGGTGCCCTGGGTAGAATAATGGCCCAATCAGGTTGGAAGGTTTAGAGCAGTGGTTCTCAAGCATTTTTTGCACCAGGACCCCCATTTTAGGTGTTGCAACCTCTCGGGACCCCACCCCCCATGCCTAGGGCCAGAAGGGATGTCATTAAACAGGAAGTAATTGTTTTTAATTGATTAAACTTTTGGAAGTGTAGCTTTTTGAAAGTTAAACTAACGCCACATCCTCAACCCTTCTGGCACCTTGTCAGTGTGCCACAAGATGAAAAAGGTTGAAAATGGCTGCTCTAGCCGACCACTCTCCTCCACACTTCCTCTTCTGCTCCCCTCATCCCCTTCCAATCCAGGGAGTGGGAAGAGCCAAGACTGGCACACCACTGGGGGCAGGGGGAGCAGCCAGCGTTTGGCATACTGTCTCAAGCACCAGAAAGCCTTGGGCCTAGCAGAACTGGAACAAAACCAACATAATTGTATTAGATCTCCAAATCCAGCCTTTGGAGCCATCAGAGACCTCTAGCCTGACCTTGTGTTCATGCTGAGAACAGTGCCGTTGATTTCAGTGGGGGGCCTGCGCCAAAGGAAGTGTGTGGACTCCGTTGCACAACCTCCAAGCCTTGAGTGAACCAGTTCGACCTGCTTGTGTCCTGACAAACAGCCGCTTCCAGCCCACACCACCCAGGTGGAGTTTCACCCAGCAACGTATTGCCGTTCCATTCCCAGGACATCTTCGAAGGAAGGCTGTGAACACAGCCAAGCATATGATTCTCCCCCCTCCCGCCCCCGTCTTTTGCCTGTAAATCATGCTAATCTGTGCCCTGTGTTCCCCTCTCCAGCACAAAGGCATTGTTCAGGTGTAAAAGGAAACCATGGTTTCTCGCTTCATTGAAGCCTCCAGCACTGGTGCCAGTGCTGCTCCCCCTCCCAAATGTGTAGGTCCAAGTCCTCCACAGGCTCTCTATCCCCCCAGCTTAAGGTTGACTCACCCTCCCCATTAACTAAGGGGGTGCTTACAGTTGCTAACTACTATCCGGAGCTCTTCAGTGTTGTTCCTATAAGGGGGCAAAACGCTAAGTTTTGCAGGGGCCTGAGGCTGCCAGCCTATCCACACTTTCCTGGGAGTAAGCTTCATTCACTATAATGGGACGTACTTCTGAGTAGACAGGTTTAGGAGTGGGCTCTGAGCTCCTTTGTCACACAGCCCCTCTTCCTTGCCTTCAGAGCCGTCCGCAGCTTGGAGGATCCTGCAAAACTTAGAATGTGTCTCTCACCCCCTAAGTGTGTTGCTTTTCCTTTTGGGGGGGGGTGAGTAGTTTCGGGGTACAGTATTCGTTCCCGCTGCTGCTGCCGCCCTGGCTACACCCTCTTGCACCCGCCTCACCTTCCACCCCGTGCAATACGTCGCGTGGCTCGGATTCCGTGGACCGAGGGCCACGCCCACTTTCGGGGCCACGCCCACCCGTCGTGAGAGAGATACCCCGATGACGTCACGCGCGCTCCTTCGCGGGTTGGCCGGCGGCTCCTCCAATCCCCGGCGAGCGCAATCTGTGTTTCTCCGCCGCCGCCGGCGCGAGATTGGCCCGATCGAATAGGAGTTTCGGGGGGGGGGGAGAGAGGAAAGAAGGCGGGCGACTCGGCAGCCTCGGAGAGCGGCGTGCGTGACGCGCGCGCCCGCTCGCGCCGCCCCGTCCCCTCTCCCTCGCCGGCGCGTGGGGGCAGCCAGACCCTCGGGGGCGGCCCTGCCGAGGCGGACCGCCACAGCCAGCCAGCCAGCCGGGGAAAGGAGAGAGAGGCGGAGGAGCCGCCGCCGCTACCACCGTGGTGGTAAGTAAATTGGAGCCAAAGGCAGACATCCCATGAGGGCTTACTCGGAAGTAAGTCCCATTGCCCTCAGTGAGGCTTACTCCCAAGTAGGTGTTCGCTGGGGGCAAGAGAGCGTTGCCCTGGGTTGGGGGATGTTGTGAGGCTCGCCTCCCGCCCAGAGAAAAAGGGGGGTGGGCCACGCTTCTCCCTCTTTTTTTACCCCCTCCCACATATTTGGGGGATGGGATAGCTGCTCTGCCTCCCCCAGCGCTGCTTCTCCCCCCCACGCTCCCCTTCTCGTCTTCCCAACTTCCCCCAATCCCCCTTTCTCTCTCTCTCCCACCCACCTTCCTCTGCCTCAGTATTTCAGATCTCAGTTTTGCCATCTCATCTGCGAAATGGGACCAAGTGGCTAGATTTGGGGGACGGGGGAAAGGGATGGGGGTGAATAGCTGCCTTGTGGGGGGGGGAGGAGGAGGGAAAGGGCTCCTTTTGAATAAAAAGAAACTTTGATGTGGGTGTTGGTGATAATGGTGATTATGCCCCCCTTTTTTTGAGAGTGGAGTGTTCAGGTTTGCAACCCCAAACCTGCCATCTCCTGACTGAATGCAGTGCGGTGTGAGTTCTGTGCAGGCGTGCTTAAGCTTGCATTGTCAGTGTTGGGTCTGGGTGTGGGGGTGATTGGAAAGAGCTGACCCTCCTACTGTGTGTTTGAATAAATTGTTTTTTTTTTGTAGTTTCTCTGAATAAACCTGAATCGGGGATGTGCTTATTGGATCAGTTGCTGCTCTTCTTGGAAGAAAGTTGTGTCTCTCCCCCCCCCCCGTTTTCTGAACAATATTTTATTTTGAAAACAAACTTCAGATGGGACAGGGGCTTCAGGCCTGTCAGCCTTCCTAGATTTGGACGTCCTTTTGGTAGCTATAGGATCAAAAGATGAAAAGACATTTATATCATTTTCTAAATTTTGGGTGCCAGACTGTGACATCAAATGGTTTCCTCGGTGATGACAGAATGTCTCTAAAAACTTTTTTTTTTTGGTGGTGGAAGAGGAAATGTAATCCTTTGGAGTCTTTTTTAATATGTTGTGTCTATCAAAAGCCATTAAGATGTGTGTGGAGGGAGATAATGGTTTTGTTCCTTATGACGCCGGCATGGGAATACTATAGTTTGGAAGCTGAATTGTAGTCTGAAGCTCTTTCCCAATGCCAACAGGTTGGTTGGTTCTCAATTGACTCTTCAGTCAAATTAAAGGTATAGCGTGGCACGCCCTTCTGACGTCTGAATCCTACTTTCCCTCAAATGTTTCTGAATCACAATTCCTTTTCTAGCAACAGACTTTCTCAGGTCTTTCAAATCCTGAACAATTATGTGAATCTCTTGCTTTATCCTCTAGTCTTGGAGTGGGTTGAAATGTGCCATAGTACTCTCACTTGGTCCCTGCAAGAAACAGGCAAAAGTGTTTTGCCTAAGAGTAGTAGCTTGTCTGATAGCCACTTAGGTTTGGAATAATTGAACCTGAGGCATCTTTGCACTTTCTCTGAGGCTGAAATTAAGCAAGAAGTGTGAACACTCAGAGGTATTTTATTACCTGATAAGCTTCTTCCATAGGCTTATTTCCAGGCTGGGAATTTCAGTTTGTTCTTCATCTGATGGGGAGCATTTTGGGTTTTTGTGCTACGATTGCTACACCCAACCCTGCTTGCAAAGCTCTGGGTGGTTGGAACACAAGTTAGCTAGCAAGTTAGTTAGCTCTCCTTCCATTAATCCCTCTGTTTTGGGCTTCTCTGCATTGACATATGGGAGACGAGTTCCAGAGTAGTTCTTATGGCAATCTATCTAATTCAATATGGGTGTGTACATATCATCCCTTATCTTAGTTACATGTTTGACTATGCAAATGCTGCAGGGGAAAAAAACCCAGTTGTGTTCTGATTCCCAAACTGGTTTGTGTGGAATACTGGTGGGGAGGAACAGGGGTATATGTATTTTATTGGCACTAAGGGCTAAAGCCAAATTGTAGCTCATCATTCAATCAACAGTATCATTCTATTGACTGATTTTGAGTGCTTCTGTCTATTTTGGGTGCAGTCTAAAGCTGAACATGGGATTTAAGTGAACCATGGAGAAAAAGGTGTGTGTTGTATGCCATGCTTATGAGGGACATGATGTGACATGGTGAAGGGTATCTGGTGACAAAAAATATCTCAGTTAAGTTTTCCTGTAGATTTGTTTGCTCCTGTGTGGGGTACTTAATAATAAGAGACGTGGGTGGGTGGGTGTGAGTGGGTGCAGCTTGCATCCTTTTTAAGTTTGGGAAATGTTGGTTGTCATTCTGGTGGAGTGTATTTGATCTGACTTCTCTCTTGGTTTGGATTTTCCCTGTTGGAACAACTCAGTCTGAAGATCAGGGTGGCTCTCCCGTCTGGTCTGGAGTGCCATTTCCTGTGTGCAGAATTGCAGCCTACACCTAATTGAGCTGCGCCACGATAGTGATATCTGTGCTTCTGTTTCGGGTCCCTGTTTCCTGTAAGGGGAAACACTGCATGTGGGCAGAACAGCAATGACTCATACCAGACATGCTGTCTTGCAGTCTGGGCATCCCTACAGGTGGTGAGAGTCTTGGCAGTGATGGAGCAGGAGGTAGATAAATGAGTTGCAAATGACGGGTTCATTTGAACATGTGCACGCACACACACACACACACACACACACACACACACACACACACACAGGATTGGGGTCTCAGTGCATAAATGTTAAGCATTTATGTTACGCAGGTGTCAGCAGTGATAAAATTGAAATATGGAATAGACCTGGCTTTCCTCTCTGAAACTGATTATGAAATTGACCTGGCTTTTCTTCTGCAGGGGTGGACTTCGCAGTTGTGAAAAGTGTCTTCTTGCTTCATGTAGCCTTGGAAAGAAAGGTCCCAGGTTTTTGTCCCAGCCTCGGGTCTATTTACTCTGGTATGTTTACATTTGTAACTTAGGATACATAAAGATTGCGGTGCTGAACAATGCATTTCCCAGCCATGAGGATCAGGTGACTGTCCTGTGCCAGGTACAAGGCTACGATGTTCAGCTGCTTGGCTGGGGTTAAGACGAATGGCTGTAGATTAAAACTGAGGCCTTGGGGTGTGTGTGGAAAAAATCCCAGATGCCTGGTTGCTGTGGCAGCTGAAAATGTTGGTGGAAGTGCTTGCTATATATTCCAGCAACTCTGCACCTCTGCAACTCTGGAGTTTTCTGACTCATTTCCAGCAGTCTTTTGTGTTGGGTCCTCCCTGTTGAAGTATTTTATCTTTGAATGGCATCAAAACATGGTGAATAGGTCGCTGTTTGAGGTTATCTGGGAAACAGTTCCCTTATCTCCAATCTTGGCCTGAGAACTCTCCCTTTTTCCTGGTAAAGAGTCAATTGTGGCTCATGAGTTTGCATTACCCCCTGACCCGAGCAGAAGTCGGTTGGATGAGAAAGATGTTGCGATGTGCTATTCGCTTTTGCAGTAAGAGGGAGAAACTTCCTTGTGTGTGTGTGTTTTCGTTTTGCCTTTCATAAAATATTGTTTTCCTAAACCTTGTCTCATGACTGGAGCCGAGCGCCTTTCAATTAATTGTGAACTGGGGTGCGTTCCCTGCTTGAGGACTAATTACAGCTTGTCTCATGAAACTGGACAGCACAGATAAATGTGGTTTCTTCCCATTAGTCCTTTTCCCCCTACTTGAGATTCCCTCATTTCTCTCCCCACCCTCTGTGAACTGTATGTGTTTTAACCTTATGCCCTTTGGCCTTGACGGAGTGGGTGAGTGAAAAGAGGAAGCGGGAGAAGGACTGAGCTGGTCCACCCCCAAAGCAAGATGGTTCACCAGCCAGACTCTCGCCTCTTGAACGCTCTCCAGACAGAGCGTGGTTGCAAGCGGCGGCCAAGATCGTTTAGGAGCCGTGTTCTCCTTGGCTCTTATCCACCCCGCTAAAGTGATTTCTGCACACAGAGTGCTTGTGCAAATGCTGAGGAATGGTGGGTGGAGGGTACTGTGAACAGTCTATAGGTACTTAGGAACGGTCTCTTCTCTCCCTGGCAGTGTCAGGATCAGGGATGCGGGTGGTGGTGGGGAAGAGGCTGTTGGAAAAGGGTTTGAATTTTTCCATCCTTTCCCCTGCCTTCCTGTCTGTGTCTGTTCCCTTACCATAGGAAAGGTATCGGGTTTTTCAGACAGTGTACCTTTGAGAGAGCAGGGTTGATTCAAAAGTAAATTATTGTATGGCACCTGGTAATTTTTAGGCAGTGCATAAATAAAGGATGATGGCATGAAACGTCAGATTTAATGGCTCGTCGGACTGATCTGGTGTGGCTGCTGTTGTGTTCTGGACGGATGAGTGCTCCCTGTGGGAACAGATCCATTAAGTCTTAACAGTTCACTCATTTAACCACATGTGCTTCTGCAAACCCCCCCCCCCC
>JAJKFI010000022.1:7154577-7268771 GCA_029204185.1 Lerista edwardsae
CACACACACACACACAGAGGTATTTATTTTAGGACAATGGTCCCTACCACTATGTGCTGACAATAACCCATGTGCCTTTTCTCGATGCACTGTTTTGTGTGTGTACTTGTGCTTAGTGTTACTTTATCTATTTACTGCTTGTTGCGTGCTTTCTGATTGCAAGCCGACTTGCGGAAAGGTTAGGAATGAAGCCCTGTATAAAATGGAACCTCGGAAGAGTGCTTGCCCGACAGCACATGGTTAAAAGACATGGGCAAGCGAAAGACCCAGGAATTCCTACTATGCGCATTTCAGGCCAGGGTGGGATAGAGGAATGTAATCTCAGGATAACAATCCCAGAATAACAAGCCCAGAGGCAGCTGTCTGCACTTAGTAGGGGGTTGGACTAGATGACCTCAAAGCAGTGATGGGATCAGCTAACGACTCGGGGGAACGCTGGGCGGACAGCAGGAAGGCTAGGCGGGACTTCTGGGTGATCGACAGCCCGTCCGTCCGTGTCCGCCGCCTGCCCGCCTGCCGCACGGGCTGCCCTGGCCTCGGAGGGGGCGCCCGCTCGCAGGGGGGGACGACAGGTGGGGCCCCCCGGTTGCCAGGGTGCGCAGCGGCAAGGCGCACCGCCCAGGGACAGCCCGTGCAGCGGGTGGGCGGGCGGCGGATCCGGACGGACGGGCTGTCAATCACCCGGAAGTCCCGCCCAGCCTTCCTGCTGCCCGCCCAGCGTTCCCCCGAGTCGTTAGCTGATCCCATCACTGCCTCAAAGTACCTTCCAAGTCTAACATTCTCTGTTTCCATGAGAGGAAGTCAGGGTACCGAGTGATACCCAACTTGATGGGTCAGGACACAATTCAGCATGCAGGAGAGTGACACACTCACCAGAGCTCCTGTGGTCCCAGCGGCAAGGGAAAAAAAGGAAAATAAAATAGTTGTGTCATAGATACATTTTGGAGTTAAGTGTGCCACGCCTTCCCAGCATGGGGGTAACCTCTCAGATACAGTCCAAGAGGTCCAGTGGAACTGGGAACTGGTGGAACTGGGATGCTCCATGTCCGGGAACAGCATATAAAATGTACACACACTAGGGACTTTGGGTGGAAAACAGGTTTGTAGAAACCCATAAACCAAAGTGAACGTTTGATTAACTTTGTTTTTTGAAGTTGCTCATCAACGTCCCCCAAAAATCACACATCCAAAACATCATCTCCCCTCTCCTTCCCTCCCAACTTTGCTGGAAGAGAAAAAAGAGAGAGGAAACGAAGTCTAAAGGAAGCTGAGTTCTTATTTTGTCCAGTATTGATGGTGTGACCTTGGGGAATTGGGGCTGAGAGAGAATTACTTGCCCATCTGTAAAATGATGGTAAAAATATACAGTCTGCTTGAGTTATCTGCGGGATTGATAGGGTCTTTCTTATCTGCAGTGGACACTGGTGTCGAATCTAATCCATGGGTCAAAAATCAACGTATAAAAAAGTTTGGTCCTGTATACAAGAGAGAGTCTCCATCCCTTCTACCGTTGCCACGTGCGATGAAATCATGGGGACACTGGATGCAGTTGACTTACAATCATGGGGAGTTTTGCTGCAGCCCGATACATGTGCATGTAGCCCAGGTACACCAGCAGAGCACCCATGCAGAACAGGAACACGAAGACTGCAAAGGTGACATAGAACTGGGAGGAGGAGGCAAAGTCGCCCACCAGGTGATAAGGGTTATTCCAGGTGGTGTTGCATTCCTTCACATCTGGAGGGCCGAGCGACGCCTTGTTCAACCTTCAGTTACAAAGGCGGGAAGGAAAGGTTTGAAATGAGGTCTCCAAACACAAGGTCCACCTCCCCCCCCCCAAACAGGAAACAGAGCCCATGATGGCACAGCCAGCCTGCATTTTAGCAATGATGATGACTGTGCGTCTGTGGTGCGCACGAGGAATACAATACTGAACACCAAACGAGAGGTCCGTGATTGTTAATCTGTGGAACCCCTTGCCACAGGATGCGGTGATGACTTTAAAAGGGGGATTGGACAGATTTGTGGAGGGAAGGTCCATCGTAGGTTTACAACAGTGGTTCCCAATTTCAGGTGGGTTGCGAAGCACCCAGAGCAGCCATTTTGAAAACATGAGAAGATGGGATGTTGGAAAGGAGAGCAGCCATTTTGAAAACATGAGAAGATGGGATGTTGGAAAGGAGAGCAGCCACTTGGAAAACATGAGAAGATGGGATGTTGGAAAGGGGGAAGCCTGTTTTGCTTGTGTCAAGGTTGTACTGTAAATAGGCTTTTTCCTTTCTAATTCATTTTGCTATTGAATCAGCAAAAGAGAAATACCCCAAATCTTTATCAGAAAAGCAGCAGGCTCTGGTGTCACAATGACAGCAATTCCAGCCATGATATCACTTCTGGTGGGCCCAGGACAGATTATCATTCTAAAAAGTGGGTCCCGGTGCTAAAAGGTTTGAGAACTACTGGTCTTATGTTCTCCATCCTTGCCAATGTGGTCAAATCCTGATGGCTGGGGGGAGAAGCCCCCATCAACCAACAATTCTCTTATTTAAAACCCATTCTATAAAAGGGCAAGGAACTGGACATAGGATCGAGAACAAAATGCTTTACAATTAAAGGTTTTCAGAATCAAACAGCAACTGAATGCTGGGCAAATAGGATACCTGCTCTTACCTGAACGGGTAAGCAAAGTCAGCATGCAGAGTCACATTTTTCCCACTGGGGCAGCGCACTTGGATTGAGGTTTTCCCACTGTAACCGCCACAGGTGGCAAAGGCAAAGATGGAGAAAATCTGCACATGAAAAAGACAATAAAAAAAAGATGTATTGGGGCATTTTTCCCAGGTGTTTAGGCAGGTACGGTGTGTTGCAGAAACTACACACACAATGGCAGCGAAAGGTTGGCCCAGGTCATTGGAAAAGCCGTGGGGTACAGGAGGTGGACCCTTCCATGGTTGGTCTCCCCTCCCTGTGCTTTCTTCCTGCCCTGTTCCAGCTCCAGTTTACCTGTCGGTGGCCTGTTGCCCTGACAAACCTGTCTCACTTGTGGACCCACCTGTGAACAGATTCCCTGGAAAATCAACAATGATGAAGCTAGAGCTTTTCTTCCTCATTCCCACGATAAATCAATTGTCCTCCAGGATCCTATAGCCAACTGGTCCCTGGAGAGCAACTCAGTTGGCCAGAGGTGGGGGAAGGAGGTCAGATCTGCAGAAAAGATGTGCTTGCCCTTCCCCCTTCCCTGGTCCTGTCCCGGTCAATTATACAGGTTGAGCATCCCTTATCCAAAATGCTTGGGAGTGAAAGTGTTTTGGATTTGGGATTTTTTCTTCTTCCAGATTTTGGAATATTTGCATAAACAGAATGAGGGCGCAATCCTAACCTGGAGTTAGGCCGGCACAGGCAGGCCAGCAAAGTTTGGCCGGCACAAGGGACACCATGAAGCGCGTTTGGACCACGCTTGGAGTCATAGAGGCCAGCACGTGCACCCTCCTCCCTGACTCCGAGAGTGGTCCGAACGCGCTTTACGGTAGCCCTTGTGCCAACCAAACGTTGCTGGCCTAACTGTGCCGGCCTAACTCTAGGTTAGGGTTGCACCCTGAGATATCTTGGGGATATCCCAAGGATTGTTCAACTAGAGATCGTTGTGAGAATGAACACAAAGCCGTACGAAGGCAAAGATGCAACATGTGGTTGGCCTGTGCAGTCTGCACACATGCTGTCCAACTTCGGTGTGGGCAACCCATGGCCCTGCCTTAAGAAGTAATGCGGCAGAATTGAAGCCAGGAGGCGGGCTTAGCGGCCATGTTTTTGAACTCAAAACAATGCTGATTCCAAGCATTTCAGATTGCTTTGCGCGTACTGTTTAGGACTGAATAGTTTACTCTTGAAATAAAAACTTACCAAAATAAAAACGTGTATTATTCTCGTAGCCCGCTACGCTGCCTGTGCAAGAGCTGAGCCGCCGGCTTGGAACCGAGGCACGCAAAAGGCGTGTGAATGGCGTTTCTCTAATCTCAGCCCTGGTTTACGCATGGGTTGCTGCCAGCTTACACAACCACCGCGGCTCGGATTGCACTATTTTGACAGACTTATTTTTTGAAATCTACACAAGCAAAAATAAAACTGTCATGCCCCATAAAAAAAATTCTGTACTCACTGAACGGTAGTTTTATTGAACCGATGTAATGTGAATACATGAATCTTTCCGTGGAAATTAAATCCCATTTTTTGTACAGTGATTCGCAAACCCGTATGCAAAACACGCAGGCATGCTTAAAGAGGTTGAAATTAACTTTTACACGCGTGCAGGGAGAGTTTTATTCGTGAATTCGCGGCAATCCTCCTCCTTCGCGGCGATGATCTGAGTCAGCCATATTGATAGACCCATGGCTTCAAGAAAATGACATCATGTCCTCTCCAGTGTATAATACCTCCATGGGTGTGGGTGAAGCTGTCAGCTTGACCCTTTCCCTCACCCCCGGAAGGCCCCAGCACTGGTTCCGGGTCACCAGGGGCTACTACCACCCAGCACAGCCACATTACTCGGCATGCCTTGAAACAAGCCGACTCTTGAAACAAGCTGAGTTTATTGCACACATTTTTCCTCTGGAGAAGAGGGGTGAAAAAAAAAAGGAATTTCTATTTTGAAATCTTAATTTTGCAATCTCACATCTGCTTCCTGCCTCCTCACCACACCTTGCAAAATAAATGCAAAAAAAAATTGCAAAAATGGGAGCAGCAAAGCAGGGTGAGAAATGTTTTCTAACGGAATATTTTCCGTTACTCCATGTTTCCGCAGCCAATTTTTCATTTCTAACAATGCAGCATTGTATCAGGTTTCATCAGGAGCATGGTGAATAGATGTTACAGTAGTCAACAGGGCTCTTTTGAAACAGTAATCGAGGTGACTCGGTTCCTAGGCAGCAATGCGTAGATACTGGTTATACACAAATGCTTTATTTGAAAGTAAGCGTGGAGCAAACGAAAATCAAAAGTACACATCGCCCAAATGCACACATCGCCCTAACCCTAACGCTTTCCACTTAAAATGTTTCCAGGAAATCCACATCAGGGTAATAGCTTAGACCAGGGGTTCCCAAAGTGTGCACTGTGACACCTTAGCAGCCTCACTATGGGATGCCCCGGGTGGCCCCTCCCACCTGTTCCCCTGGGCACCGCCATCTTGGATCCTGTGAGACTGCGTGGGATCCTTTATGACGGCACCCAGCTTTCATAGGATTTGCATGCTGCCATCTTGGATCACACGACATCTCACGAGAATTGGGCACCGCCATCTTGGATCTCGCAAGATCCAAGATGGCGGTGCCCAGCTGAGGGGGCTGTTGGGCACCATGACCCAGGCACGTTTGGGAACCACTGGCTTAAACGGAGCAACTTCCCAATGTAAAGCTTCATGGCGAAGCATAGATTTGGCCGGTTTGGCATACCCCAGCTATGATGCTAACATAGCTCTTGGAAAGACTTCACATATTGCATTCCAAGAGTGTCATTGGATTATATCACAGTGACGGCATGTCCTGCTTGATGATGTCACTTCCGGCCGTGACATCGCTTCCAGGTTAATGACATCACTTCCCAACACAAGTGCCATTCTAAAAAGTGGGTCCCAGAGTAACAAGTTCGAGAACCACTGCTGTAAGCCTTCTACCTGAGTGGGGCAAACGAGTGGTATGTAGCTCAGTGAACAGTGCTGGCTCAAGAACCCAGGCAGGGCTCAGAACCCGCACATCCTGTCAGGGTGCTAACACCTCTCTTTTGAAACTCTGGACAGCTGCAGCTACTGTGTGCCCTGGGCTACGTGCCTGATTCGATATGTCAGGCACGTTTCTATGCACCTAGAGCACAGGGCTGTATCCCTTCCTCAATTGGGCGTGCTTGGAATGCCAGGAATGTCAGCTTTCTTTCTTGTGTGAGTGTGTTTTTAATCAAGTCCCAAAGAATAGGGACGCCTAACCTTTTCTGGCCCAGATGGCTGGATAGCTGGGCCAGAAGTTCCCTTTACAGTGAGGCATCCACGACACATCCCCCGCCCAACTGGGAAGGGCTCTAATCTGCACACCCCCAAATACTGAATCCCTGAGAACTCCTCACCAATCTGCTGCCTTAGGCGATGGCTTCAGTTGGCTCCACAGATGGGCCGGCCCTGTTTTGACCCACTGCATCTACAGCAGCGAACAAACACTGACGTTCTCAAGCGTCTGCATAGAATTCACTTTCAGCATCTGAACCGTCGGGGGCTCCCTATCCACAGTTCTCCCAGGCACTGAGATTGAAAAACGACTTTGCAGAGGAATTAAACTAAACAGCTTGGAATTCCGCACTCGGGCCATTTCTTTGAGGATTTCAGGTGTTGTAAGGTTTCCAGCTCCCCCCCCCCCACACACTCCTGAACGTCAGGCTGCAGGGAGGTTTTCCTCCACAAAGCAATGAAGCTAAAGGATGAAACGTCAGAGATAGGGCAGGTTAGTCCTTGCCTTTGCGTATCAAAGGTGTGGCTCTGCAGAGGTGTTGAGAACTGATGTGGTAGGAGCACATTTGCAGAATTAAGGTTGGTCCAAGACCTCCCAGCATCATACCAGCTGCCTCTACTACTCTGCTAGAGAGAGAGAGAGAGAGAGAGAGAGAGAGAGAGAGAGAGAGAGAGAGGAATACAGCAGGTGTGCACTGTTTGTAGGCTAAGAGACCATCAATTGCTCTAGCCCAGTATTTCTTGAACTGTAGGTGGGGACCCACTTGGTGGGTCATTTGATGACAGGTGGGTCATGGAAATCTGGGAGCCACCATATTGAAAGCTGCAATCCTGACTCTTGCTCTATTCCTTTTGTGACTGTTCACAGTTCAAATTTTCAAGTGAGTTTTTTTTAAAAAATTTCTTTTTAGTTCTTTTTACCTCATATTTCATCCTCATCTTGCTTTCTGTCAGGGATGTTTCATGGCTGTGCAATTGCTGAAGTCCAAGAATGCCAGTTTGCATTCCAGGAGTGTCAATTTATTATGTTAATTTATTATGTTAACGATGACAGCACTTCCTGCTTGATGATGTCACTTCTGGTCATGACATCACTTCCGGTGGGTCCCGACATGAGTGCCATTCTAAAAAGTAGGTCCCGGTGCAAAAGTTGGAGAACCACTGATTATAATGGGACTTCTGATACATAGCAGTTTGGGCCCCAAGTCTCATAGAATTTGCAGGCTAGTATTTCTTTATTTGGGGGGACAGTGTTGTTCATTTGTATGTTTGACTTTAAAATTCGGAGGCACTTCCTTGCAGCACGAGCCAATGTGTGTTTGCTCCCAAGGAAGTTGTTTGCTGCATTTACTCCCAAGGAAGTCCCAGGAATGCACTCATAGGATTGCAACAGCAACCTCTTCCATGCCCTAGTTTTCCATCCTAAGTGGAATATTTTATGAACAGGAATTGTGAGGAACTGGAAAAAAAATACTGGTTTTGGCATCCCTTCAACAAACAGAAAGGGGTGGGGGGAGAAGCTGAATACATGCAAGTGGACAGAAGAATGTGGAGCTGATTGTTTTCCCCCTTCCTTTTAAAAGGATTCCTACTTTTTTAAAAACAAACATATTTTATCTTGAAAATACCATTTCCCCTCCTCCCAGTAGGACCAGCTCTCTGATCTCTGTTGCTACAGGTGATCATGAAACCACTGGAGCATGATCCTTAGCTTATGGAGACAGGCAATCTCTGCCAGTGGTGTACCTAGAAGCCCCAGTGCCCAGGACAGTGACATCGTGATGTCACATGACATCGTGATGTCACATGACATCGTGATGTCACTTCCAGGTTCTCCCCGTCAAAGGAGATGGTGCCAATGGTTTCACGCCCCCAAATCCTTCTCTTGTAGAGTCTCCTCTTTGAAGGTGCACCCCTTTCAACAGGAGGATCCACAGGAGAAATAATGGGGGGGGTGGCAAAACTGCTGGTGCCTCCTCCTCTGGGGAGAATCTGGAAGTGACTGCCTTGTACGGCTTACAGTTCTCCCAGAGGTGGGGTTGCTCACTGCGGCAGCTTTGCACCCCCTGCTCCTGTGGAGGCTCTCCCTTGAAGGGGCACCACTGAGCAGAAGGAACAGGGGCAAGAAGCCAACCCATCCTCCAACAGAAGCATAAGCAGCAATCATGCACCCCCATTTAGTGTAGCACCTTAGGCAGGTGCCCCTCAGGCACTACCCTTGTTACACCTCTGATCTTTGCAGGTTCACAGACTCAAGTCTGCACCAGAGCAAATGCCCAGACCCTAAGCCATGTCGGGGCTCCTGAAGGCTACGCAGCACACATCTGGAAGAGGTTAGCCATTTTTCCTGACATTTCTTCCCCTCCAAGCCACCCCCACCACCACCATTCTGCTGAGATCTCCAAAGGAAAAAAGGAATGGGGTCAAACCACATTAAACTGTACCGAATCAAAACTGAACAGGCCACAACATCCCAGTTCGTACCCAGCGAGCTGCAACCCAGGGCGGCGTTCCCTTAAACTTAATGCAGCGATGCCCTATGGCTGATTATCAAGGTTTCTCTCCCACCCCCTAACAAACAGCTCCTGGCGCAAATCTGCCCCAAACACCTGTGCTCTGTCTTCCAAGTAGGTCATGCAGACTCTCCACGTTTGCATGCATTGCCAAAAACACAACCATGAACCACAAGTTGCAAGGAAACAGCAAGTGCTTCCCAGCCAAGGTGTTTTCTATGACTGTTCCCTCTGGACACAAATCCATTTAAGAAAGCAATCCTAACCTGGAGTTAGGCCGGCACAGTTAGGCTGGCACAATTATGCCAGCAACGTTTGACTAGCATAAGGACCACCGTAAAGCATGTTTGGACCACTCTCGGAATCAGAGAGGCCAGCACACAGACGTGCGCCATCCTCCCTGACTCCGAGAGTGGTCCAAACATGCTTTACGGTGTCCCTTGTGCAGTGGTGTCATTCAAATGATTTAGGAACAGGAACTCACTTTTGATTGGCACTTGTCGGGAACCCGGAACCAGCCACGGAGCCCGTTAGGATCCGGAATGCCCGTTCTGGTCCGTTCCCCCTGAATGACATCACTGCCCTTGTGCCTGCCAAACTTTGCTGGCCTAACTGTGCCAGCCTAACTCTAGGTTAGGATTGTGCTCTAAGTCCTACAAGTGAAGCATGCCCCTACTGTAAGTAACTATGCCCACAGTAGCCAGGGACGTTGGGGTTCTCTCTCACAGTTGTGCAACAGGCCTATATTGTTGAAAAACTGGAATATTCGAAGACTGATTCATTCATTCATTCATTCATTCATTCAATCAATCAACCAACAGTGTTTATGTACCGCTTTTCAACACAAAAGTTCACAAAGCGTTTACAGGCAAACAATAACAAAGAATTGAGTTGGAAACTCATAGTGGAGTTGGAAAAGGTGCAGAAGAGAGTGACAAAAATGATTACGGGGCTGGGGCACCTCCCTTATGAAGAAAGACTGCAGCATTTGGGGCTCTTCAGTCTAGAAAAAAGGCGCCTGAGGGGGGACATGATTGAGACATACAAAATTATGCATGGAAGGGATAAAGTCGATAGAGGGATGTTCTTTTCCCTCTCTCAAAACACCAGAACCAGGGGGCATCCACTAAAACTGAGGGTTGGGAGAGTTAAAACAGATAAAAGGAAGTACTTTTTTACCCAGCGGGTAGTTAATCTGTGGAACTCCTTGCCACAGGAGGTGGTGATGGCATCTGGTCTTGATGCCTTTAAGAGGGGATTGGACGGATTTCTGGAGGAAAGGTCCATCGTGGGCTATAGGCCATGATGGATTGTGCAACCTCCTTACAAAGGTGGTGGGCTACTGGTACCGGGTGCAAGGGAGTGGCAACAGGACGCAAGCATGTTGTTGTCTCATGCCTCCCTGGGGCACCTGGTGGGCCGCTGTGAGATACAGGAAGCTGGACTAGATGGGCCTTCTTATGTTCTTATGAATTAACAATATCACAAAAACTATTTTTACCCCCTCCCAACCCCCCTCAACTTTCCAATTGTCACCCCCACCCCCGTCCCTGGTGTAAGAAACATTTGCGTGGGAGGGTGTAAATGAGAAAGGGCATTTGGAAAGCCTCCATGGAAATCTGGGAAGCTTCTCGGAGGAGCGCAACTCTACTGTCGAGAAGCTTGAGAACTGACAGCAGGGTGGGGAATTTCTGGGATGCGAGGTTGGGTTGGTTGCTCATGCGCGGGGCCTTAGAAGTTGTTTCCCGTTCTCCTTGAATCGCTGGGAGCACTTTCACAAGTTGGAGAGGTAGCTTGGGAAAGCTACAAATAAATAAATGTTCAAAGGAGCTCAGGTGCGAACAGGCAAGACTGCAAAACTCCAGATGCACTTGCGGGGGGGGGGGAACGGGACGGGACAGAATCTCATGCATTTAATTTCCCAATTTAGCTTCGGGTTAAAAAAACCCACACACCTCAAAATGAGGAAAAGCCAGAACGTAGGATGGGAAGTGGAAGGTTTCTTACTTAGACATGCCAGAACTCAATATACTGTACAAAGATGTACAGACAAAGGCATCCAAACACCCATTCTGCATTCTGAAAGGTTGTGCCACTTGAGATGTAATGCAGGTGGGGGAATTATGCAATTGCGAGCGCAATCCTAACCTGGAGTTAGGACGGCCCACTTAGGCCAGCCAGGTTTGGCTGGCACAAGGGACACCCTAAAGCATGTTTGAACCACTCTTGGAGTCAGGGAGGATGGCGTACATCTGTGTGCTGGCCTCTCTGACTCCAAGAGGGGTCCAAACGTACTTCACGGTGGCCCTTGTGCCGGCCAAACCTGGCTGGCCTAACTCCAGGTTAGGATTGTGCACTGATACTCCTGAAAACATATCGTACAGTCCCAAAGGACTGAAAAGTACAACCTGTTTTTTCCTGAATGTGCAGATCACTTCCTAGAAGCACCAGGAAGAGCCGAAGGGTTGCAAATCGATCCTCCCACAAGCACAGGCCATCTAACATATTCATGTATTAGTCTGAGAGTCAGCGTGCCCGTAGAGCAAAGTTCCCTCCCCCCCCCTAACAACTTCAGCAAGAAATCCATGCACTGTGCTAAACAATTGCTTGCAGGTCGTCTAAAAGGGACCCGGGTCGATTGCCAGTCACGGCACCGAGTATTAGTTTGCCACCGCTGAGAATAATAGTAACACTCAGAGCGCAATCCTAACCTGGAGTTAGGGCAGCACAGTTAGGCCAGCAAAGTTTGGCCTAAACTTTTGGACCACTCTCAGGGTCAGGGAGGATGGGGCATGTCTGTGTGCTGGCCTCCCTGACTCTGAGAGTGGTCCAAACCTACTTTACTGTGTCCCTTGTGCAGGCCAAACTTTGCTGGCCTAACTGGGCCGGCCTAACTCCAGGTTAGGATTGCGCTCTAATTAGTATACCGAACTAATCTAATTAGACAACTAATAAGATTATGGCAACCTGTAAGGCGATCCGAGGTGCCTTCTCTGGAAGTAAACTCAAGACCCACATTTGCATGGTCCTGGCATTTTCCAAGATTGCAAACGGCTACTGTCCTCTCCCACCCGTGTCCAGGAAGTTCACACTAAGGCAGACCACTTTTGAAAGCTTGAGCTCAGTTGGTGCACACAGTGCTTTGGCCAACCGACTGCGGGCATGGAGTGCTTGCTAAAGGGGGCTGCCCCTAAGGGGTGACAGCTCACCTCACCCCACCGCACCCCCCCTCCAGCCCTAGATCCCTCACAAGTTCTCTTCCACCGTGGAGGGAGATTTCACAGCCCTCCGCCATGACAGTCTTACAGCCCGAAGCACATGGTGTGTTTGCAAGCAAAACAGCGGACCCAGGAGAAAATATGCAGAGGGTGCGGGGGGGGGCCGTCGGGGGGGGGGAGGAAACCGCCCAGAATAGAACGAGGCGGGGGGTGGGGTGGAGAAGTCATGAGATTGCCTAGTACAGGGCAAAACTCAACAAGCTGGAAAGGGCAGGCCGGAGGCAACCGCCCAGCCTGGATTCGTAACCGCTGGAAGCGCAAACACGCAACAAAGTGGCAGGAGAGGAGAGGCGACGCGGGCGAGCTGCGAAACGCCCGACGACCCTCCGCGAGAGGGATGGGGTGGATCCCGTTTGGAAGTGACGAAGCTAAGGCTGGGCTGCGTGTCGTCGTGTCCCGTCCCCCCCAGGGCCCCGATCCTCTCTGGGGGGGGGACCCTCGCGCGCCCTCCTCGACTCACCCACTGCAGGACCTTGATGAAGCCCAGCGGCTCCTTGAGGGGTCCCAAGTTGAGCTGCAGCCCGGACATTTTCTGCGGCGAGAAAAGCAGCCGAGGGGAGGCGTCTCTTGCACGGGGAAGGAGGGAGGAGCGGGCGGGGCGAGGAGAGGGGAGGGGTGGAGGACGGTCACGTCCCACGGGGCCGCCAGCCTCCGACCTGACGCGCGCGCTCCAAGCAACGCACCCCCCGCCCCGTCGTGGCTCGCACCCCGCCCTAGGACAACCCCGTGGCCGGGCAGTGTCTGAGCGCTGCGCCGGGGGTGGGGTGGAGGAGCGCAGGCCAGGATCGGTGCCTTGGCTGGCAGCATTTGGACAGCAGCGCGCCAGGCAGGAGGTTCAACAGGTGCAGCTTTCTCTTGGGACAGAGACGGCGACGGGACGGAGAAGCGCTTTTTCTACTGTTTTTCGCTGCTTTTTCTACTGTTAAAAGACACAGGGAGGGCCCTACTTGCTCCCCCTCCCCCAAACTTTTCTATAGATAAACTAAATATCCAAAAAACCAAGGAGTTTATAGTGGACTATAGGAAAAAAAGAGCAGACATTCAGCCACTGTATATAGATGGATGGAGTTTGTGTGGAACAGGTGGTTGAATGTAAGTTTCTTGGGACCATCATAACTAATGACCTGACTTGGAGTGCGAACACCGCTGCTTTAATTAGGAAGGCGCAACAACGGTTGTATTTTCTAAGGATTCTTAGAAAGCAACAATTGGCTGAGAGTTTGCTAATCACCTTCTATCGGAGTTCAATTGAGAGCATATTATCCTACTGTCTCTGTGTATGGTACACGAGCTGCACAGTGGCAGAGAAAAAGGCAATTCAAAGGGTGATCAAGACGGCCCAAAACATCATTGGCTGTTTACTCCCCTCTTTGGAAGAACTGTATAAAAATAGATGCAAGAGGAAAATATCTAATATATTGAAAGACTCCTCTCATCCGGGACATCAGCTCTTTGAACTATTACCATCGAGAAGGAGATTTAGGGTATTGAAAGCAAGGACGAGCAGATTCAGCAACAGTTTTTACCCAAGTGCAGTATTGAGTTTAAATGCGGGCTCATAAGTTTTTGTGGAATTTAAATTGCTGGGAGCAATGGGGTATTTATATTTGTATAAGTGATTGTTGTATGGTTGATTGTGCATATTTTAGTTTTGGTGTTGTCCAGTTTTACCTTGGGGAAGAGCACCTCATTTCGTTGCACCCAGTTGTGAGTGTAATGACAAATAAATTTCTTATGTCTTATGTCTTAAAAATTACAAATCCAAATAAATCAGCTTTCTTACACTTCCTAGAAATTGGCACAGGTTTTTTTTTTGGGGGGGGGAGAAGCAGTAACAGCACTGAACAACTAAAACAACACCGCCTTTATTAATAATAATATTATTATTATTATTAATTTGATTTTTACCCCGCCTTTTTGCCCGGAGGCACTCAAGGCGGCATTACAGTATAAAAAAATACAATATAAAATTAACATTAAAAAGCAATTAAAAACAATGTTAAAAACAATACCATCACCAAAATTAAAACAAATACAATTTAAAAAACAACACGCCCAGTGGATCATAAAATCAACTATAAATCAACTTAAGTAGTACTTAAGACCTGGGCAAGCTGGCCCTCAGTGTGTCTCTGATCGCTTTTCCTTTCTTTGCAGGATTAGCTCCCTTATGGAAGTGGGGGGGGGGATCACTTCTTCCTGGAAGGAAAAAGGTCACACCCATTTCCTAAATAGCATATATAACCCTAGCTGAGAAAGTGGTTTGCTTCTTAATAGGGTGTTCCTTTTGGTAAGTGTAAGCCTGGTTTTTCTACCTATGGGTTATTGGTGCCTGGTTCACTGGTACTTTCCTGCAGTAAAGCCCAACTCCTATTTTGCCTTTATGAGAAGCACCATTAAAAAAAGGCGTTTAGCATCCTGCATGAGAGCACATGAGCTTCCCGCCATTCTCCCCATAGTGGCTTATCCCAATAGCATCTGTCACTGGGTGCTATTGACTTAAAGGCCAAATCCTATCCAATTTCCCAGCCCTTGTGTAGCCATCCCAGTGGGGTGTGTGCTGCATTTTGTGGTGGAGGCCTCCTCAAGGTAAGGGAGTGATGTGTATGCATCAGCCCCAGAAATGTGGATAGGATTGGGCCCTAAGAGACAACAATTCTCATAGGTGTGTGGTTGTTTGTTTGTAACCAATGTTTTGTTAACATTTTTAAAGTACGTTTTAAGAAAAGGTTGACAGTGAGGTTGCGAATGTACTTGTTCTAGAAGCCAAGGGAGGTCAGGTTATAGCACAGCGATGCAAACTGGGAGTGAAATCTAACCTGGAGTTAGGCCAGCACAATTTGGCCAGCACCAGGGAAATCTTAAAAGATGTTTGGCCACTCTCTGAGTCAGGGAGAATGGCACATGTCTGTTCATCAGGCCCTGCTCAGTTTAGACTCTCGCAGACTCAAATGCAGGGTTGTTGTTTTTTCCAGTGGTGCCCCCCCCCTGTGTAATTCCATCCCCACAAACAGGAAACTGTTATTGAATGATTTAATGTTTCAATAGCATTTTCTGAGTGTGCAGAGTATCTCCCATCTATTGTTGTGATGTAGGGTTAGGTTCCTGGAAATCCTTGTAGATAACCAATTTGCAGACAGCGAATAATTAATTCTCCACCAAAGACTGCTGAAGAAACTTCACAGTCAGGGAATAAGAGGGCAGGTCCTCTTATGGATCCAGAATTGGTTGAGGGCCAGGAAACAGAGAGTGGGGGTCAATGGGCAATTTTCACAATGGAGAGAGGTGAAAAGCAGATTCCCCCAGGGATCTGTCTTGGGGCCCGTGCTTTTCAACTTATTCATAAATGACCTGGAGACAGGGATAAGCAGTGAGGTGGCCAAGTTTGCGGATGACACAAAACTTTTCCGGGTGGTAAAAACCAGAAAGGATTGTGAAGAGCTCCAGAAGGATCTCTCCCAGTTGGGGGAATGGGCAGCCAAATGGCAGATGCGTTTCAACATAGACAAATGTAAAGTGATGCACGTTGGGGCAAAAAACCAAAACTTTGCCTATAGGCTAATGGGTTCTGAGCTGTCTGTGACAGCTCAGGAGAGAGATCTCGGGGTGCTGGTGGACAATTCAATGAAGGTATCGACCCAGTGTGCGTCAGCAATTAAGAAGGCCAATTCCATGCTTGGGGTCATTAAAAAAGGGGTTGAGAATAAAACAGCCAATATTATCATGCCATTGTACAAATCGATGGTAAGGCCACACCTGGAATATTGTGTCCAGTTCTGGTCGCCGCATCTCAAAAAGGACATAGTGGAGCTGGAAAAGGTGCAGAAGAGAGCGACAAAAATGATTCCGGGGCTGGGGCACCTCCCTTATGAAGAAAGACTGCAGCGTTTGGGGCTCTTCAGTCTAGAAAAAAGGCGCCTGAGGGGGGACATGATTGAGACATACAAAATTATGCATGGAAGGGATAAAGTCGATAGAGGGATGTTCTTTTCCCTCTCTCAAAACACCAGAACCAGGGGGCATCCACTAAAGCTGAGGGTTGGGAGAGTTAAAACAGATACAAGGAAGTACTTTTTTACCCAGCGGGTAGTTAATCTGTGGAACTCCTTGCCACAGGAGGTGGTGATGGCATCTGGTCTTGATGCCTTTAAGAGGGGATTGGACAGATTTCTGGAGGAAAGGTCCATCGTGGGCTATAGGCAATGATGGATTGTGCAACCTCCTTACAAAGGTGGTGGGCTACTGGTACTGGGTGCAAGGGAGTGGCAACAGGACGCAAGCATCTTGTTGTCTCATGCCTCCCTGGGGCACCTGGTGGGCCACTGTGAGATACAGGAAGCTGGACTAGATGGGCCTTTGGCCTGATCCAGCAGGGCTCTTCTTATGTTCTTATGTAATCCTATGGGATCAATGGGATTAGGTGCAACTGCAAGGGGTACCTTATCTGCCATCAGAAGAACCCAGCAGAGACCCCCAGGAAGCCAGCAGAGTGCAGCAGGAAGTGCCAAAAGATCTCTGGATGCTGCAGAGACCTTCCAGAGGCTGCAGGGACCTTCAGAATGACACCTGCGACCAGCATGGACTCCTTAAATATGACCGGCAGATGCTTGTGTTGAGCATTAAAAGGGGTCAGTGCAGGTTGCAGATGCCATTCTGAGGGTCTCTGCACAGTGGTGTCATAGGAACAGGAACTCACTTTTGATTGGCACTTGTCGGGAACCCAGAACCAGCCACGGAGCCCGTTAGGATCCGGAACGCCTGTTCTGGTCCGTTCCCCCTGAATGACATCACTGTCTCTGCAGCCTCTGGAAGGTCTCTGCATAGAGGATAATGAGGACAGAGGCACAGATAATGAGGAAAGTAGCAATTCTGCCCCTCGCAGATAAGCAAGGTTGCATATTGGGAGATTTACTGTACATGTTTGTTTAAAGGTGAACAATATTCTTGTGTAAGTGTTTAGAGACTTGGTGGCAACATTGTGATGCTGGAAACAAGAATTAAATTGTAACTGCATCGGATTGCAACTTTGAGCCAATGGGGAAGGAGCGGACCAAGTAGCTGGCATAAGTACAGTCAGTTTGCAGTTATTTTTAGACAAATGGTGTGAAGCGCTTAAGCAAATACTACTTGGGAGGGGGAAAAGAAGGAGGCGGCCTGCAAAAATGACTGCAGAAAGGCGCCAAAGAGATGCTCTTACCATTTCCTTCTCTCTGAATTCACCTCCAAAGGATTGTGGGAATTGTAGTTTGGTGCTGAGAATTTTCAGTTGGTTCATCAACCCCAATTAAATTGCATGTTTCAGAATTCTCTGGGGTGGAGAATGATGGTTAAACTAATTTGCTTGCAATGCAGGGTTGGCAGACATGCCCTTAACCTAAAGGGCAGGAACAGAGAAAACACAAATCTATATGCTACTTTCTATTTCTGTTCTGCCAATACTCCTGATAGCTTCCATTCAATTCTATGTACATTTTCTTGGCTTTTCTACTAAGATATGGTATTCAGTAATTCTGTTAACTTAGAATGACTAATGGCCAAATTCTATCCAATTTTTTAGTGCCGGTGTAGTTGTGCCAATGGGGCGCACACTGAATCCTGTGGTGGAGACCATCATTGGGGCCTCCTCAAGGTAAGGGAATGTTTGTTCCCTTACCTTGGGGCTGCATTGTGGCTCCTTTGGCTCTGGAAACTTGCATAGGATTGGGCCCTTAGTCTCAATTTTTTTCTATTATTCCTTTTGTAAAATGCATGTGACTTTCAGTAATGGTTCATGTGCCACCTAGCTGGTGAAACTGGCATCTTTCCCAAGTTTACATTTCCAGCCATAGGTGACAGATTGGGGATTTTTTTTTTTAAATGAAAAGCGCTTGTAAGTAACAGGGCACAGAGCAAAATATTTATGTCTCGGGGTACGGCAGTCACTTGGGGCGTGAATAAATGATTTAATAAATAAAAGTTTCTCCCGTCGCCAATTGCGTTTTTACATATTGTCTGTATGGTGACATAACATTCTGCTTCCTCGTTAAGCTGCTTCTGTAGGACAGCAAAGCTGTTTCCGATGCTTCTCTGTTTGCATTTTTGCATTCTCGCTGCATCATCGAGCTGTTTCACCAAGTCGTTGTACGCAGCAGGTCGCTTGTGACAGCTTTGGTGGTCGGTTACTGCGGCAATCGCTTCTGTAGCGCGTAGGGCTGGCGGGACGGCAACTTCATTCATTCTTCCCAAACTTGTTAACTTTTCAGCGCAGGGCCGGATGGGATTTGTAGGCTTGTTTACGTCGCCTCCCAGCATGACCCCCCCGCCCCGGGCTTGTCAAGTGCAGGGCGAATGATTTCAGGCATTCCCCTGTCCTCGGGGACTATTGAGATGGATTTCTCTCTCTCTCCCTCCACCCGCCAGCAGTGCACGCTCCCTAAAGTGCTTTGCAGAAACAGCTTTCAAAATGCGCTTTGGGGAACGGCGTCTTTTTTCAACGCCCCTTGCAAGATTCCTGTATCTGCGAGGATTCCCTGGGGCGCCCCGTCTAGGCGATAGACGCGCCCTGGACTACATCTCCCAGAATACATTTCTAGGGGCCTTGCAGTTGCATGCCGGGAATTGAAGTTTTCCAGCCGCACCACCCTGCTCAGCCTCAACGAGCGAGGGCTTCACTTCCTCTCTCAGGCTTTTTTTTTTTGGCAAGCTCGCATAGCCTCCCTCCTCCCCCCCTCGTTTCAAGATATGCCTACCCTTTTCAAACCCCTCCCTGAGCACGCATGCTTTTGCTCAGTCATCCTAGAAGACCCCCCCCACTTCCACCCCCCTTGCAAGGACCACTCTAGCTCTTCAGGGAACGACCATTACAATCGCCCACCATGCCTGAGGGCGGCTTGGCGGAGGTGCTGCCGCGGCGCCTCATGGGGGACGTAGTTTTTCCCCAGTTCCGCTCTCCGCTTCCTGCCGCGTAAAAGCGCTCTGGATGGAACTCCTTTTCCCAGGGCGCACTGCAACCGCCGCGCTGCATTTCCGGGCCGCGCGGCCCAACGGGAGCGAGGGTCCTTTCGGCGGCGCCGCGCCTTTCTCCGCAACGCCGAGCCGCCGGCCGAAGGACTCGCCCTCCCAGGCTGCCCCGCGCGGGGGCCGAGGCCCTGGTGGGGGATTGTTATTGTGGCGGCCCGGCCCCCTCAGGCTCCTCTCAGTGTTTAAAGATGGCGGCGGCGGCTGCGGCGGGAGGTGGCGGCGGCGGCTCCTCCTGGGCCTCGGTGCCGCGGGGCCGCTTCCCGGGCCGGCCGGGCGGGTGCCGCGCGCGGGGCGCGGGGGCCGGGAGTCGCGCGCGGGTCTCGCTGCTGGCGCCGCAGCTCCTGCTCTGGGCCGCCTCGGGGGACGGCGACAGGGCCGCGGCGGCGGCGGCGGACACCACCCTGGGGAGCCTCCTGGGCCTCAGCCGGAGCCTGCGCCGCCTGCAGGGCCTGCTGGGGGACAGCAGCAGCAGCAGCGGCGGCGAAGAGGAGCCGGTGAGATTCCCGCAGCTGGCGCCGGGCTGGGTCCCTTTGACAGGGGGCGGGAAGGGGGCGAGCGAGCCGCACCCGTGCCGTGGGGCTGAGCTGCAAGCGGGGCACGAGCAACGGTGCCTCCCGCCTCCCCTTCCTCCTCCTCCTCCTCCTCTTCCTCCAGGCCTGGAGTTGCTCTGCCCCGAATCCGCCACTCTGCTTCCTGGGCTGACCTTTGGGGTGGCTTCGTAAAGCAGGAAATCGGGGGGTGGGGTGGTTGGTTGGGGGGCAGGCGGTGGGAAGACAGCCTCCCTTCCTCTGATGGGTGATGGACCAGGCACCCCTGCCCTGCGCATGGTGCTGCAGGAAATAGGTCAGATCTGTCTGAGTGGCATGTGGCGGTGCTGGGGCCGGGCCAGCCCAGCCCACATGGTATAGAGCCTTCCCCCATGGAACCCACTTTGTGCTCATAGATGTGCCTCCACCTGGGGCATGCCGCCCCAGTGGACGTAGTGGACCAGCCTCTGAGTTGACATGTGCAGGATTTGGGGGTGCAAGGGGGGGTCGTCTGGCACCTGCCCCCCCACCAGCCTGCTGTCAAATCCACTTCTCTTTCTTTTGTGCTGCCTGCATCAGCCTCTCTGAATTGCACGTACAGTTGAACTCTTCTTCCGTTTTCCAGGTGTGAGGGGGTAGCCATGGTGTGCGGTTGCTGCCCTCCTAGGGGAGGGGGAGAGGCGTCAGAGGAGGGGTTGTCTGGGAAATGCTGTGGTGTTTGGGGACAGCTGTTCTCTTCCTTGCAGATGCTTTTAAAAAAAAAAACAGGTTGCAAGGTGGATGCTGCTGGGGAGAAGGGGAGGGCCAGTCGGTCCCTGGCTAGGTTGGGGTGGGGCATGGAGTGATCAAAGATATGGTGCTTTTGTTTCCTGCCTTGGCCCTGGAAAGCCCAACTTTTGACAGCTTTTAGTCAGTGCTGTGCTGTCTCTTCCTGAATCCTCGTGTCTTGTGTCTCTGTCTGTGTAATGTCAAGATTTTGGAGAAAGAGCTTCACCTGAGTGGGGGGCCTTGTAGTACTTCCTGCAAAGACCCTGTGATGTTCTGAGAGCACAAAACCCCTAGAGCCTGGAAAGCAGCTTTGGAATAGACACTCCCTAGTCATTCAGGAAAAGGGGCACAGCACTTGGGGGCGAAAGGCTTGAGTTGGCAGAAAGGCTTGGCCTGAGTTTTCATTGGTTGGGATGGAGGGCATTCAGGCAGCACTGTGGTCCCAAGAGAAATGCGCTTCTCGGGGATAGCTGGGGCACCAAGACTGTCAGGAGCCAGTTACGGCAGGGCTGTGTGCTTATCTTTCACTGTCGTGTGCAGATCCCTGCTACTTGCAAACGAGAGTTAAAAGTTAAGCTTCTGAAACTGCGCTGCAATGCAGCACGGGAGACAGCAGGCACTGGGCAGGGGTTCAGAGTGAAACTAAGGCTTCACCTTCCTGTGTCTGGAATTTATTTAAGCCCAGCTGTTTATTATTGCTTTTGTGGTGTTGGATCTTATTGTAACTAAGAGTTCACTCATGTGTCCGAGAGAGCCAGGTTTTTTTTTTTCCTGTGAAAGGATCTCTGCTTCTGTTTCAGAAGATGTGTTTCCTGTAGGCTTGGCCACCTTTGATGCTTGCTTTAGAAGCTTGACTCCAAAATTCAGCATGTCCTCAAAGGAGTCCCTGTTCTCTGGCTCTCCAGCTGTAAGTGATGGGGCATGGATGAGGTGGCCAGGGGTCTACCTGTTGTGACTAGTAGAACAGTGCACTATGTGTGTGTTTCTGACAGAGAGTTGTACTTTCAGGAAAAGTGCTGGTATAGCAGGGGAGTTTCTCTTTTGGAGCTGCTTAATCCTGGGCTATATTCCCTTATGTTGTTTCTTGACCAGGCAGGGTTTAGGGGGCCGCCCTGTGTGTCAGGCATGATCCAAACACTGACGTCTCTAGGAGAGAAAATCTGCATGTCTGGAAGATTTTCAACAGGAAGTTATGTTGAGGAAGCCGCAAGGTGTGTGTTAGGCCAATATCTCCCTTGGCTGTACGTCTGAGTTGTATTGCTTCATGGGATGGCTGGGGAAGGTCATGTCATTGAATTTCTTCGCACACAAGGTGGTCAGAGATGAAGGTTATGTGCCTAACCTCCTTCCTGGCATGTTGGTTTGACTCTTTCAGTATGGAAGGATTTATTTGTGTGAGGGACCCATTCCACCATCTGCAATCCAAATGCAACTCCGGAAACTTGTTCCTCAGTGAGCTCTATGCCCTTGTCTTGTAGATACGACACCAAGAAAGACTGGTGTGTCTGGCGCAGGGTTCAGGAACTAACAGGTGACAATCGCTAAACGTTGGATTTTGGTCCCTTGGTGGTTATAACTCCTGCACGCGTGGTCAGTTATCAAATAAATGAAAGGGGCAGGTGCTCGTGTGGAGGTAGAATTGGTGCAAGTATTGCTTGGCTGTGGTCAGGGTTTCCCCAGTGGGAGATGTGTGACTTTCGAGGGTGGGGCTTGGGATGCTCATAGGGGAGATGTATGTGCCTGATGGGGTGGGGAAAGCATTGACCTCGACCAGTGGTTCCCAAACTCTAGAAGACCTGTGGACCACTGAAGCAAAAAATTGGGATCGTCGAGGACCACATCCAAGCCCCTCCCTGCGTGGTCGTGTGCGGACCCTCAGTGGCGCTGTGTGGCTGAGCCCAGAAAAGCCAGCCAGTAGCTGCAGGAGTGTGAGCCTCTCACATCCCTTGGCGAGCTAGGGAGGGAGTGCGCCAGCAAGCCTTGCGCACCCCCAGCTGCTGGCGGGCTTTTCTGTAGCATGCTGACCAAGGCCCTATTCGCCTCCAGGCTGTCTGAGATCATGCTGGAGCTACTGCAAGTGCCTGGTGGCCCCGGAAGTGAATGGTGTGCAAGTTGTAGCCCAGAGAGGTAGAGCCAGCCCACTGAGTTGATGGCCCCACCAGATCTCACCCCCCTCACAACTCCTCTGACCAGAAGCACTCATTAAAATTACCGAAGGGCGATCTTGGGGGTGTGTGTCTGTGTCTGTGAGACCTCATGGCCCACATTTTGGGTTCTTGTGGACCACCTGTTGTCCACAGATCACTGGTTGGGAACCACTGATCGAGAGTGTGCTCATCACAGAGGGGTGGGGGGAGAAGTGTCATTTGTTCACATGGGAAGTTGTCTTTTCCTGAGTCAGACCATTATTCCACCCAGCCTAATATTGCCTGAGATGCAGCGTTTTCTAAGGTTTCAGGCAGCGGCCTCTCCCAGCTGTACGTGGAGATTCCAGAAATTGAGCCCCGTGTCTTTTGCATGTAAAGTGGGGGCTCTCCCACTGAACTCTGGTCCCCTCCTGGGATGAGGGTTTGGTGAACGTCGGGTCACTTGGGTATTTTCCTGCGATTTAAGTGAAAACCAGCCAGCGTCACTAGATGGAGATGGTTGCTGCTATCCCTCAGTCAGTATAGACAAGTGCACAAACTTGAGAGGGAATCTGGTAGGCTCTGAAATTCTTAGCACCTGTTCGGCAGTGTGGTTTGCAAACTGCATTTCCAGAAGCCTTAATTTAGGGGTTCCTTGAATGGAAGATTACTAGTGGGTGGCATTCCGAAAAGAGAGCTTTTGAAATGCTAGTTTTCCTATAAGATGGGCAACTGCAAGGGGGCTCTCCTGTACCTTCTAGGGCCTGGCTCCAGTTCCCAGGGCAGCATGTCCAATGATGCACTTCTGGATCAGGCAAAGTGGGAGGGGCACCTTGCACGAGTGGAGTACACCATAAAAATGCCCCCCCCGTCAGAATCCCCTGCAACATGCAGGTGCTGCTCAGTAGACAAATGGATGCAGAAAGGAAGTTTGGAAGCCACTGGGCTGCTGTGGCAGTGGGCATCGGGGTACAGGGGACTGGTTTGCTTTCCTGCTGAGTAAGGAGCTGTGAACTGGGCGTAACAGCTGAGGTTGCTTTTAAAACACCCTCTAATTTACAGGCAGTGCAGAGAAGAGCAGATTCCTTCATCGTGTCTACAGTTGGGCATAAAATCACCGGCTTCTCCAGCAAGTGTAGGTAATCCCTGCAGTATGAGTGTTAAGATGATCTCCTCCCCCTGCATAAACAACCGAATATTGATTGTAACAGAATAGCACAGGTGACATGTGTATACACCAATGTTTTCCCATTTATTGGTCTTGGAAGCTCTTGAGGAGCAGCTACTTTCAGCTTGCACCACTGGTAGATCATTGTCCCTCAGCAGTTAAGAGGACTTAATGGCACCAGTCACTAGTGGCGGTCAACAGGTGCAAGTGCCCTGGGGCGCCCTGTGGGGGGTGCCGCCATCATCCATTCCCACTGCAGAGCACACTCAGCTGCCACCTTTATTTCTTGCTCCAGAAGCACACTGATAGTGGCTACGAATTTGCAGCCACTGTCAGCACGATTCTGTGCTGATTTGTGGCCTGTCCTTTTTTTTTTAACAAAGGGGGGAGAAAGGCCATTTAGAGCAACACCCGCTTTTTTCGCTCATGAGTGTGTGTGTGTGTGGGGGGGGGAAGGGTGTTGATCTGAATGCGCCAGCTAATAATTGCAATGATGCAATTACTTCCGGGGTTTTTTTGGGGGGGGGGGTCAGCACTTATGCTCCTATGAGCACTTATGCACTGAGCACCAGTGGTGTAGCGCCAGCAGAAATTCTGGTACTGCTGTACACCATGCTGTTTCCTTTCCATTGGTAAACGTGTGATTGTATTTCCTTCTCTGGTGCACACAAGAAGAATGGTGGGATCATGCCTGGATGTGTGTCGCAAGTCCCCAGGGTGGCTGTACGAGGTTTGGTGTTCTCAGGTTAGCAATTTGCTTGTTTTGCTGCAGAGAAAAAAAAATCTGCACTGTTTCAGCTGTGCCTGTGGAAGCTTTGACCAGGGTTTTCAGTACTGTGAGAATCTGGGCTGCTGTGCCATCGCCTGGACGTGATATGGTCACCCCCTGTGTCACCATACTCTCCCTAGGCCTTTTACTTGCTCTTTGCTAACTAGAGTCCCCACAAACCTTTTTTCCCTGAAAATCTAAATGCTGATAGTGGAATAAGTTAGGTACTTGGAATTGGGCCTGATTCTCGACAGCCTTTCAAACCTTGCATCGAAAAATGGCAGCCCGCAGAAATGCTTTGCTAGCCAAGCTCTCTATGTATACGTTTGTTGACCATTTGGGGCATGTCAGTGGCCTAAAAGGAGGGTTAGAAAAACAAACACTTCTAATGTAAGTTCTGTCTGGTCTTCTGGGGGAGAGTTTTTACTCGCCACAGGTGACCAGCCCAGTGGTTATTCTCAAACCTGTTCTACTGAGGCATCTTTGGAGCAGAATTTGGGATCTTTAATTGCAGCCTCCTGTGCTCTATTAGCAAGTAACTTATTACGGTACTTGGCAGAGTGGCAATTACTGTTGATAGGTTATGGACCAGCTGCTTTATAACCAGCAACACAAGTGGTTTACTTTTTTTTTGCATAGTGTCTAAATAGCAACCACCAATGTAATATGGGGAAAAGGTAAAGGGCTCTCTTAGAGGCAGCATTGGGGTGGCGGGCTAAACCTGCTCCCAGGCTTCCCTGCTGAAATATGACACAGATAGGTATTGCTTCCCCTCTTCCTGCAACCTGGGAACCATACTTGAGAAAAGAAAGGAGGGAAGATGTTCTCCAGTGTGTTGTGCCTGTTGGTGACGGCTGAGCTGTCCTGTATCAGGTGTGACAGACAGGTTTCAGAGGTGGCTGCGTTGATTCCTGTACTTGAATCCTTCTGTACTAGGTGCACCGATTAACAGAACAGGGAAGCATTACTCCATAGCAGTGTGCATCTTGCTAGGGTCAGTTGCTTGCTGTGCTTGAACAATCTCCTACTCTGGTGACACCCAAAAATAAACACAGTACGTGATCAGTAGCGCTTCCCTTTCCCCACACGTCTTCAAGAGTGGCTGCATTGGAATATGGGTTTGAGCAGTGTTCGAAATATAGCTGTAATAAATACTAGAAACTACTGCAGTCCATGAAGACGCCAGGAATCAGAACTGTAATCTGCAGTACAGCAAAGATTAAGAATAACTCTTCCCTTTCTTCCCCTATTCTCCCCCAGAAGCCATTGCATCTGTACTTTGATGTACAACTCATTACTTGTGCTGTTGCTGACATCTGTTTCCCAGAGACTGGGCAGCGATGCTTTATGGTTTCAGTTCAAATGGGACTGTTCTTTGTGGCCCGTCAGGCTTGGTCACCAGGGGATGGCAAGAGCTCTGGCTGTTTTCAGGGCTCTCTGTTTGCAGTGGCCCATTCTAACACGGCCTTTGCCTTTCAGAAGAGAGGTTCCTCACTCCCAAGAGTCTCACCTCCATATCAAAGAAGATGTCCAGGCCACGCTATGTACGTTTCGGGTTTACGGCCCCAAGAGCTTTCTGTCCACAACAGTTGCAGCCCTCTCTGGTGTGTCGATAAATGCAAAATAGTGCACACGTGCAGGATGTAATTGTGGTCTGCTGCATGCCGTCATATATGCACAGTGGTGGAGGGTGCATGCACATTTTAAATGCCAGACTTTTCAGAAGTGTGGCAATTAGGGCAGGTCTGAGCCCCTTGTATATTGCAGGGGTAACTGTTGTGGCACAAGTGTGTCCTTCACTAGGGGAGCCTGTGGAATTTGCTGTCTGGTAGCTCTCAGTCCAATGCAAAGTGAATCGGATCTCTGACGTTGAGCTCTTTGGTGCCTTGAACTGCATTCAAAGAAACCTGAATAGCACGGAATAGCTCTGTTAGGTCCTTGCTGCCTTTCCATTAACACTGGATGGATGGATGGATGTGTGCCCCCTCTCTTCCCTTCCCAGAGGTCATGTGGCAGCCTCTCAGAATTGTTCCCTGCGTGTGGTTATAAAGTTGAAAAGCTGGACCAGAGAAGTCACAGTACTGTATATCCACTTTCAGGTCTCCTCTAACATTTTCGATTTTACATTAGGAGTAGCTGGAGAGTTCTCCACTCTGATTGCTTGGAGTGGGATATAAGTCTTGTTCCCCTGACCTTGGAAAGAAGGTGATCAGAGGCAGGGCCTTTTTGTTGGTGGCCCGTCTCCTTTACAACTCTCTTCCCCAGGGCTCTTGCTTGACACACATTCTGTTAGCTTTTCTTAATCGCTTCTCTGTTCTCCCCAACTTCTAATGAATGACTAGCTGTGCTTTCAGTGTTGGCTGTTTGGCTGCTTTTATTCCTGTTTTCGGTTGGTTACATTTTTTTGATTACATTTTTTTTTGTAACAAGAGAATGGAAATAATGTAAATTTTTAAAGTACAGGCACGTCGCAGTATCCACTGACGTTCCATTACGGGCCCTTCTGTGGAAACCTGAAACTGTGGATACTGGGGTCGCCTTTTTAAAGATAGGGGACCATCAGTGTTTTTTCTGCAACAAGGTAAAAAAATGTGATTTGTTTAATATTTCCCTATCTTTTTAATAGGGTCTCTGGATCCCTGGTATCTGTGGATAACTGAAACAGTGGTTACCGAATCAGTGGATACTGGGGCATGCCTGTATATTGCTATTCACAGCCTAGTCTCAGTGTTCCATTTATATTCAGGGCTTTTCTCCTGTCTCCAGCTCCTCTTAAGTAAAAAGTGAAAATCCTAAAATTTAGCCTGTAAAAAGGCTAAAATTCTGGACTCATAATCCAGGCCTCTCACCCTTCTGCCTCAGATTAAGAGAAGGTGAACGTGAGAGAATTGTCCATCAATATGGGAATTGACAAAATGCTTCTGTGTCTCCATCTCTTTCCTCCCTCTTCCCTCCCTCTGAGGGAAGGAGAAAGTAGAAGATACTTGCCTTGTTGGGTGAATACATCACAAGTAAAGTGGGGAAATGGCCCCCTTACCATATTTTGGTGCTCTCAGATGGTGACCGTGTGTTCTGGGCTCATTAGGTAGCATTGCTTCACTGTGCTGACTTTGCGCACATGTGAGAGAGAACCGAAAGGGCCAGGCATGGAAAGAGCAGTGGCCGTATGGATATGTGGACTGATTTGAGTTTTTGGAACATTCAGAGCCCCCATGGGTCTGTTCTAACCCATCATCGAGGAATGCCTTTCAAATTCATGGTGTCTGATAATGCCGTTGATTTTAGATGGGCTTCTAGATAACTACAGAGCACAACAATGAAGTGCTTGAAGCCACTGTGGAATGCCACCGGTGAAGGTCATGGGGAAGTTGAGGGAGTTTGGTGCATGTGCGTGCTCTGTTCTTTGGGGAATCTTTCCATTACCAGTGCATGCATCTGGTTCTTCTGGGAAGCATCACAGGGCGGGTAAGTGGGTTTGCGCTCAGAGGTGGCTAGGAGGTGTACTGGTATGGTGTGGGTGCGGAGGACTGGGACTTCTGCAAGGGCAAGGAAACGTCTTCTGCCATTTTTCACTTCTGCATATGTGCTTTTAACCCTGGACCAAGGGGAGCATGGAGCATCCACTTCCATTGAGGCTGGAGCAGTTCCATTCAGGGCATGTCATGAAGGAGCAGGGCAGTGCTGATGCAGATTCAGCCCTCGTCTTTTGCGATTCCTGCCGCATCACCTCCTTCACCTTGCCAAGGGGGCGGTCCCGTTCAGGGTGACTGCCAGTTTGCTGGCTGAGTAGGGTTTTTCTTTGGCCACCCTTGCCTCTGACAGATTTGTTAATTTTACTGCAGCTCTCCTTCTCTGCAGGTGCAAAGCCCTGCTGGATCAGACCAAAAGGGGCCATCTAGGCCAGCATGCTGCTTCCATTTGTGGCTGGAAGACCGTTCTGGAAAGCCTCCTGCTCCCACAGTGGCATAGCTAAGGCACCTTGCATCTGGGGACATAAATTTTTTTAACACTGCCTTCCCCTCCCCCCATAACACTCCTACAATCCAAAAACGCTCAGAAGGCCTCTCCTTCCTGGTCCTTAGAAGGCCTCTTAGAGGTCTCACAAAGGCACTTCTGCTTTTTATCTTTTGGAGGCCTCTAACACACCCTCTAGGTGTAGTACCAATGGCAATGTACCCCCTGCCTCTCCCTTAGCTTCACCACTGCCAGTCCATTGCAGGTTCCCAACTGCCATTAATAAATCCATGAATGTTTATAATCCCCCTTCAAAGCCACCTGGGCCACTGGCCGTGATGGCCTCTTGTGTTGGGGATCTGTTCTGGGCTCAAAGGATGCTTGCTGAGAGGACACAAGTGCCTTCTGTCTATGACCATTATTCCCCCTCTCTCTCATCTGGCAGGCGGAGTTCCTAGGCTTTCCTTCGGAGGATGACGCCGCTCAGAGCTCATTGCGGGCTGCTTTACGCTCAAAAAGAGGTAAGGGGCTTATTGTGGATGTCGCTGTGTCGTTTGGATTCTGCTGGGCCAAACTTGGGGGTAGCCTGAATATCCGCGAGCAACAGAACAGTGCATAAAAATTCAGCTAAGAAATTTCCGGTGAAGCAGACAAAAGTCGGTTGGCCTAAAATAAAATACCCTTGCACATACCCCCCAAAAACCTTGTCTGCAAAGAAAGATGCCCAGGCTTTGTCTTTGCAGCTCCAAAAGGCATTTGCAATCCTGGGAAGTGTGTTCCAGTTTGGAATTACAGAATTCAATCCTTTTACAAGACAAGTATTGAAATCAATCAATCAATCAATCACTACTATTTATATACCGCTTTTCAACATAAAGTTCACAAAGCGGTTTACAGGCAAATAATAACATTAACGTTAAAGAGATATCAAAGGCATGTGCCGAGTTCTGTGGCCTTGAACGGTGTACCATGGCCACATCAAAGGGATAACTCGGGCTGGCGATAAGCACTGTTGCTTTCCAGCATCGGCACCTGTGCGTGCCTCCTTAGTCGTCATCAAGCTGCTACACTGGTCCTGTGTTGCAGCATCTCCCACAAATAAGCAGCTTCTCAGGTGGCTGGAATTAGGACCCGTTTGGGGATGTCGTTGCCGGGCTCCCTCTGAGGATAGCTGGGCATGGCTCTTTTCCCCTTGTTTTCGCTCCTCCACCCATCTGTCGGGCTCTTTCTCTTTTTGTCTCAGTGTCTGGCGTTTCGTATGACTCCGAGCTCCCTTAATCCCTTTTGTCATGTCATTTGGCTGAGCTCATTTGGGTTGGGTGGCGATTACGTGGCTCTCGATCCAGACATGGGAGTTTTGCTTGTGCTTCAGCTCCCGGCTCGTACTACCTGCTTGCCTATTCATGGTGGCGCCCCAACCAAAGAATTGTGCATGGATTCACCCTAATGCCTTCTAACCAGCAAATTAGTGTGCATCTATATTGTGACTTCAGCCTACTTCCTGGACTGCTGAAGGGAGGTGGTGCTTCCAGATTTTGGGAGGCCCCTGGGAATTGGGTACCAGACACTTGCAAAGCTGGCTTGGGCGCCCTGTTGTTGAGGGTGGGTGGGATTTGCTGGTTTATTTACTTGCTTGAATTTATAGCCTGCCTTTCCTTTGCCAAAGCAAACGCCCGAGACGGTTTACGTCTTTTAAATAAATTTAAAAGAATTAATCCTTCATTTAGTTACAGCCGTGGCAATGAGGTTTTGGAAGGAGAACTCTCACCTGTGCCCAAGCCAGTTAGATTTCCCAGCTGGGACTGTTGGTTGTGCCCAGCCGAAAAAGCTAACAGGGCAGTAGAGAGCCCACAGATTTCCTTCGCGGCCACAGCTGTGAGTGCCAGGTGGACTTGTGTCTGCTGCCATCTTCCCACTACCTCCTTAGGCTTCCCAGTGGACCCTTAGCCCTGGCTTAGCACTGCGCTGTGGTGGGAAGTGGCCGCAGTAGCGCACCATCAGCTTCTCCACGAGCCCCGGCAGGTGGAGAGCAGTGGCACAGGTGTGCTGGTGCGTGCGAGCTTGGAAACGCCGCGTCTCCTTTCCACAGTGGCGGCGGCGGAGGTGGAGATGCTTCCACTGTAAAGGCTCCCTCCTCTTTCCGCAGGTGCGGGTCTGCCAGCCCGAGGCAGGAAGAAGCGGGCACTCGCCGAGGACGCCGTCTCCAAGCGGCTGGCCAAGCTGAAGGCTGCGGAGTCTCAGCGGGAGCGGATGGTGAAGGCCTTGGCGGAGCTGCTCCAGGGGGCCAAGGGCTCTCCAGCCAGGTTGGAGAGGCTGCCGGCAGCTGGCCCCAAAGCAGGCAGGATGCTTCCCGAGCAGACTAAGCCAGCCCCAGAGGCTGGCGATTCCGTAAAACCCACCGTCCCTCCTGCCCTCCCGCCCCCAGCGGAGCAGAGCCCTCGCCCCATTGCGTCACCCAGGCCGCGAGGCCGGCCACGGGGCTCCTTCACGAAGAGGCCCACGGCGAGACCCGGGCCCCCTTGCCAACGCGGCAAAGCTCCGCAGCCCGCCCCAGAGGCCGCCAGCAGCGCTCCGTCGCCCTCGCCGTGCCAAGTCGTCAGCCCGCCTGCCCCGCCCCTCGAACCGTCGAAGAAGCCCCCCCTCATCCTGAAGTTCTTCTCCAAGTCCAGCCGGCACAAGTCCGGCCAGTTGGTGGTCACCCACGTCCGGCTCAAGGGCCCCGGCCACCGGAAGGGCCGCAAGAGGAAGTGGAGTGTCGTGCCGAAGAGGAAAGGCTCCCCGCTTCCTTCCCGATCGGCCTCTGAATCCGAAGCCCCTTCGGCAGAACCGGACGTATCCGCCCCGGAGCCAGAACAGGAAGAGGGCGCTCCGGAACCTGCTCCGACGTTGCAGCCGGAAGTTCTCGCCCCAGAGCCCCAGCCGGAACTCCTTGCTCCAAAGTCGGAGGCAGCTGCTCAAGAGCCAGAGCGGCCGCCAGAGCCCCCAGCCCCGAAGCCGGAGGCCCCTGAGCCAGGAGAGAGCACCCCCGCTCCGCCCAGCAGCAGCCCACCCTGGAAAGCAGGGCAGCCGCCCCCGCCCCAGAGCGACGGGGCGGGCGTTCCTTTGGAGGAAGGGTCTTCGGACGCTGCCCTTTCCCCCCGGGCGCAGAGCTCCAAGCGAGGGCGTGGCCGGCCACCCCTCACCCCGACCCAGCGGGCCCAGCGTGCGGCCACCCAGCAGCTGCCGGCCAAGGCCAGGGAGGAGGCTTTGGCGGCTGCCCAGCAGTCCGGCGCCTCCGGCCCCGAGGAGGTGCCCGCGCACAAGGCCACCTTCCTGAAGAACATCCGCCAGTTCATCATGCCCGTGGTGAGCGCCCGCTCGTCCCGCCTCATCCGCACCCCCCCGCCGCTTTATGGACGAGGCCCCGCCAAAGGCGGCCAAGGTGGCGGAAAGCCCTGCCCCTGAAGGGCCTTGCCCCGACAAGCCGGAGACTCCCCTGTCCTCGGTGCAGGCAGCCCCCCTGCAGCCAACTCCCCCACCCCCTGGCCTTCCCGACAAAGGTACCTCGAAGACCGCATCGCCTCCACCTTCCCCAAGCGTGCCCCATCTCGCCCCCTCCACCCCTGCCCTGCCCGAGAAGCGCCGCGCGATTCTTCGGGAGCCCACCTTTCACTGGACCTCCCTGAGCCCCACCTCGTCCCCCAAGGATACAGGCAAGGCCCTCTTCCACCTCCCCAGCGAAGAGTCGCCTCCTGTGCCCAGCGCTCCAGCCCCCGTCCCGCCCCCTGCCGCCAAGCGGACACCTCTGTTGCGGGCCCCGCAGTTCACCCCCAGCGAGGCGCACCTTAAGATCTACGAATCACTGACCATGTCCCCCGAGGAATCCGAGCTGGTCTCTGCGTCCCCTGAAATCAGGAGGAACCCCCGCGCACCCCAGCAGGAGGTGGCCACGCTCCCTTCCGAGCCAGTGGTGACCCGCAGCAGCAAGAGGCTGCTGGGAAGGACGAACCACCTCGCCTTGCCCCTCTTCACGGAAGTCTCTCCTCCGTTGGGCTGCCAGGGCAAGGAGCTCATCACCATGGAGGACGTCAACTCTCCCGGCGTGGTGCACAAGGTGGCCATCCGGAAGGTGCTGCCGCCCCCTGCTCCCGTGGAAGAGGAGGAGGAGGAGGAGGAGACGACGGCGGCCGACAGCTCAGAGAGTGAGGTGGAGCCGGCCAGCCCGTGCGCGGAGGGAGCCAAGCCTGCTCCGGAGGAGCCGAAGCCCATCATCACCGAGCTTTCCAGCATGGATAAAGTCTACAGCCTGCTCACACGTGCCAAGGTGCAGCTCTTCAAGATCGACCAGCAGAAACAGTTCAAGTTCACTCCGGTAAGAGAAGCCCTGGAAAGGGAACGGTGGGAGAGAGGGAGGAGGGGAGAGCAATCTGGGTCTGGCAGAAAGCCGGGAAATGGGGAAGAAAATCTAGGTCGTTTTGGGGACCCCTGTGGACAACCTTGCTTAGCCGCTCTTCGGCATTTTCTCTTCCTCAGTGGCCTGCTGCAGCTCAGGCATGCCCCAGTCTCCACTGCGGTTCTGTTCTGGTCCCCACCGTGGATACCTGAAACCATGGCTAATGGGGACACTTTTTTTTACAGACAGGGGAACATCAGTGGTTTTGCTGCAACAAGGTTTTAAAAAAAGAGATTTGTTTATTAATGTTCCCCTTATCTTTTAATAGGTGTCCCAGTATCCATGATATCTGCACAAAACTTTAGCACTAGGGTCTCCAAACTGTTTCACCGTCTCAGTTATCCACAAGGTTAATAGTGACCTGTTTAGAAAATGCCAATTAGATGCATTTGGGTGCCTCTGCTTGCTTTCCTTAACTGTGTCCTTGAGGAGAGGATCTGAGAGCTATGCAAGGGCGCCGAAGTTTAGTTTCCTGGCCGCAGCCACATCTGTGCAGCCTCTCTCCTCCCCCCCCATCTTTGCGCACACTGCCATCCATGAGACAAATTAGTTGGGGCTTATCTAAGTCTCATTCATTTCAATGAGCCTTTTTTATTCTGCCGACCTTGGGATACAGCCTTTCGTTTTCGTCTCTCACATTGGTCTCCTTCTAGTTCTAGAGGGTCTGGAGGTGTGTGTCTAATGCACCCCCTCCCCACCCCAAATTGAGCAAATAGAATAATTCACACCAGCTGAGTTCTCTGTTCTGCAACTGAACGCCCTTTGGGGTTGTGTGTAAAAGAAAAATTATGTATCGGCTTGTGTGCTGATTTTTGCATTCTTATTTCTGGTTATGTTTAATCCCCACCCCAGTCTGTTTCTTAAGACTGAATGGTTGGAAAGCTACAGTCTGTAGGTCCGGTAGATGGGTAGACGCGTCCCTGTGGTACACATCGATAGCACTAATCTCACAGAATAAACACTTCTGGGATGAGAGCTGCCATCTCAGTGGAAGGTGACTGCCCCTTGTAGCCCAATACACCCTTGTTGCTTGGCACATTCAGCTATGGCAGGGAGGACTCCAAATCCCTGCTCCCCAGAAACCTTCATCCAGGTGTCTCTTCCTTATAGGGATCTCATACTGTCAAGGCTGAGGCCTTTGAGACTCCAAAAGCTCAGGGCGAGCAAGAAGCAACTTCTGATCTCAAAGGGGCAGGAGAAGACAGAAGAGAGGCCAGGAAACAGGTAACTGGTACCTTGTGTGGACATGTATGTGGAGCCTTGTAGCCAAACTCCAGCTAATTATAGCTTCTGGAGCCAGCAACTCTGTTTAGAGGCATGGAAGATGCGTGTGAGTTTCACTTGCTCGGCTTTGTGCCGTGAGAGATTCATGGAAGCATAGTTGTTCTCTGCCTTCCCAGAGGGTATTCTGGCCTGTTGGGCAGCGAAGGTGGTGAATACAATGGTCTTCAGGCTTTTCTCATGCCATGATCCAAACAAAGGAAGGACTGGAGACCCACTGCCAGTCCTGCCCTCCTCCTTGGGTCCCCATCCAACCCTGTCTCTGCCTGCTCCCACTTGCCCTGTTTTCCATCAACCTCTTGCGACTACATCACAACCCAGTGAGGCAGCAGCCTGAGCAGAGCTGCAGGGCAAGACAGCGAGAAGAGACGGTCCAGGACTCGGTTTTGATAGCCATGCTTGGATTCGACCCTCTTGCACAGGCTTTGAAAGGTTGCGGCAAACCCTCCCCCCCCATGAGGCTTCGTGACCCCATTGAGGTCCCGATCCACAGGGTGAGGTGCGCTGTTGTATTAGGTCAGCTCTGTTACCTGTTTGCTCTTCCTTTGCAGGGCCAGGAGTCTCCAGTCCAGGGCCCACGGATCAAGCACGTGTGCCGGCACGCCTCAGTGGCCCTGGGGCAGTCTCGTGCCATGGTGCCTGAGGATGTGCCCCGCCTCAGCGCCCTGCCACTGCGGGAGAGGGAGGAGATTGCTGCGTCGCCCACTGTCGAAGGTGAGTGGCTTAAGCAGAAACTTCCTGGGCGTTCCTGTTCCCTGTATTCCCAGTGATCTGTGTCGATGCTTATTTGAATGAATGGGCGTGGCAGCAATTAGGGGAGGGACCGTATCTCTGTGGGTGGAGCCTGTGTTTTGCATGTAGAAGATCTGTGGCATCCAAGGTCAATTCCAACTCAAAAATTCTGTGTGTGTCCCAGGAGGTGTTGGATTGAGCCCCCTTCTTGCCAACAGTGCGTAGTCCACGTATCGGGTGGGTTTCTCTCCAGCCAAGCCATCCTCTTGCTTCTCCTCCCCATCGTTGCACCTGATACGCGGTTTAAGCAGTCCTGGGCCTTATTTCCAAGCATAGGATTGTGGCTTCTTTTACGACCACACAGCAGCAGCCCAACTAATAGCTAGGGAAGGACTTGTTAGGAAGCGTGTAGCCATGTTTTTTTTAAGTTTATATAAACAGAACTTTCCTTTTCCCACTTAGCTAATTAGATCATCATGCCACGGTTCATTTTCTGCTGACTGAGTGTAGCTTTCCACAAGCACGCATTTTCAGGAAACCCAAAGATGCACGCTGTGCAATAGATCACAGCTCCGCTGTTGCAGCCTGCTAACCTTTCTGCCCTTTCCCTTCCGCAGAGACCTCCTCAGCCTCGGAGAGCGAGAGCGGTCACCAGAAGCAAGTGAAGGCCGATACGGCGGTCAAGGCCGCTCCACCCCCCGTGCGCCGCCACATCTCCCACAAGAAGAACCGCATGACGCGCTGTGGGAAGTGCAAAGGCTGCCTGAAGCTGCAGGACTGTGGGGAGTGCATCAACTGCCTAGACAAGCCAAAGTTTGGCGGGCCAAACACCAAGAAGCAGTGCTGCGTGTGAGTGTGTGTCCAAGGGCTTCCTGGTACTGGCCCTGGCGCATTAGTGAACCTGTTGCACTGGGCTGCTCGGGAATGAGAAGCCAGGACTCCTGGGTTCTCTTCCCAGCTTAAGAGATCAGTGCCCCAGGGCTGTGTGGATTCTGTGGTTTCACAGTGCACGTGTGTTTGGGGGACAGAATCTGGCATCCCTGAGCATCTCAGCGTTCACGTTATTTATTTTTAAGTTCATTTAACCTCCTAACCTGAAGGTGGTCTTCCAGAGCTGAAGACATTTTCCCCAGAACATCTAAAGAGGATCCAGGCATGGAAGCGGGCTCTTTGCACATGCTGGATCACGAACCACACATGGCCTAAACCTGCACATGGGAGTATGTATCTCGGTGCTGCAGTGGCATTATCATGCCATCTACACAGCGGGTCCCTGCCCTGAAGGTTTTACAGCCTAGATTACACAAGGGAAACACTAGAGGCAGTTGCAAGTGCGATTGTCTGCACTGCATCGCTTTCAGCAAGGTGTGTGGTTCAAAAGCTCATCCCTGTCCTCATCACAGTGTTGCTGGCTGCATGAATAGTAATCCTGTCTTACTCACGGGAAACAAATATCTCTGGATTCCTCCTTTAGTAGTGCTTCATTAAAGCACTCTTTGCCCGAGTGTAATTTTTGCAGTATCATAATAAAGAAAAAACCCCATAAAACCGTAGGAAGTTTTGGTGCAGAAAAGGACAGCTGTCTGTTAACTGTGCTTCCAGCCAACACAAGCTGCGCATTCTGGCTATGGCTGCAGCCATGAAAGCGGCTTTTCTGGCAAGTACAGGGCCAGCCGCTTGTGAGGAAGCTGTGAGCTACCCTAGACGCCTTTTTGGAACAAGAAGCCTGTCATTCCCCAAGGATGAGTCACACTCTCGCTCATGGGAGTAGCTCTCTTCTCACCCCCCTTATCTTCCACCACTGCCTTGTAGGAATGGCAGCAACAACTACATGGCAGATTCTGACGTAATGTACTGGAGAGTGCGGAACTAGGAACACATCCACTGTTTTCTATTTTATATTGCTGACTGTCAGCAAATCCAATTTGGTATATATTGTTGCACGTGTACACGAATCGCTGTAGCTTCTGTGCATGAATTGAGGCTGTCTGACCTGAACTCTTTATGGGAGACCAGACTTTTAGGCACTGTGTTGGTCTTACAGAGGAAAAAAAAAAAGATGGAGGCAAGTCATTATCAGATCAAATATCATTAAACTAGTGGATGCCGCCGAAGGTTGTAATAACACTCAACGGCGAATTTGTGTTTGCCTATTTACTGTTCCTATTTGGCTGTATGCAGAAGGCCTACAGGCCAACTCTAGCCCCAAGGTCAACCACAGACTGGATCATCATTCAGAATGGGCTTGTTTTGTGCTAGCCAGCCGCCATCTTGATTCTAAGAATACATTTAAAGCTCATGGACTTTCCACCTCCTCCCTTTTTATCCTCCCAGGTGTTTCTAGAAGTTTCTATTGAATTTCCCAGGCCAGGCAGTGTTCTGGTACAGGTCTTTTGCTTGCAATTAGCTATGGCGATACGATGTGGAGGGGGAACTGACTTGGCTGCTCAGCTTTGTCCTACCTTCTTGGAGGGAGGAGCTGTAGAGCTCTGCCTTCCTGTTTAGTTTGTGGCGCTGCTCTGATGATGTGTGTCTGGCTAACCGACAGGTATCGGAAGTGCGACAAGATTGAAGCTCGGCGAGTGGAGCGTCTGTCTAAGAAAGGTAACAACCGAGCGGCTGAAGATGGTTGAATGGATCGTGCTCTATGGTGCGATTGCTTGTGTAATTTTGTGTATGTGTGCGGCCTCTTCGTGTATGTGTGGTGTGTGTTGGTTCTTCCGTTGTATTTTTTACGTGAGAGGTTGAAGCTTCCAGATCTTAATTCTAAGCCCCAGTCTCTACATTATATTGGCATGCCTTCCTTGCAACTCGCATTGTACTGGTGGATTATATTTTGCCAATGGTGCATCGTTATGCAACCCCTGTGTTGTGCAGAAGCTGGAATTGAGTGCAACTGAGGGCGCAATCCTAACCTGGAGTTGGGCCAGCAGAGTTTGGCCGGCACAAGGGACACTGTAAAGTGCGTTTGGACCACTCTTGGAGTTGGGGAGGATGGTGCGCATCTGTGCTGTCCTCTCTGACTCTGAGAGTGGTGCAAACATACTTTACGGTGTCCCTTGTGCCGGCCAAACTTTGCTGGCCTAACTCCAGGTTAGGACTGCACTCTGAGGATTGTCGCTGAAGGAAAAGGGGTGGCGGGTGAGGTGAGATAATGGGTGATTGGTGTTGATTGGTGTTAACCAGTTGATTGGCGGGCTGAATGAATGGATTCTTGAGCACCCAATGCTCCGCCTGTGGGAGGGGAAAAAAGACACTGGGTGGGGAGTATTCGTATAATGTTTCCAGCTAGGAGTTGCTGATCCGCTTTTAAACGTCTTCACATTTTAAGAGAGCAAGAGATGGTGGCACGTATGTCAAGTGAAAGACGGGGGGGGGGGGAACCCAGCACTCCGTGTGTACAAAGATCTGTGTTAGCAAATGCAAGATGTGTGTTAGCCAAATCCTGTGTCTTTGTGGTTTGCTTGCAGTCGTGCGTAGTTCCAGCCGCCCCGCCCAGCTGGCTCCGAATCCGGTGCCACTGGATGCTGCCTTAACGCTGCAGCCATTTTGAGCACGCTCTTTCTTCCCTCTCTCCGGAGCATCCGCCTGGAGGGGAGGCAGCAGCCTTGTTCCAACCCGTGCCGTGGAACAGGTTCCCAAGAATCCTGAAGTGGTCTGCTTCAGCAAGCTCTCTAAAGGTGGCTTGCCTCGGGACGGGCCTAGCCGAGCTCCTGCGGCCATTGACTGGTGTACCTCCCGGGGGGGGGGGCTCCTTTTCACAGCTGCAGGTGTGCCCGAGGTGAGGCCGTGGAGGTGGCATCCAGCCAGAAGGAAGTAACTGGGCTGCACCTTGACTTAAGCACTGTGCTCATTACCACATTCCTTTAGGGATCTTTCTTTGTTTAGATTTGTAGCCCACCCGACCCCCAAGGGCTGAGGGCAGGTAGCACTACTTGTACAGCTCCAAGTTTGTTTTCCCCCCCTAAGGTGTTAGATTGTCCAACTTTTAGAATCTGTGATGGAATTGTAATTTAAATACTGAATAAATTGCCTACTTTCACAACCAGTTCCTCTCTTCTGCAATGTTGCGTTTGAGTTCCTGAACGCTCGGGCGTATGCCAGCTGGCCCTGCGACGCAGCTTAACTTCTCGTTATGTCTCAGTTTGACCCCTCAGTATCCTCCGGGGCTAACGGCTGTAGGGTCTGCAGGCCTGACTCCCCAGATTGAATTGGGCCTGTGTTTCCCCTGGTCTTCCCTGTGTCCCAGGGGCGGAATGTTCCTCTCCTGCACTGAGTCACACGGCCTGAGTCCCGTCTCATTTCCAAAGGCTGGTGTCACCTGAGGAACGATATTTATCACAGTCACATCCTGCCTCTCTCCCAGGCAGGGACTCCCAAACGGTCTCCCATCCAGGTACTGACCGGATCCAGCCCTGCTTAGCCAGCAGCGAGGGGACAGTTTCATCTGCCACCAGAACACAGCCCCACATCTTGAAATTCTTGGCCCTTTACTCTCCCTTTAATACTCGGCTCCACATGAGACTACGAACCACAGGCATGCCCTGGTATCCACTGGGGTTCTGTTCCGGACCCCACTGTGGATACCTGAAAGTGTGGATACAGGGGACGCCTTTTTAAAGATAGAGGAACATCTGTGGTTTTGCTGCAACAGGGTAAAAAGAGATTTGTCTAATGTTCCCCTATCTTTTTAATAGGCATCCCAGTATCCATGGATAACTGAAACAGTAGATACTGAATCAAGGGATACCGGGGCACGCCTGTAATAATATAGAGGCATTCCCTGTAATAATATAGAGGCATTCCCTGGTGTCCGCTGGGGTTCCGTTCCGGACCCTGCTGTGAGTACCTGAAACTGTGGGTACCGAATCAGTGACCCTCGCGCACACCTGTACTGTATTGCAGGCTGTGGCAATTCAACTGGGCTTCAGGGCCGTTCCTGTGACTGAAGCAGGAGACTCTATATCAGTTGAGACACTTAAAAGCTGACATATTAACTTCTCATTCCCACCCCCACCCCCTGCTCATCTTGCTGTTCTGGCTGGGGTCCTTTGAAAACTCCTCCCTTGTGACCTCTGTCAATCTGCAAAACAAAAGGGAAGGATACCTGCATTCCTGAAGGGTTTGAGGATTTAAACCGAGCCAGACCCTAGAGCCTGCTATTGCAGTGTGATCCTGCAGCACTATCAGATCTCAAAAATTGGCCCCGGGTCTCCTCCCGCTGGGTTAGTCATGCACCAGGCGGAAGGGTGAGGAGTGCCTCTTTGCCCCCCTCCCCTTCTGACCAAGGGCAGGTTGTGGTAGGAAATGTTTAAACGTCTAAACATTTTACGTGTCATGCTTCTTGTGTGCCTGAAGCATCCCTCTGTTCTTACAACAACCCTGTAAGGTCGGCCAGCGTCCTCCTTATTCCCGTGCTGCCGGTGGCGGAGAGGAAGTGGCTGGGCAAAGTAAGGCTGCCTAGTGAGTTCACGGCAGAGGCAAGGTTCAACCCCCGGGGACCCCCAAATTCAGATTTAAAAAGTGGTGCTCCCCGAAAAGAAGCTTCTATGCCAAGCTGTGTGTGTGAGCTGTTCAGGTAGCTGCTGACCCCTTTGTCCAGACTGGTTACGAGCCACGATGACAGCTGCGTGGAACCCCCATGTTTAGTGGTAGTCTACCTCAGTGCCAGTTTGAGCAGGAGGGGGACGCAGTGCCAGGAGAAGGTTTTTAGTGCCTTAATGTCCTGCTTTGCGGGATTCCCAGAGGCACCCAATTAGCAGCTGTGGGAAGCAAGACTCTAGACTTGGAAGAGTCTTTGCACCGATCCTCCTTATAGGAGCTGCTGCTATAAATTGGGGAGGGGGGGAGTTGTTATCTGTTGCTCTAGGGGATGATCACTGATTCTCTCCCCTTCTAGCTTCTAAAAAGGAGCTGACCTCTGCTGGGTGGGGTGAGAGCAACTTCTAGCCAGGGGGCCTGTGGGTGGGGCTGTGGGATATCACAGGTATCTCTGCAACAATACAGTGGGGGGAGGGGAATCTCTGACTGGCTTGCGTTGGGGGGGGAAGGAAACTACCAGTCAGGAAGGGGTGGGATTGGCTTCTCCCCAGAGAAGCCATTGTGACCTGAATTGGGGGAGCCTGAATTGGGGGAGGGGAGTCAACAGACCTGGCCCGGTGGTGTGTGAGAGAGGATGCCATTACCTGCCTGCAGACTGGAGAAGCACTGATGATGTGAGCAATTATTGGGGGGGGGGGAGTTCTGGAGGGGGGAAATGAAGCAATATGGTGGGCTGGATTTTTGGATCTGCTTTGGGCAGAGATTGTTCTGGTGGCTACAGGGGAAGCCAGTCTCCTAAATTCTCTGTGCAGAACTGTGGGGGGGGGCATTGCAGGAAGGAGAAGTGTGGGGGGCAGCTAGAAACCAGAGTGCTTTGGGCATCCGGTAACTGGGCTTCTGAGCCTTCCCCCCCCCCCACCCTCTTTTAACTCCTTCGCTTCTTTTTCAACTTCATGCCTTTTCCCACCCCGGCCAAAAAGAGGCAATTCTCCCCCGCCCAAAAAAAAAGGGAGGGGGAATATGTGTTTGCGCTTTATTACAAATCAGTGTAAATCAACCACTGAAGAGGTGTGCTTGCCTAGCAAACACAAAAAAGGAGAGTTGTGGCACTGGATGTGGCCAAAGGTTTCCAGGAAGCAAAGCCTCGACTTGCAGCAGACAATCCCCAGAAGGTTTTGACACAATGATATGGTGAGTTCTTTGGAGGCGCTGCAGATGAGCACCACTCTTGCGCTCCCGGGAGTGCGCCGCTTGGAATTAACTTCTGAGTCAATACCAACTGTGCTTCTCCAGGGCTAGCTCCCCCCCCCCCAAAAAAAAACATTGGATTGCCAGGTTTCCTCTTGGCTGCCCCCTTGGGCCTGCAAGTCTGGCTCAGAAGAGGCCAAGCCAGCCGTCCTGCCTTTGGCTCTGACCTCCCCCTGCCCCCCCCCCACACCTCCCCTTGGCCTCGGATGCTCCAGTCTCTTTGTATTGGAAATGAGATATTTAACAAGGGTGAGCCTGGCTCCCTGAGCAAAGAGGCAATTTGCCAGCCTATTGAGAGAGGCAGGGGTGGGCCCCAGCACAGCCATTAAGTCCCAGGAATAGGCAGTTACAGTTACAGCAGACTGCATCAGATTACCGGAGCCGCCAGCTGATAACCGCTGGTAGCTTTTTGCAAGCGGGGGTTGGAAGATGAAATGTATTTATTAAGGTAAGTGAGCTTCCTAAGACACGGCCCCAGGTCAGGCCAAAGGTTTCGAACCACAGGGAGCTCAAGAGCTGCTGCAAGGTGTGTTAAGTGTTTCTCTTTCTCCCCTGTGCCCCACCTCCTCTTCAAGGGACGTGTGTGCGTGCGTGCGTGTGTGTGTGGGGGGGGGGAGGCAGGGGTAGAGGGAGGCTGGACGGAGCAAGCTGGGCAGCAGCCACCTCCAAATTTGCCCACATCCGCTGTGTTTTTGATCTGCAGGCCGTACCGTGGTGAAGCCCATCGTGCCCTGGGATTCGGAAGATTCTCAAGAGGAGTTCCCCGCCCCCTTCGAGGTCATGCTGGGGGCCACCGAGACGGCAGAGCAAGACTCCTTGCTGCAGCGCAAGTCGGCCCGGCGTTGCGTCAAGCAGAGGCCCTCCTATGACATCTTCGAGTCCTCGGAGTCGGAATCGGAGCCGGTCTCCGGCCCAGCCACGCAGCGCCGGAAGTCGTCCCGGGACTCGGGTGAGGCGCCAGCCAGTCGTGTAGAGGGAAATTTGTTCCCAAGTGGTGCGTGCAGGTTGCCACCTACTTCGGCATATAAAGGGGTCTGTGCGTGCGCACATGCCAGGAAGCCGTGGCTGGTTGTGGCTTCCCAAGACATGCTTGTGTCGTGGCACATGGTTACCTGTGACCAGGATTCAAATGAAATTTGCATGTGGATCTAGCGTTTCAATTAGGATCTTGCTCTCCGCGCATTGCAGCACACAAAGTGGCTTTTATTGTTCTGGAGGCCTGGTGCCAAGAACCACAGCCATATGCGCTTCCCTGGAGAGGCACAAATGCCTCCAGAACCTGCCATAGTTGGAAGCCTGTGGACGGGGCATGGCAGGACTTCCTCCCCTTCTCCGTTTTTTGTTTTTGCATTCAAACAAGGCAAGCAATTTTAAGTCCCAAGTGTTAAGGGGCCAGCTGAGTTGCTGGGGTACTGTGAGAAATAGGAAGTCCTTGTACTCCTGGGGGATGGATGGAAGCAGACTGGAAAGGCTATGCTTTGCTGACCGGCAGTTCCCTATTCAGGGGACGTGGTGGCGCAGCGAGTTAATCCGCTGCTGCTGGGCTTTCCGACCGGAAGGTTGGGAGTTCGAGACTGCGTGACGGAGTGAGCTCCCGTTGCTTGTCCCAGCTCCTGCCAACCCAGCAGTTCGAAAGCACCTAAAAATGAAAGTGGATAAATAGGGACCACTTCGGTGGGAAGGGAACGGCATTCCGTGCGCTACGGTGTATAGTCATGCCGGCCACATGACCACAGAAGCTCGTCCTCAGACAAAACGCCGGCTCTACAGGCTTAGAAACGGAAATGAGCACCGCCCCCTACAGTCGGTCACGACTAGACCATTCGGTCGTGGGGAAACCTTTACCCTTTACCTTAGTTCCCTATTCTGTTTCCAGATCTGCTTCCCATGGACTCGGAGGAGCAGAGCCGGCCTCGCAGGACCCCTCTCCAGCCTGTGGTGCAGCTCAAGGCCAGGAAAAGGCCAGAGAAGGTAAGGCTGTAGCAAGGGGCAGGTACACGAGGAGGACTCCCATTCTAGAATCCCAGGAGTAACTCTGCTTTTGGAGAGCTTCTTTTGGCTGTTGCCACAGCATTGTTGGCTTTTCAGGCTTTTGGGTGTGTGTGTGTGTGTGTGTGTGTGTGTGTGTGTGTGTGCGTGCCTGACAGCACAATCCTAACCTGGAGTTAGTCCGGCACAGTTACGCCAGCAAGGTTTGGCCAGCTCAAGGACCACTGTAAAGCGCGTTTGAACCACTCTTGGAACCAGGGAGGATGATGCATGTCTGTGTGCCGGCCTCTCTGACTCCGAAAGTGGTCCAAACATACATTAAGGTGTCTCTTGTGCTGGCCTAACTGTCCTGGCCTAACTCCAGGTTTTAATTGCACTCCTGAATGTTTGAGATGCTTTTCTGTTGGGTGTTTTGATTCTAAAAAAAAAAAAGAGCTTGATTCTGGCTTTGAGTTAAGTGGCTTTGAGCATGAGGGAAGCAGTACCTAGATGGCTTTTAAAATAAGGCAGCAGCCTTCTTTCTTAAACCACTTGGTCCTCCTGCTTGAAGGGAGGAGGAAGCACCATCCCTTTTGTATTATTGCATCTCCTGCTTCACCCACTAAAATGTTCGCTGTATTGGAGCCGTCTGGTTGACCCATGTGCTGTCCTCCCAATTCTCCAGGATGTCCCGTCTTCTGGCACGCTCCCTTCCTTCGCCAATGGCTGGAACGGGAAGCAGAAATCCACAGATGGCATTCATCGGCTCAGAGTTGATTTCAAGGTGAGGAGACAAGCATCTGGCGGAGAGAGAGACAGCCAGCCAGCCCCTGGAACTTAAGAAGAACTCCAGAGGATTAGGCCAAAAGGCTCATCTAGCCCAGCTACCTGTATCTCACGGTGGCCCACCACGGAACACACAAGATAACAGGATCCCTGCATCCTGTTGCCACTCCCTTGTATTCCAAGAGAGACTACTCCTGGTTTTAGGTTGCACAATGCCCATCATAGATTGACACAGTGATATTAAGCATACCATCAGTTGCCTGGCAGCTGGAACACCGTGAAGTTCATTCCCTTTTAGAGGGACCCCCCCTTTTTTCAATCTGGCTTGGCACCTTCTCTCATGTTTAGGTTCCACTTCTGTGATTCGTGTGTTTTTTAGGGCTATCAGCCAAATCCAAGTTCACTGAAACACCTGGAACTATACTCTCCCTTCCCAAATCAATTGAAACAACCAGGTGGGAAACGCACGGGTAAATCATACTTGAAATTTGCACATTGGAGTTTTGTCCAACGTAGCAGGAGGGAGTTGGCTTTTTCTGGCTGCTTCTGAGCCCTGTGCAGAAATTGCTAATTGCTTTAGAGCAGTGTTTCTCAACCAGTGGTCCTTGTACCGGTGTCTGATGGTACATGTCTTGCTACCTGACAGCAAGACCAGCAGTGCAATGTGACTAGCTGCGAGTGCGCACAGCAGGCAGAGCTCCAGTGTGCGCTTTTGACATGCTCAGAACAGCCGTCTCGTCCTCCCTGATCCTCTTACCCCGGCGTTTGTCTTGTAGGAAGACTGTGATCTGGAGAATGTCTGGCTGATGGGCGGCCTCAGCATCCTCACCTCTGTGCCGGTCACTGCGCAGCTGGTGTGCCTCCTCTGTGCCAGCAAGGGCTTTCATCAGGTGCGGTTAACTGGTGTGGGTAAGGGTGCCTGCATTTGGGGGGGGGTCAAGCCATCCTTTGGGGTGGAGAAGGTTGAAGAGCGACCACCTTGGGTTGGAGCATCACAGTTGAAGGGACGTTTCACAAACACCCTGGCTTCCAGCCTTCTCGCTGCAGGAGGGACCTAACGCCACTGTGCTTTGCAGCTTGTGTTCTGCCAGGTCTGTTGCGACCCCTTCCACACTTTCTGCCTGGAGGAGGATGAGCAGCCGTTGCCCGAGCAGGAGGAGAGCTGGTGCTGTCGCCGCTGCAAGTTCTGCCACGTCTGTGGTCGCAAAAACAAGGCGTCCAAGGCAAGGGGGCATGGCTTAGTGTCGCGCTTTTTTGCAGAGGTGGGCTGGGGCTCTGCCAGAAAACAGAAGGAAACATCTTTGTCATAAGGACTAGAAACTTGTTCCTCTTGTTAACGAGACTTCTGAGACTGTGTCCCCCCCCCCCGAGTAGTTACTATTACTACATGGGTTGACAAAAGCTCTAAACTCCTCTTTGCATCCATGCATATCTGCTTTGTTTTTGCATTTCCCTTTGGCGTTTCTTGGGTTGGCGAGAAGGCGGTGAAGGTTCCCATCCCAGACGCACAGCTACGCTAATAGTTTGCTTTCTCCGTCTCTCAATCCGCTGCAGCAACTGCTGGAGTGCGAACGCTGCCGGAACTGCTATCACCTGGCTTGTCTTGGGCCCAACTACCCTACGAAACCTTTCCGGAAGAGGAAGGGCTGGGTAAGTGTCTCTCCTCCTGCAGGTGACAAACCGTAGCAGGGGCTCTGGGTTTATTTTTTTCCCCCTTTAGAGCAGTGGTTCTTAACCTTTTTGGAGGTACCAAACCCCGCAAGTTTCATACGTGCATTCACCGAACCCTTCATAGTTGGAAAAATATTTTTTTTTCAAATTAAAAACATAGATATATATATTTTATTAGTGCACAAAATGAACCATGCATCAGTTGCACATAAAATCACTGTGTTCAAAGAACAAAACCAACAAAACATGTATTCGTCCAACCACTTTCTTATTTTGCTTGACATAGTAAATCTGTAAATTCAGCAGCAGCAATACTCAGAGAGAAACAGAAAGTAGAACAGAAGAGCTCTCTGATCAGGACAGGACTGAACACACACACACTCACTGAGCTGAACAGACAAGCAACCAGTGTTCCTGGGATTGGCTAAATAACTTGTAACATTTACCCAGAGATCACATGGTCTTGTTACTGGGCAGAACCTAAGTCAGAACTACCCTGCACCCTCTGCTGGTCTGCTAGGCCTCAGTGATAAGCCTTACCATTCAGGCCTGCAAATTCCCAGGCCTTACTTTAATATCCCAACAACTACTGAGCGCACCAAGTTCCCTGCAGCACAGATATCAAGGCCAGCGAACAGAATGGACACACTACACATACACCTCCGCCGAACCCCTGAGACTGACTCACAGAACCCCTGGGATTTGATCGAACCCAGGTTAAGAAACACTGCTTTAGAGCACAAGGGTCAGCCACTCCCATCTTTCAGTCAGCAATCCGTCACCCTCTTCCTTTTCCAGATCTGCTCAGCCTGTATCCGCTGCAAGAGTTGTGGGGCAGCTCCGGGGAAGAACTGGGACACGGAGTGGTCCAGCGACTACAGCTTGTGCTCTGCCTGCTCAGTGCTGTATGACAAAGGTGAGCCCAGTGGGGAACATACAGTCGGAGTGTATGTTATCCGCATACATGTATGTTATCCGCATATCTGAATGTATGTTATCCGAATGTATGTTATCCCGGTATCCGCAGAAGTTCCATTATGGAACTCCCCCCCCCACCCCCGTGGATACTGAAATGTGGGGCACAATCAGTCATTCGGCCAACGCTAACTAGCTGCTAGCTAGCATTCAGCAGACGCTAGCGAGTTTGGCTGGTGCAAGAGCGGTTCTGGGCAGGGGGAGGGAGAGAGGAACTGGGCAGGGGGTGGGCGGGGTGGGAGGCATGCCGGCCCAGAGAGGAGGTGGAGTTGGGTTGCAGCCGAATTGCGGCCCCAGTTCGGGCCACATGGCTTGCTCCGCGTTAACGCCTAGGGAGGCTCCAGTGGCCTCCTAACCTGCACCGGGTAAGGCACAGGCCTGCTGACCATTCCATCCCGGCGCAAGTCAGGATTGCGCTTTTGACCCCTGATGTCTCCTGGCATCCCCTGTGGGTCAGATCCGTGGGTGCCCGGGTCTGGCCGCGTCGTCATGGCATGCGACGTTTTGGCAGTGCCGGATGGGAGCAAGCGGCTCCGTGGATGTGCACATCCCGGAGAAAGGGCATGAACGTCACGGTCATTTTGGGACGCGGGACACCCTCCTGGAAACGACCGCGGAAGGCCGCGTGTCCATCGGGTCGCCCTGTCTCCCTCTAGGGAACTACTGCCCCATCTGCTTGCACTGCTACGAGGACAACGACTACGAGAGCAAGATGATGCAGTGTGCCAAGTGCGACCACTGGGTCCATGCCAAGTGCGAGGGCCTCTCAGGTTGGTTCGGTGGCGGGAGGGCAAAAGAGCCACGGCAGGGCTAGGAGGAGAGACGGGCCACATTTTGGGGTGCAGTGGGCTGCAAACTCACCAGAGCGGCTGCTGACTCCACGTGTGTGGCTGGAGGGAGCGAGGAAGGGGGCTGTGCAGGACGGGACTTCCCCACTGCAGCCCTTCCCTTTAACCCTCTGAGTGCTGGCCAACCAAGAAGAAAAGCTCTTTGCAGAGGAATTGGGAGGAGGGAGAGTGAAGTGGGCCGAGTCAGCCCTAATTTTAACTAGTGGAACTGAGTTCCCCTGCGTTCCCCCTGCATGACATCACTGGGTGCAGGGTTAGCAGAGTTTCCTGTGAAGGCACTTATGCCTCCCCCCCTCTTGATTCCTGGCCAGGCGGTGCCTTTTGGGGTACGCCCCACTCCCCTCGCTCTGCTGTGCAACCCAGTGACCTCAGAGGGGCGCTTGGGCTGGGCCTGCGCATCTCTGATAGGCTTCTCCGCCTCCCTTCCAGACGAGGGCTATGAGATCCTGTCCAACCTGCCCGAGAGCGTGGTCTACGCCTGCCGGCCCTGTTGCGGCAGCGACAAGGCCCGGTGGCGCGACGTCCTCAGCACGGAGCTGCGCAAGAGCCTCCGACAGGTGCTGCAGGGGCTGCAGAGCTCCAAGTGCGCCAGTCTCCTCCTGCAGTGTGCGCAGGTACGGTGTCTTGAGGCAGGCCGGTTACTAGAGAGCATTGGAAAACGGGGCATTGTAATGTGAGTGCATAAAAGCCGACCTCGTTCCCCAGGTGAGCAGCCTCTTCTCCCGGATTGCCCACTACCGCAGTTTCCTTCTGCACACTGGGCAAGGGTGCGTGCAAAAGCTGTTTTTTAATTGAAGGCCCACAGTTTGGGAAACACTGCACTTAAGACAGTCATGTATGGGGGGGGGTTCTGCGATGGGGGCTCCCGCTCAGCTCCTTCACCTCTCCCCTCCCTCCTTGCCCAGTGTTGCCCGGACGACGGCGTGAAGGTCCACCTGCGGCCCTGCGACCTGCACACTGTCGGCAAGCTCTTTGAGCAGGGCCATTACTCTTCCGTGGTGAGTGTGGGGAGTGGGGGTCCCGGGGCCGGAGGCGGAGAAGGGGATTCCAGGCCCGGGACCCCTGCTGAGCGACTTCCTCTCTTTGCAGCACAGCTTCAATGAGGACATGGTGGGGGTCCTCTTGGGCCACATGGAGGAGGGTCCGGCAGGCCAGACCGCAAAGGCACTCTACATCGAGGTATTTTGTAGGAGTGGGGATGACCTGAATCCCCAATGCGAGTGGGCAGTATTGGAGGAGGGGGGGGCGGCTTAGCCCCAGCTCCCAGGCTCTCCACCTCTGTCCTTCTGCATAGCCTCTCTGGGCTTCCGTGTGACCTCCCTTCTCCCTCCTCCTTATGTTTTCAGCTGATGGGCAAATTCTTCAGCTGGTTTGATGCTCAGGATGCCAAGCACTGGACTCGCAACAGCACCCTCCCCAAGTGAGCGCTGGGTACCCGGCGGCGCAGAGGCAAAGCCTGTCCAGTCATGTTTGGGTTGGACCACGATTGCCAAGGGAGGTGGTGGGTTCTCCCTCACTGGAGACCTTCAGGCAGAGGCTCAACAGGCACCTGCTGGAGATGCTCTAGGAGGATTTCCTGCAACAGGCAGGGGGCTAGACTAGATGACCCCGTAGGTCCCTTCCAACTCTGTGGTCCCTGCTTGGGGACTTCCAGGCTCCAGTCGCACCAGATCCTATTCCCTGGCTCCCTGGGCCTTGTAGCACCAGTTGCCCTGGCCTGTTTTTTAAAGCTCTTGATGCCAAAAAGAGAGCCCCTCCCCAAGGAGCACGTATGAAGGACATTACTCCAATACAAGCAGAGCGTCTGTGTTTGGGATCTCATCAGGGCCTTCCTTAGCGTGCAGCTGTCTTCAGAGTTGGCCTCTCCAGCTCCTGACAGCCTTCTGTTCTCCCCCGACAGCGGCATGCTTCCCAATGCCGTCCTGCCTCCCTCCTCGGACCACATCTACGCTCAGTGGAGGCAGCCCGAAGAGCTCAGCCTGGCCACCAACAACCATCTGACCTCCACCGGCTCCGAGAAGACGGGTAAGGCTCCGGCCAGAGATGTTGTCGCGTTCAGGCTCCTGTGGGGTTGGCGTTCGGCGGCTCTCTTGCCGGGGAGTCCTTCTGGCTGCTGGAGTTCTCCTTGATGTGCTTGAGGCTTCTATCCCTGCTCTCCTCTGCTTTTGCAAGGCTTCAGATGGCTTTCAGAAACCTGTTCTCTGGGAGCGTGCTCGACGGTGTTCTCCCCCTCCTGTGGCCAGAGCTCAGTGCCCACCTCCTCCTTTTCTCTCCTTGCAGCTGGGAAAGACCCAGAGCACGCCTTGCCGCAGCAGCCGTCGGCTGACCCCGAGGACAAGAGACAGTGCGCCCTGTGTCTCCAGTATGGCGATGCTCCTTCTAAGGCAAGGCTGCTGCTTCCATCTCCTTGTGATGGGGTTGGAGTGCCCGGAAGGCTGGGAACTAGCTCTCCCCCTTGGATGGGGGGAAGGTGGTTAAGCCAGAGGGTGCTCCCAGACTGGGAAGTGGGCCCCTCGTCTCAAGAAGGGGGCCATTTGCACTCTCCCAAGTCAAGTCAAGAACCTTTATTGGCATAACAAGAAATAAATTACATCAACAGCCGCAGCTATTAAATTAAAGGGTTAGAGTTAGATTCGTTATCTCATTAAGAAAATTGGCTACAGCATTAGTAATCGGGGGATAACAGTCACTGAGGAAAATAGGTAGAAGATTAGGAAAAAGAAAAGATAAAGAAGATATCCACGGTTCCAGGTAAAGTTGGCGTTGGAGGGTGTGAACTGAGCAACTAAACAAAATGTGATCTAGGGAGTCAACAGAAGTATGGCAGAAGAGGCATAGTCTATCAGCAGATGGGGTATTAGCAAAACGACCATAATGAAGGGCAGAAGGAAATAGGTTTAATTGGGCCAACATAAAAGCTCTTCGTATACTTGGTTTAGTTAATAAGGTGAAATAATTGGAAGGTTTAGCTAAAGCAGGAGATAAACCAAAAAAACTAGGAGAACAAGTAGGGTTAAGAAGAGTATGAAGGTGGTCGAATTCAAACTGGAATAATTTGGTTTTAATAATAGAAAAATAATAGAAAAAGCTTCAGAAAATTTAGTGTCCACCAAGGCCTCTCCCTTATGGGTCCTGCCTCCCTCCCCCTCCACCCCTCCAGGATGCAGGGAGGCTGCTGTACATCGGCCAGAACGAGTGGACGCACGTCAACTGCGCCATCTGGTCCGCGGAGGTCTTTGAGGAGAACGACGGCTCCCTGAAGAACGTGCACGCAGCGGTGGCTCGGGGCCGGCAAATGGTGAGTCGTGGGTTGGCTCCCCGTCCAGCTCTGTGAGGCGCACCCGATTCCCTCCGATTCACTACGTTTGGCACGTAGTCGATGCGAGAGGACGGACGTTGCGCAGGCACAACGTTGCGTGTGTTATACCTGTGCAGACCCGCCCAAGCAAGCGGTGTCGTGGCGCGGTAACGCTCGCATCCGTGCCGGCTGGTGGGTTTGTTCCTCGTGGCACTCTGGTTTCCGCTGTGCCCGCCCGAGCCCATTGCCTTGACGTGTCCGTGCTCCCTCCGTAGCGCTGCGAACACTGCCAGCGGACCGGGGCCACCGTTGGCTGCTGCCTCTCTGCCTGCCTCAGCAACTACCACTTCATGTGCGCCCGTCTCCGCCACTGCACCTTCCAGGACGACAAGAAGGTTTTCTGCCAGAAGCACGTGGACCTCCTGGACGGGACGGTAAGGCGGGCGAGGGAGAGATGAGGTTTCCAGTTGTCTCTGGGCTGAGCGGACCACTGGGGTGGGGTGGGGGGTTTGAACCTGATTTGGAGGACTGGTGCTGTGAACCTCTTCTCGCCCCACCCTCAGAAGTCCTCAGCCATTCTTTTCGCCCCTTCTAGGAGATCGTTGCTGAAGACGGCTTTGACGTCCTGCGCCGTGTCTATGTCGACTTCGAGGGCATCAGTTTTAAGAGGAAATTCATGGTGGGCTTGGAGCCTGACACAATCAACATGATGATAGGTAAGGTGGGAGGACGGGGACGAACAGAGCAGAAAGGTGGTTGGATGCTGGAACCCTGGGGGATGTGATGTCTTGATGTCACTATGTCAGGCAGTGTGCCTGGGGCACAAGAAAGCCCCGGTACACTTCTGGCCGGAGGCAGGGAGGAGCAGAACTGTTCCCCCCTCCCTTTTGTCCCATATTGTTTATTCCGTGGGTATCCTTGAAAGCCGAGCTACTCCCCACCCGGGTTCCTTCTCTCCGCTGCATCAGACTGCGACGGAACCTTCCTAGTTCCGATCCTCTTGCGGTTAGAAGGCGGGTTGCTCTCTTCCATTTCTCCAGCGGGAAAACAAAGCCAAACTATTGGAGTTGAGCCCAAGTTGGGGCGAGGAGGGACTTCTTCCTCCTGAACACCTCGCTAAAGACACTTTCCCCCCCCCCCCCGAGCTCCTAGCAGGTCCGGTCAAAGAGAATTCAGGGGCCAAGGCAGACAATTCAGAGGGCTGCACCCCACCCACAGTGAGGGATGCTATTTAACTGTGGGGCACACGCTCCATTGAAACAAGGGGCTCGAGCGGCAGAACTTCATGACAGATGTTCCATTGTTGATGAGATCTGCCTAACTCCTGCTCTCGTCAGCTTGCATCAACTTGCCCTCTCGGTTGGGTTCCTCTGGTCAGCAGGTGCCTCCCTGCTCACCCCGTTTCTGCTTTCAGGCTCCATGAAGATCGACAGCCTGGGGATGCTGACGGACCTGTCGGAGTGCGAGGGGCGCCTCTTTCCCGTCGGCTACCAGTGAGTACCTGCTACCAGAGAGCGCCTCCGGCTGGGGATGATGTCTTAGGCTCGGTTTGCTTTGGGGTTGCTCTGCCGAAACGCTCGACTCCACGGCGCATCGTATTACCCACCTGCGTGCACTGCCTCCCTCTTCCTGAGGGCGATGCGGCCCGTGGTTGCTTGGAGTCCTTATCCAACGCCCCCCTCGCAGCCAGCTCACCGCTGCCCCCTTCCTGTTTTCCAGGTGCTCCCGCCTGTACTGGAGCACGCTGGACGCCCGCAAGCGGTGCTGGTACAAGTGCCGCGTCCTGGAGTACCGGCCGAAGCTGAGCCAGGAGGAGCCGGACGCCTTGGGGGTGCAGGAGGAGAACCACACCATTGTACACAGCCCGGCTGTCCTCCTCGCGGGTAAGGCCAGGCCTGGTTTTGAGACGGGGTCCCTGAAGTCTCCCTGTTGCCCGATCGGATGCAGGCAGCCAGAGAACGGAAGGCTTTGGACGCCAAGCTGTCTGCGCTCTCTCTCTCTCTCTCTCTCGAAGTCTGCTGACCTGATAAGGCGGGGAGATCGGGCTTTCCTGTTGGGGTTGCTTTTTAGACACTCCACATGTTAATTGCACGCGTTCTCCTCGTTTTATACTGCCCTTCCTCCCTGCACGGTGGGCGGAGCTGAGTGTTTGCCCCATGTACGCTTCCTGGCCGAGTCCCTGTCCAGCTTAGTCTTCCAGGACTGCTGTCCTTCTTTGGGGCACAGTCCAGACCAGGAGGGTCACGGGGCTCTTCTGTCCTCCTCCAGACTCTGATGGGGTGCGGGACTCTCTTCCAGACCCCAGCCTCGGAGACAAGCACCTCCCGGATGCCCCGCCTCCCACCCCTCCGCTGGAGCGCCACTCCCCTGCGCAGAACCCGGGGCCTCTGCCGCCCCCCCGAGCCCGCCGCCGCCAAGCCCAAGTCTCTCTCCGGAGCCCGCATCAAAGTGCCCACGTACTCCCCCACGCGGCGGCCCCTTGGCGGGGTGTCCTCCCGCCCGCTGCCCTCTCCCGGCACTGGTAAGTTCTTGCAAAAAGAGCCGCAGCGACAGGTAGGCAGACTGGGAGGCGTGTGGGTCAAGAGGGAATGAAATGGATGTATGACGGTGTGGATTTGGTGGCCGCACCGTAGAAAAACCTAAGAGCAGCCCTACTGGATCAGGCCAAGGGCCCCTCTGGTCCGGCTTCCTGTGTCTCCCGTGGTGGCCCTTCCGGGTCAACAGGAGGAAGCTGATGGAGTAGCTTCAGGGCAGGCCAGTCAAAGTGCTCCTTGGCAGGGCTTGTTAACGTCTGAATTGCCGCAGGAGGTGGTGATGCGGCTGATGCCCCCGGACTTGAGCAGCTTTTTGAAAAGGGCTCAGGCAAATGCAGGGAGTGTCATCAGCCACTGCAAAGCACAGTAGCGGAAGTGTCTCTGGAGACTGAGATTGTGCTTCTCCCTCCCCACCGCCGTACTCGGTGTCTCAAGCTCCTGTTCACTGGCAGTGCCTCTGAATTGCTGGGGGAGGGGGTGCCCTGGGGAAGGACTGTGCCGTCATTGCTCCCTTCTGGCTTCCTGGGGGGTATCTGCAAGTTGTGGGGCGGAGGGCTGGGTTGACCAGGGCACGTTCGATTCAGCAGGGCTGTTTCTGTGTGGGCTCAGTGGCTGGGGCGCTGCCCTTTTGACGTTCCGGGCTGAAAAACAGTGGCTAGGGTGTAGAAGGAGACGTGTCAGTAGAGCCGGGGTCTCTGTGAAGCTCGAGAAGTCTGTCTCGCTCTCTCCGCCTCCCCTTAACGTTCTCTCTCTCTGTTTGGCAGGGAGCACCTCCTCCATGTCCCACCACATATTGACTGTCGGCGACCCAGACTTCCCCCCTCCACGCCGCCCTCAGCGCCTCAGCCCCCTGTCCCCCAGCAACGCCCCCCGCACCCGCCGCTCTTCCCTCCCGCCCCAAGCCCCCGCGCACAGGACTAGCCCCCCCGGCTCCACACTCAGGGCAGTGCCTCCTCTCCCGGACAACCCCCCGGCCGGGAGCGACTTCAGGCACACGTCTACCTCATCCGGGCCTGACGGGCAGCAGCCCCCGCCTACCTCACCCCTCCCCTCGCCCCCCGCCGTGCCGCCGGAGCTCGCCTTCGAGCTCAACGTCTCTGACCTGGAGTTTGACGACAGCCTCTTGGACGAGCCCTTCCAGGAGGAGGAGCTGGGGGGTGCCGCGGGCCTGCCCCTCCCCCGGCCTGGGGCTGCCGCAGCTGGACGGGCTGGGCGACGCCGAGAGCGAGGACGAGGGGGAGGCCAGCCGCTACTTCCGCTTCCCGCGCACGGTGGTGACCCGGGAGCCACCCCTCCCGCCGTACCCGCTGGACCTGCCGCTGCCCCACATCCACCAGCTGGACGGCATCGACGACGGCACGGACAGCGAGGCGGACGCCGCGGGGGGCCACCCGTCCGCCAAGGGCAAGCAGGCCGAGCCGCGGGGGGAGCGGGAGCTGGCTGGCCCCGCCCCCGCCCCGGAGGACTTGCCGTCGGACCTTGTGGAGTTTGTGCTGAAGAGCCTGGATGCCCCCGAGGGCAAGGCCGCCCCGCCCCCCTTCTGCCTCAGTCGGACATCTCCCCCTCTGCCGCCTCCTCCACTGCCCCCTCCCTCCGCCACCCTCAACGGGACCGAGTCAGCCCAGCCCAGCCCCGCTGCAGAGCCCGCGCCGACCCTGGCCCTCCGCTGTGCCCCGGTGCCAGGCCCCCCCGACGTGAAGGTGCTGAGCCCTGAGGGGCAGACGCCCGCCTCCCGCATCATCCTGGTGAACAAGCTGGGGCAGGTCTGCGTGAAGGTGCAGGGCGAGGAGGGCGCCCTCAGCGCGCAGGACGGGGAGCCGCCCAAGCCCAGCCCGGCACCCCCCGCCCAGCCGCCCCCGGCCCCCAGCCTGGGCACCGTCATCCTGCGGGCGCCCCTGGGCCTGGCTCCCAGCCCGCTGCCCACCTGGACCATCCGGGGCCCCGTGCTCAGCATGGTGCCCATGATGAACGTGGTGGGCCCCGCGCCGCCGGCCTCCGGGGGGCAGCTGGCCCTGGGCGCCCCGGCTCTGGTGACCCCCTCCCTGGGGCTCCCGCAGCCCTGCCTCCTGCAGCCCGTGGCTGTGAACTCCGGCGTGCTGAGCCTGCCCAGCCTGGTGTCCCTGCCCGGCCCGCGCCAGGCCATCCGCGTCAAGAGGGTCTCCACCTTCGTGGGCAGCGTGCCCCCCCAAGAAGGTCCGGCTCGACGGGGTCCACGAAGAGGAGCCCTTGCCCGTGTCGCCCGCCGGCGTGCTGGACCACGTGGTCAACAACTGCCTCTCCAGTAGCATGGCAGGTTCCGGGTAGGTGCCCTTGTCTTTGCAAAGCCTCTCAGGCCGGTGGTGACAGCGTGGCGGGAGGAAGCCAGGGGTGCGCAGGCGTCCTCCCCCCTCCACACGTGCGCATGCATGAACGTGTTGGATCTCTGTCGAACAGGACCGCACTTGTTAGCCACGCCCCCTGCCCAGCCCCACATTCAGCACTTGTTGCTTCTCCACCCACCTGCCGAACGTGTTGCTGCTGAGGGCGTGGCTTAAACTGGTCGGCCCGACTCAGCTCTGATTGGCTCCCATCTTAGTTTCCCTCCCCCCATAAAAAAACCCAGCTTTGTTCTCCCTCCCACAGTCCTGTCCCCTGGCAGTGCTTCTGTTATGTACGTGCTTAGCGTGGCGCTTTTTCCCCCTTGCAGCATCGGGAGAGTGCGCATGAAGACCCCCACCACCAAAAGCGTCCTGGACTTGGACGCGCTCAAAAAGGAGGCGGGCGCTGCCGGCGAGAGCGAGCTGTGAGTGTGAGCCTTTTGGGGGGGGGGCGGGTTGCAGCTGTCCAGCCCTGGCCTGCCAGGTGCGCTTAAACCCCCTCCCTCTCGGTGCCTCTGCAGGTCTGCGATGGAGCATGCCCCCTCCTTGGCCCCGTTGCGCTCACGTCCTGGAACTCCAGAGCAGAACCAGGAGCCTGTGGCGGAGCCCGTCTGGCATAGATACGCAGGTACTGTGTTGGCATCTCTGCCCGTCCCTCCTTGTGCCGGGTGGAGGGTAGGCAGCTACCAGCCTGTTCCCACTGACGTTCCGGGGTGCACACTGGAGCATACAGCGTTCATACTAGGGGACGTGTGGCACTGTGGCTGGACCATCCCTTCCATATTACGTTACTCATTCGACATCCGGATGTGTGTGTGTGTGTGTGTGTGTGTTGTGCTCCAGGACCTTTGTACAGAAAGTTTAAACGGGAGCCGGCCCGGAGAAGGTTTAAAGGGTTGGTCCTTGATCTCAGCTGCAAGAGAGCTGAGGGTTTTGTGCCAAGCATTCCTCTTGCCAGCCTCTGAGTTTTTTGCTTTCCCTTCCTGCCTTCTCACGGCCTGCCCCCAGGGCCCTTCCTAGCAACAACTGCATCCCACTTATCCCAAGGGAGCAGAGTCTGAGCTCTCCCTGCGGAGAAGCATTGCTTTTTAAAGCAGCTTCAGTTCTGCCGGGGTGAGAATCTGCCCTTTCCCCGCCCCCCTCCTGCCCCAGTTCGTTTCCCCTTTTGTCACTGACAAGTCGTAGTCCCGTGACACACAGGCTTGGGCCGCCTGCTCCTTTTGCAACCCCCAGGAGACCTCTCCAGTTCAGACGAGGACAACCTGAACCAGGACGACAAGGAGAACGAGATGCCCCGCAAGACGCAGCCCCACCTGTGCTTCGAGATCACCAGCGAGGACGGCTTCAACGTGCAGGCTGACAGCGTCGATGGTGAGGGGGCGGCACGCGGGGGCGGCATCCCTGGGCTCCAGCAGCCTCCAGATCAGCTGTTGTCATCCTGCAGTCAGAAAGGGAGAGATTCTCCGTCTGTGATTGGTTGAAAGCTTCCCCCCCTCTCCCACCCCTTGGGCACCCGCAGCAATCATGCTGCTCCTGCCTCAGGGGAGCCCTTGTGGAAGCAGCAGCAACTATCTTAAATCTCCCTAAGTCAGATACGCATTTTAAGGAACAAAGCAAAAAATAAATTGTATTTTCATTGACTTTTCATATAGCGAATATTCAACTTCAGCGAATGGGGGCGGGGGGAGAGGTGTCCATGAATGTCCGAGGTCCCTTAAATCAGTGCGTTTATGTCAGCGTGTGCGCGCACATGCAAAATGCCCCCAGCCAGTTTGCAGAAAGCAGAAAACACCCACTACTCCAGAAGTCTGTCGAGATTCAGTGAATGTCGGCAAACATGCAGCGTACAAACAGATTCCCTGTCCCTCGTGGCTGGCGAAGGCCAGGAAGCACAAGCCAAGTGATACTGCTGTCGGAACCCATTAAAATGTCTTCGGAACACAGGGCGCCCCTATACTAGCCGGATTCTTATTTTTCCCAATGGGCCAGCTTGGCCTCCTGTGATGTTTGCCTGTGTGAGCTCCGTGACGTATCGTCTCCGCCTTTCCCCCCACTCAGGTGCCTGGAAAGCAGTGATTGAGAAGGTGCAGGAGGCCCGCACCAACGCCCGGCTCAAGCACCTCTCCTTTGCAGGTAGTTCGAGTGCTGCACTGGTCAGGACAGCGTCCTTCAACCTTGGGGTTGGGACGCGTCGGCTTTGGGGCCGCGGGAATGAACGAGGTGGAAGCCCAGTGGGCATGAGCACAAGCAAGTAGAGGGGGAGGCGTTCCAGCGTACCCCTTCAGCGTACCCCTTCAGGGTGCCCCTGTCCTGCTCAGGCTCTTAGCAGTTGTGCTAAAGTAGCTCACTAGTTAGTGCCAGGCTTCAGGGTGCTTTTTCTGTTACCTAATATTTGGCTACAGTGAACAGTGGTGGGAAGGCAGTAGGGGGTGGGGGGTGGGTGGTGATGGGGGCTGGTGTGGACGGGTGGGGTCCTGGGATGGGGGGCAGCTTGACAGTGTGTCCCCAGACTCATACTCGATCCCAATAAATCAGTGCATGTGTTTGAGACCACTCGGTTGGAGACACAGGGCAGTTGCATGCCAGAGCACTGTGATGCAGAGCGGGTGGAAGGGGAAGCCCGCAGGGAGAAGAGCCCACTGCGGGTGGCCCCTGGGCAGGGGTTTTAGGCTTTGGGGTGGGACGGGATCCTCCTGTGTTAAAGCGCAGCCGACAGGGCCCGGTGGCTGGACGCGGGGATCGTAAGCAGTGATGTCATTCGGGGGAACGGACTAGAACGGGTGTTCCGGATCCTAACGGGCTCCATGGCTGGTTCCGGGTTCCCGACAAGTGCCAGTCAAAAGTGAGTTCCTGTTCCTAAATCATTTGAATGACACCACTGATCATAAGGGGCGCTGTTCTTGTCCTCACAGGCATGAACGGAGTGCGGATGCTGGGCATGCATCACGACGCCATCATCTTCCTGGTGGAGCAGCTGTACGGCGCCAAGGCGTGCCACAAGTACAAGTTCCGTTACCACCAGCACGAAGGCGAGGAGGAGGAGCTGCCCCTCAACCCTCACGGCTGTGCCCGGGCTGAAGTCTACGTCAGGTGGGGAAGGGCGTGGCTTTCCTGTCGTGGGCAGCGGTTTTCATCCCGGCCAGCATCTGTGTGGTGGAGTCCAGGGCAGAGGGTCCTTGGGGGGTGGGGGTGGTTTCCTTGATTCCAGGTTACATCCAGTGGCGTCATGCTGCCGGAACGCTGGGCGGGAGGAACGGGTGAGCGGCAGCCCGCCCGTTGCGTACCGCTCTGTTTCGCCGTCTTCCCCGCCCCGGGGGGCGGGGAAGACGGCGAAACGGAGTGGTACGCAACGGGCGGGCTGCCGCTCACCCGTTCCTCCCGCCCAGCGTTCCGGCAGCATGACGCCGCTGGTTACATCCCAGTCTGGATGATACCTTGGGAGGGTTATCCATCGAGTAGTTAGGGAAGCAGGAGACTTCCGCGGATCACGGAGAGCAGGGCGCAAAAGGAAAGCTCGAAGGGTCCCGCTGTGTCCTCACGATCCTGGTTCCTGTCCTCCAGGAAATGCACCTTCGATATGTTCAACTTCCTGGCATCCCAGCATCGTGTGCTCCCTGAGGGTGGCCCCTACGACGAAGAGGAGGATGAGGTGCAACTCAAATCTACCAGGTAAGTGGGACCCACCTGGGGTTGTTCCCAGTCTGTTGTCCTGGAGCTGGTGGGAATCTCCATGTCGTCCATTTTTAACCGCCCCAGCCCCCACCCCCGCTCTAGACCCATCATGCAGTTGGTAGAAACCCAGATACTGTACCCAGACCTGCAGAGAAAACACAGGAGTGTCCCTGTTCTTGAACCTAAGTCACCTAGGCTTGATGATGTCATACAGTGACCTCATTGGAAGAGTGGAGCCCACCTGTTCAGCCCATCCCACCCCTTGACCTACACAGGCAAGTTGGCTGCCCAGTCAGTAGAAGGGCCAGCCTACCCCAGGCATGAAGAACGACTCGAATCCACAAGAGAACATGGGTGTTGACAACAGTGTTTCAGGCAAAGGCTGCTGCAGGGATGTTTTAGGGTGCTGAGCCAGCACAGAGCTTCTGGGGGCTGGCAAGAATAGCAGGGAAAAGCAGGGCATTCATCACAGTTCTCCTTTCCTAGGCGAGCCACCAGCCTAGAGCTGCCCATGGCCATGCGTTTTCGGCACCTGAAGAAAACCTCCAAGGAGGCTGTGGGTGTGTACAGGTAAGAAGCCAGGTCAATAACAGTCTTGCATGACACCCCGGGGCAGAAATGTGCAGCCCTGCGTCCTCCTTGCCTCTGGGACCCCAAGAACACCCCTGTCCGTCCAGGCGACCAGACTCATCTCACGCTTGCCCCTTGAATTGTTTCCGGATGCCTGGCTTTCTCATCACTCCAGGTCAGCCATCCACGGCCGGGGCCTCTTCTGCAAGCGCAACATCGACGCAGGCGAGATGGTGATCGAGTATTCGGGCATCGTCATACGTTCGGTGCTGACGGACAAGCGCGAGAAATACTACGACAGCAAGGTACCGGTGCACGGGGCGGAAGAGGCAAGCCTCAGGCTGGTGCTTCGATGATGTTTTCAATGAAACAAAAGCACTTCAACCCAACTTTCCAAAATCAGTCGATAGCGTTTATATACCGCTTTTCAACTCATGTTCACAAAGCGGTTTACAGGCAAATAATACGAACGATAAATGGCTCCCTGTCCCAAAAGGGCTCACAATCTAAAAAAAAAAATGCAGAACACCCCCAGCAACAGCCTCTAGAAAAGACACTGCGCAGGGGTGAAGAGGTACAGTTCCTCCCCCCTGCTAAATATAAGAGGGGCATCACTTGAAACAGTGCCTCTTGCCCAGTTAGCCGGGAGGGGGGGGAACTATAATAATGAATTATCATCTTCAGTCACTGCCTTGAGGCTTGCCTCTTTCCACTCTTCTGGTGTGTTTTTCCCCCATGGTGCTATTCCCTACTCTCACCTGAAATGAAGCAGAGGTTTCTGTCTTGTGAGAAGTGGAATAGGGCTGGCTGGTGAACGTTTAGGGGGGTGGTGACGGGAAGAGAGGCCGAAACCCTCAGTCTCGCCATTCTCACCTCTCTTCCCGAAACCCTCGCAGGGCATTGGGTGCTACATGTTCCGCATCGACGACTTCGACGTGGTGGACGCCACCATGCATGGCAACGCCGCCCGCTTCATCAACCACTCCTGCGAGCCCAACTGCTACTCGCGCGTCATCCACGTGGAGGGCCAGAAGCACATCGTCATCTTCGCCCTGCGGCGCATCTTCCGCGGCGAAGAGCTCACCTACGACTACAAGTTCCCCATCGAGGACGCGGGCAGCAAGCTGCCGTGCAACTGCGGGGCCAAGCGCTGTCGGCGCTTCCTCAACTGAGGACTGGCGGCAGACCCGGGATCTCGGATCCGTGCCCCCATCCCAGGCCCTCGCTGGGATCAGTCGGTGGGGCAAGCCAAGGAGCACGCCGGGACCTTGACCTCCCTATGCCTTTCCAGGTCGGCCGTTCCTGCAGCCCAGGTTCAGCCCTCCAGTTCCTTGAGGCATGGAGGCAACTCAGCTCCCAGAAGCATCAGTGGCGCCTGGTTGGTGGGGAAAGAGGGGGCGGCTCTTCGCAGCGGCCCCATTGGTTGAAACTATGGCGTGAAATTATGAAAAGCAGAGCAGTGGGGAGGGGCGATCTCCTGACCCCTTTATTTGTGTCCCATCTGCTTCATAGTCCTGATTTTTGTTTTCCCTTGTCGGGGTGAGAACAGCATTTCCTTTAATTTTGTACTTTTTAAATCTTTGTGATTTCCCCCCTCCCTCTCCCCGGGCTTAGGTTCTCTGTTTAAAGGAAAACAAAACAAAAAACATCAAACCCAGGAGGATGTAAATATTTGTACAAATTTCTAAACCTGTTTATTTTCTATGCACTTTTTTTATTTAAGATGCTCAGTCAACTCAGACGGTAAAGGGTTGGTTTCTTGTTGGTATAATTTTAAATAAAACACAATTTTGACATGAAACTGTCGGGTGTCTTCTGTTGCAGTAACTTCTGGCTGAAGGTGAAAAGCACTTCTGTAGGGTGCTAGTGGAGAGAGGGGGCATGTGGGTGGAGAAATCCTTTTCTGCGAAAGGGGCCCAACTTGGCAATTAATGTCATGGGGCTTGGTTTCAAACTACGGTACATAGATGTAGACTGACTGCTTTGCTCCTGAGAGCAAAAGATAGCACTCTCTGTTTGCATTGGCTACAAAATTGAGCTTCTTGTTGAGTTCTTCATGGAGCCATAAATATCCTTGGTGAACAGTAGTGGGTTAAATTCCCAACCTGCCAGGAAAAGGGAAATCTTGTGTGTAAGTCTGGTCCTGAAAAAGAATGACAAACAGATCTAACAAACATCAGAGCAATTATTCACTTAATTAGGAGTCCTCAACAAAGCATAGTAAGACAGAGTTCCAAAGGTCTTTCTGGCTTCAGGTGGGAGAGGAGTTGGGCAGGTGGGGGGAGAAATACAACAGATGTGTATCTGGACAGTGCTGCAACCAGCACACATTGGTTTGTATTCCAAGGTTATCTTCCTTTGACATAAGAGGAACCTTCCTAGATCAGGCCAAAGGCCCCTCTAGTCCAGCTTCCCTGTATCCCACAATGGCCCACCAGATGCTTCAGGGAGCACACAAGACAACAAGATTCCTGCATCCTGTTGCCTCTTCCTTGTATCTGGATGCTCCCAGCTTTCCGCGACCCACCCGACATCTGGTCGTGACCCACCAAGTGGGTCCCCGCCCACAGTTTGAGTAACACTGATTTAAGGTATTTTTATACTGCCTTTCTCAAGACACAAGGCGGTTTGCATTGGCAGGCTGAAAAAATGAGGTTTTTACAACTACAGTACTGTTCTAAGTACTGGGGTGGTTTCTCTCTCTCTCTCTCTCTCTCTCTCAATTCATTCCCAGATTTAACAAAACGGGAAGGTTTTACTGCTGCGCTCTGCCTGTGTATACATTTTGTAAATTATACACAAAGAACTACAAATCCCAGAATCCATCTTCCAAAGCCCTGTTCCCGGCATGCACCAAGGGAAGGGCGTTGCTTCGGCCGAGCGCGGCGCTTCCCTGGCGCCCCAGGGTAACGGCTGACTACAAGTCCCAGGATTCCGTGCGCTCGGAGTTCCCATTGAGGAAGTAGCAGCCCCAGGGGGAGTGAGTGCTTTTGTGTTTGGTGGGAGCCCGATAGCGGCTCCGTTCTTTGTGCGAGTGGGGTGGGAGTGGGAGTGGGGAGGAATGGGGGGATGCCCGTTGAGAGTAATCATCTTCTAAGCGGCAGGGGGGCAGGAAAGGTCAGATCCGTGTCACTGCCTGCGTTCACACGTTCTCCCTATTTTCTAGTCTCTGGTTGATACAGTACAAGCGTGTCTGGGGAGGCAGCAGCCGGCACCATGAACCTGGAGCGCGTTTCCAACGAGGAGAAGCTTAACCTGTGCAGGAAATACTACTTGGGTGAGTGCTGGCAGGGCCTGGGTTTAAAGATGGAACTTAAATGAAATTTATCTGTTGTCTGCACTCTGTAGGGTCTGCTTTCTTTTGACTGTAGCTTTGGGATTAATAATATCTCTCTGCTCAGATTGCAGGTCTGCAGTGTGTGTTTGATTTAAATTTTTGTCCCGCCCCCTGTCCCAGGTGTTCTCAGGGTGGGGTCCGCTCAATATGCTTTCATCAATATGCTAAAAAGCGACCAGCAAAATGATCACCTCCCTGCAGATTTGTGGCTTTTCAGCTTGGAAAGCTTTAGATGGGGTGAAGGTGTAGATCGAGGCTTATAAAATGAAGCGTGGAACGAGATTTTTCCCCTTCTCACAATAACCAAACATTATCTGATGCAGTGGTTCTCAAATCTTTTAGCACTGGGACCTGCTTTTTAGAATGACAGTCTGAGACCCACTGGAAATGATGTCATTAACCTGGAAGTGATGTCATGGCTGGAAGTGCCGTCATTATGACACCAGAGCCTGCTGCTTTCCTGAGCATGCAGCAGTAAGTTGGGTGATTTCTCAGCCATTTTCCAATAGCAAAGTGAATCAGAAAGAGAAAAAAAATCCTGTTTACAACCTTGACACAAGTAATAACCACACAGTTCTCCCCCTGCCCAGTGTCCCATCTTTCTGTGCTAGAGCAGTGATCAGTGAGTAATTTCTTTCCCCCTTCTCCCCAGGTGGCTTTGCACTTCTCCCTTTCCTCTGGCTGGTGAATGTGTTCTGGTTTTTCCGAGAGGCTTTTATGGCACCAGCGTACACCGAGCAGCTGCAGATCAAACGCTGTAAGTTGCGGGGGGGGGGGATTTCCCCATGGTTATCTTTAGCCTCATGCTGCAGACTGGGAAGACTGAGGCTGCCTTGCCCAAGGCTACTGAGGCTTCAAGCCAGGCATGTCCTGATTATCAGCACAGGAGGGTAGGAGGGAAAGGCGGATCCAACACCCCCTGTTCACTCTTCCCATCTGTTCCCTGACCCAGATGTCCAGCGTTCGGCTGTGGGGCTTCTGTTCTGGATCATCATCCTCACCACATGGATCTGCATCTTCCAGACGCACCGAGCAGAGTGGGGCGCGCTGGGTGACTACCTCTCCTTCACCATCCCCTTGGGCATCCCTTGACGAATCTTTCTTCCTTTGATGTAGCCAGCATGGAGTGCTTAATTTTGTGTTATTTTTTTCCCCTCCAGTGGGATTCTGAGCAGTCTGCCAGCCATTTCCAGAGCTCTCTCTCTTTTTTAAAAATGGGACCAGGGTGGGGATTGTGCCATGGAGAACTGCGGTAGGGCTTCTTTCCCATAATCCTCTGCTCAGAGTGCCCTGATAATAACAGCCTGTTCCAGAGGTGGCCAATAAACCTCAGATTGTCTATATCTGCTGACTTACAGTGTGGTGGTTTTGTAGGAAAAACTGTGTAGGGGGTGAGGGAGTAGATATATCCAGTGATGTCATGCAGGGGGAATGCGGGGGAACTCAGTTCCACTAGTTAAAATTAGGGCTGACTCCGCCCACTTCACTCTCCCTCCTCCCCCCTCCCAATTCCTCTGCAAAGAGCTTTTCTTCTTGGTTGGCCGGCACTTAGAGGGTTAAAGGGAGCGACTCCGGATTCCTAGCGGGGCGAAGGCAGTGATGTCATTCAGGGGGAACAGACCAGAATGGGCGTTTCGGATCCTAACGGGCTCCGTGGCTGGTTCCGGGTTCCCGACAAGTGCCAATCAAAAGTGAGTTCCTGTTCCTAAATCATCTGAATGACACCACTGGATATATCTGTCTATTTGATATATCTGTTTTCTTCCTCTTGCATTGATCGGTGTGTGTGTTTCTGTCAAAGGGAGCGCTGGCCCACAAAGGCTTGCACTTGGCATTTGGAGCAATGAAACATTCTCCATTTGTAAAAGCGCTCTTTGTTTTTACAAGGTGACGGCCAAGCTCAACATGCTTGGGCAGTATCCTCTACCTGAACAGAAAGGTGTGCCTTAGAGAAGATGCCCTCAAATCCTTCACAATGCACAAGGGCTCTTTGGCAAGCTGATTATGGTCTCAGTGGAGCAGATCATTGGGTGGGCTTCAATCTATTGCAAGGTATTTTTAGCTGTGTACACCCTGTCAATTTCAGCTTCTTTCCCCCTCCAAGCCCTAGCACTGCGCTGGAATGGAAACACTCTGAAACAGATGTGAAATTGACCCTTCCTGTTATCCTTAATTGGCGTACTCCAGTGAAAATGTGGTGTACTTAAATCCCATTGGAATTAATAAGGCTTAAGTGCTTAATCATGTTTAAGTGGGATTTTGATGATAGCTAGGATACTCTGTGTGTGAGAGACAGGAAACAAGACTAACTGACCTTCAGACAAGCATGTTTAGAAATCCTAAAACTTGAGCCGACACAGAATTCTGAGACTCCCTGATAGGCATCCCCTGTATCTCCCTGAACATCGCATTTGGACGACCAGAAGTGATGTAATAAAGCCGGAAGTGATGTCATTATGCAGGCAATGACCAGAAATTTTTTTTTCTGGTCATTTTGTCTCACGTGGGAACTAATTAGGTGCAACTGATGAGGAAAATATGCAAATCGTGGTCGTATTTACAAGATATGTGGGAGTCCAGTTATTGTGTGGGCTGCCCTTTCAGCAGTGTCATTGATCCCAGTACAGCTCAGTGGCTGAAGGGGGCGCTGAGAGAGCCCAAGAGCCCGATAATGAGCTTCCAGAGGCCACATCAGCCTGCAGGCTGTAGGTTTGACACCCCTGGACTAGAGTGTCAAGGATGCTCTAAGCCACCACGCTTTTTTTTTTTTTGAAGATGATTTTATTATTTTTCCATATATATAGATATGGGTAAAGGATAGATGGTTATACATAGGTAGGGAAACAAAGGATTAAACACTAGGTATAATGGAGGGTAGGGACGTGGTGGCGCAGCAAGTTAATGCGCTGCTGCTGGGCTTCCTGACTGGAAGGTTGGGAGTTCAAGACTGCGCGACGGAGTGAGCTCCCGTTGCTTGTCCCAGCTCCTGCCAACCTAGCAGTTCGAAAGCACCTAAATGGAAGTAGATAAATAGGGACCACTTCGGTGGGAAGGGAACGGCGTTCCGTGCGCTACGGCGTAGAGTCTTGCCGGCCACATGACCACGGAAGCTTGTCCTCGGACAAAAACGCCGGCTCTACAGGCTTTGAAATGGAGATGAGCACTGCCCCGTACAGTCGGTCACGACTAGACCATTCGGTAGTGGGGAAACCTTTACCTTTATAATGGAGGGTTACATCCATATTGACTAACAATAATATCTGCTACACCATATATCATCTAAAAGTAATTAAGTGCTACAAAAAAGAAGAAAAGAACTGCAGCCTCCTATTTCATAACTAATCTATTATCCAATTACTAATTACATATAATCATCTCTACTTAACTCCGACAGTAACTTTTTCCCTTTCGTTACCTGTTCATGTTCTTAATCAACATTTTATAAAGTTAAAAAGAGAGAAAGAAATCTTACTCTTTATATATCTTCTCTTATATGCATAAACAGATCATAAACAACCAAAATGTTACCATTAGATAAAAAAAAAAACCAGTAATTAAGCAACTAATTAGGTCAAGCAATAGAAAAGAAGGGAATTAAAGGAAAGAAGGAAAAAAGTAGAAATGAAAGAGGGCTGGAGGAGCAGGAGAAAAAAAGACAGGATTGAAAAATAAAAATAAAGAGAAACGGAGAGGTTATGACAAACAACCTAGTAATCTCATTGTATCTTATATTCTTCTTATCAAAATTAACGTCTTTAGAAAATTTTATATCTTAATAAATCCATTAACATCGTTGTTCTATTCAGTATCGGCTGAAGGGGGCGCTGGGAGAGCCCAAGAGCCAATAATGAGCTTCCAGGGGCCACATCAGTCTGCAGGCCGTAGATTTGACACGGACCCCTGGACTAGAGTGTCAAGGATGCTCTAAGCCACCACTCTCTTACCCACCAACTTCCTGTCCATTCCCATTGCTGTTTGACTATTCTGTTTCCCCAGCATATTTCTCAGTGGAGGACCAGTGACTCCAGGGTCAATCAAAGCAGCAGAGTGCCAGAGTCAAACAGGCATCAGCAGGGTGCCAAGGGTGTGGGACAGCAGCCCTTTTTTGCAAGCATTGGAATGTTTCAAACACGCTCTTCATGTGAAATGAAATCGTTGGAGGCGCCTCTGTTATCTGCAGGACTTGATTGTGGGGAGAGAGAGAGAGAGAGACGCTGCTTTGCTTCTCGCCCTGAGCTGTTGCTTTATCAACAGAGAAATCAGCAGCTGTTTTCTAGAGTAAGACAAACATTTTTAAGCAATGGTGGCAGAAGCTGTGGAGGAGAAGGCTGGCGCTGGGCTCGGGCAGAGGTGATGCTGATGGAACCAGGGGTCGTGCATCAATGGCTACTGGTGGAACCAAGTGCATGAAGGACCTGCTATCAGGAAAAAAAATGTGCGCCTGCATGACCACAAAAGAGGCAGGACCTAGAATCTGAGTTTTCCTTACTGATTCATGTTTTTTACTGCGAGTGAGAGCAGCGGTGTCACTAGGGTTTGCGCCACCTGGTGTGTGAGCTCATTGTGTGCCTTGAAACAGCAGGCCTAAGGTGATGGATGCCGTGTGCAGAGGTGCCACTTGCTCAATTTTCTGGGGCTGTGAAAGCCATTGAGATGCTTTCCCATTGAGATTCCCATTCCCATTGAGATGCGGCAGCTTGCATGGCAGACACGGGCCTTGTTTCCCTCTCTTCTGAAATCTTACCTCCAGCTTTGCCACCATGTGTCTCCCTTATGCGCCATTCCATGCCCGCCCTGGTGCTGACATGAGGCACCGTGAATGGAAAAGCTGGCTGCTAAAAATGGAGCCCAGCTCAGGATCCCACCCAAGAGGGGCAAAGGCATCTTGTCTGGCCTGATTCAAACTTGCTCCCGTTCCAGTTTCTCATTCACCGCTCATGGGAGTTCTCAGCTTTCTCCCTGGCGGGGTTACCTGAGCTCCCTGCCATTTAGGTTTGCCACTCCTTCCCTGCAAGGGTTGCATTGATAGCAAAGGCAGACACACATAGCAACACACACACACCTATTCTGGATTAACTCCCTCCTGCAAGGAAACAATAGCTAACACAGATGGAAACAAGCACGTTCCCTGTGAAATGTGTATTTAAAGAACTGGGGGCTGAATCCAACTTTTAAAGGGCTATGGATGGGCTTGAAAGAGAGCTTTAACGTGGACGCATGCTAAAGCTACAGACTACACATATTTGGCCACGGGGCTTAATTAATCTGTGGAACTCCTTGCCACAGGATTTTGTGATGGTAGGTGGCCTAGATGCCTTTAAAGGGGGAGTTGACACATTTATGGAGGAAAAAGTCCATCACGGGTTACAACCACCCTAACAGACCTCCATAAAATGTACCTCACCCTGTTCTGATGCCGTTTCTTGAGTCAGCAAGCATCGTAAATGAACGGACTCCACTTCCATGTGTCGGAAGACTCCATCTCCTTAAAAAGCCAGATGCAAGGTGGGAGGTGGACTGATGGGAACATCAAATTCCTGCTTTTCCTTCAGGGAAGGGAGGTGGCTTGTTCGGAACTGCAACAGGAACACACCTATGCCGATGAGAGCATCCTTCCAGCCTTTTGATGTCATTAGGAAGAAGCACTGTAATTACCCGCACCCTTTTCCCTAGTTGAATAGCTGGCACCTCTCCCAACACAATTCCTCTCTATGCCTTGCTTGTTCAGAAGCATCTTTGTGGAGATGATTACAGCTGGTTGACCTCATCCTGGCTGGATAAATCTCCACCCAGCCCCACAGTCAGCAGCTAGGCAGGGCAGCTGAGCCAAGCAGTCTTTGCCCTATATTGTTCTGGGCATAATAAAAATCCACCACTAACATATTCCAGCAGGGCAGTTGGTGCCAACGGCTTCTAAGCAGGTTTAATCAAACGAAATCACAGCATGCTGACCTTGGCAATTTTGGTCGTTTTAAACTGGCCTCAGAAACGTAAAATTATCCGCATTGCACAAAAGTGTGTGGTATTACGGTCGCACAGTGTCCAGCTCTCCAAATCTCTCCAGCCTTTCAAAAGGTGGTGGTGGGGAGGGGGAAATGCCTGAAAGGTGGACCAGTCGGGGTGCAACCCTATGCCCCAAGTATTCCAGGCTAAGCAGAAACTGATTGGCTGGAGGTGTGGGACAGACAAAAAGGAGGGACGTTGTCACACAGCACATAATTAGCCTGTGGAATTCATGGCCACAAGATGCAGGGATGGGCACTGGATCGAGTGGCTTTACAAGTGGTTTGGACAAATTTCATGGAAGGCAGGCCTATCAATGGGCACTACTCGTGACGATGGCTACATGCTGCTTCCCAGTTCAGCAGCGGCGCGCCTGGGAATACCAGCTGCATGGGAGCAACGACGGAGAGATGCTTGTCTTTTCCTCCCCTTTGTGGTCTCCCCAGAGGCAATTGATGGCCCACTGTTGGAAACAGGATTCTGGATATGAGCCATGGGCTGGATCCTTTTTCTTATGTTCGTAGGATTTGGCAAGGACTGCCTTCTTTCCGCATATCTCCAGTTACGGCCTCACTGTGACTCCTCTGGGTGGATGTTCTCACGCAGGGGGCGACTTTGGCCACATAGGATTGTGTGGGCACAACAAGACTGATGCTGCTGCCTCGTCAAGTCGGATCCGGAGGTAAGCTCCAGCGCGGAGTCCGTTCCGTGCATTCTGTCTTATCGTTCCCCACTCTTGCAATCCCAGTGGGGAAGGGTGCTTGAAGGGTGAACTGGAGAACCCCACATAGGTGGGGAAGGGGGTGTCGTCCCTCCCCCTTGCTGCTTCTCCCTTCGGAATTTGTTTTCTTCCAACGCTGCATTTCATATTTAAGTAATGCCTGGTATCAGTGTCTCGCACATTTCCACGTCTCTGTGGAATTGCGTTTTCTGAGAAAATGTGCTTAAGAATATTGCCTGTTCGGTTGATTGGGATTGAAAAAACAAGCAAAATTGGCGTGCTCAGCTGTGGCTGGGTTTGGCTGGCTACATTATGGACGTCTCTTTTATTGTTATTTGCTCCTCTCTTCCATCTACGCCCCCCCCCCCCCGCCCGAGTTCTTTCCAGTATACCAAGAGTTGTATAATTCCCAAACAATGGCATAGATGCATTTTTTTAAATCTAACCCAGTGTTTCTCAGACTGTGGGTTGGGGTCCACTAGGTGCCCATGGGCCCCTTCTTCCCCTGCCCCGATCCGCCCTCCCCACCCCACCTCTGCGCCTGCCTCCCTCGGCTGGCCTTACCTGTCACAGGCTCATGTGCACATCCACGTACCAGCCTCTCCTATGCCTGAATTATGGCAATTGTGCTTTATTGTGCATTTGCAACACTTCTGGCTCACACAGGAGACTTGTGCCGACCCAAAGAGTGCCTAGGATCGCGCTCTAACTTACGTAATCAGATTTTATTTTTTTTCATAGGGGGAGGGGTAGAAAATATTTAAATTGTCCTGCTTGATGATGTCACTTCCGGCCCTGACATCACTTCCAGGTTAATGACATCACTTTTGGTGGGTCCTGACGGGTTGTCATTCCAAAAAGTGAGTCTAAAATGTTTGAGAACCACTCATCAAACCCATTTTAGTAGTGCCCAATGCTCCATCAGAGGGTGTGTGGGGTGCCATAGGAAATCAAGTGAAGGACTTTTCCCAGGGCTCCCAGCACTACAAGTATGTTGGCATTTCTGGCCACCCTGAATTCTTCTTCTACTATCGGCTTGGGGACTAGTCAGTTCCCAGCATGCACCATTTAGGATGAGCCTGTTCGAGGAAGTGAATCCCAAAACTGCATTTGTGAGCAACCCTGTGCAAGGAGGAGACTGCTGAGACCGCGGATCCCTCTTGGTTGTATGTATGGATTCCTTTTCAGCTTCCTGTTTCTGCATGGCTGGTCCCAGAGCCCTCCCCGGAGCTGGGGAATGGCAGGCAAGCTGAGACACATGCCAAGGGCAACAGAGATTGGGTGGTTAGGGTTAGACCGTACAATAAGAATCCAGAATCATCCTACTCAGCATTCAAGCCTTATTACTGTTTGATTGCTTAAGGCTGCAATCCTAAAAGCACTTAGTAAGCCTCATTGCACAAAATGGGAGTAAATTCTGCACACTTAAACGCGCATAGGGATTGTGAAGCTAAGCTCTTTGGCATACCTGCACTCAGTCATTCTATTAAACTACACTCTGGAGCTCCCAGAGTGCTTTTAAAACCCACCTTGGACTGGCGTGCCAACAGGCCTATTTCTGCCTGGGACCGACTTGGCTACGGTGACTCATGTCTTAGTCACAGCACAAATGGGTTCTTGCAGTGCAATCTATGTGGGGCTGCCCTTGAAGACTCTTTTGGAAACATCAGCTGCTCCCAAATGCAGCTGCTTAGAGGCTGGCCAATGTGAAATGATGCTGTCATGTCTCACCATTGTCCCAGTGTCCAGGCGATGACTCAAAGTGCTTGTGATGGCCTTTTAAAGCCCTAGATGACATGAGGCCAAGATACATGTTTGGTGCAGGCGGATTAACGATGCAATCCCATGCATGTTCATCTTGGGAGGATGCTCCATAGAACAGAATGGGATTTACTTCTGAGTAAATATGCAGGGGAGGGTGGTTGCATGATATTCAGAATGCAATGGCATCTTGCAGAATGCAAGTTGATCCACCTGCCTATACCTGGTTTAGTAAGAACATAAGAAGAGCCCCACTGGATCAGGCCAAGGGCCCATCTAGTCCAGCTTCCTGTATCTCACAGTGGCTCACCAGATGCCTCAGGGAGCACACAAGACAACTACATACCTGCATCTTGTTGCCACTCCCCTGCATCTGGCATTGTGAGGTAGCCTACTTCTAAAGTATGGAGGTTGCACTTCCCATCTCAGACTGTAGCCTTTTCCCCAGAAATCTATCTAGTCCCCTTTTGAAGGCACCTAGGCCAGATGCCATAACCACCTCCTGTGGCAAGGAGTTCCACAGATTAATAACCTGCTGGGGTAAAAAAAGTATGTCCTTTTATCTGATCTCACTCTCCCAACACTCAATTTTTGTGGATGTCCCCTGGTTCTGGTATTGGGAGAGAGGGAAAAGAACATCCCTCTATCCACTTTATCCATTCCTTGAATAATTTTGGTACTGGCATTATCTTTCAAAATATTTCCCTCTATAAATGCACGTCTGAGTGGGTGACATAGTAGAAGGAAAAAAAAATAACGTGATTTTTGTTTTCCAATCACAGAAGTTGCCGTGTTCAAGCACCGTAAGAAGAGCGCTTGTTTGCGAGGCTCTCCACGCGGACACGCGTGCTGTGGACACACATCCACGCGTGGGAGTCTAGCCCGGCGGGGGCTGGGCCCCGGGAATCTCCGAGAAGCTTCTGGCTCCGCCGGGCGCGGGATCGAGAATAGAACGACGACGTCGCCCCGGACCGTGACCGCGATTGCCCGCGCTGCTTGCTTGCTTGCTTGGTATGGCCCCGGGCCCGGCGCATCTCCGGCGAGCGCACCGCGCACCGCGCTGCCCCGGGCCTTCGCGCCTCCCACGCGCCGCAGCCCCGCCCCGCCGGGCTCGCTCTTGAAGGCTCCGCGGGCTTCTAGGGAGTTCCAGGGGGCGGGTCCGCCCCGCTTATAAGGCGGCCGCGGCGAGGCCGGGCCGGCGTCTGCGTCTCGCCACGGTCTCCGCTCGGGCTGCGCTTGGGAGAGCTTCCGCGCCGCGCCATGGACATCGCCATCCACCACCCCTGGCTGCGCCGGCCCTTCAGCTTCCCGTCGCTCTTCCCTGCCCGGCTCTTCGACCAGCGCTTCGGCGAGGGGCTGCTGGAGAGCGACCTGTTCGGCGGCGCGCTCAGCCCCTTCTACCTGCGCGCGCCGGGCATGCAGATGCCGCCCATGCCCCACCTGCCGGACACGGGGATGTCGGAGGTAACGTGGGTCGGGTCGCGATGGCGAGGTGGGCGTGGGGCTGACGGGTCTGTCTGTCTTGGCTGCGATCCGCTGAGATCAAGCCCGGGACTCTCACTGGCCGGGGGTAATTTCCTCCCTCTCTGAGCATGTGCAGAGTGCTGCTCGCCGCCGCAGGCTTCCTCCCCACCCGGGATGGTCGGGAGGACGCCCCTAACTTTGCCTCTTCCTTCTCTCGATGGCCTGACTGGGGGCCACTGCTGGCCTACGCCTGTGTCAGGCGCAGGAGGAAGGTGAGCGATGGAGCAGAGGGTGCCAACCGATTGGGCACAGGCGGTGCTACCTATTATGGTAACATTCTTCAGCCTGTCCCAGCTGGCCTTGCCTGGAAACAATGCCAGCTGGGGGTGTGTGTGCGCGTGTGCCTTGCAGGGGAAGGGCCTAGCCTGGCCCTGCCACTAAGCCCACAAACCCTCCAGGGCACCTGAACAGCCCTGTTGGATTTCCGCCTGCAGTTGCTTTAACTTGCATTTCTGGAGATCAAGACAGCCAGGAAAGGGGTGCGCGTGTGAGTGTTCGGTTTTGCTTTAACGGCCGACGCATTTGCACCAACCCTTCCCCCAGCGGCCACCCACCGGCTCAAGAACGCTGTGCAACCTTGCAGGGTTCCACATCTGCCTGCTGCCAGTCGACCCCCCCCCCCCAAGAGATTTAAGTGGCACTTGACACCTTCTCCTCCTTCTGTCTTTTTACTGCTTTCTCCAAGTTGCAGCATCATGTTCCCTGGCAGGGGTTTTGCTTTCTGTATTTTCAAGGCGCCTGGCTCTATATTTAGAGCCAAACGCCTTGAAAATACAGGACGAGTAGTGGGGTTTGTTTCTGAGTGGAGAAAGCGGCAGGCTCCAACCCTTGCAAGGAAGCCTCCTTGAAACTAATTGCAAGAATGAGCTCTCGCCTGTGCTCCAAGGGGCAGTGGAAGCCTCGGGAAGTGTGCGTAAGTACCTTCTCGGAAGGCGCCGGCCCTTCTAGAAGCGCTGCTCGTCAGAGCTCGGCTGTTTGCAGCAGCACCTGCTTCTCGCGCTTGCCAAGCTGTGGCAGGAGGGGTGCCCACATCGAGTGCACGACAGAACTGTGAACGAGCTGATGCCCAAATTTGAACAGCCAGTGCTGAAGTGGGTGATTGCAGCTTGCTTTGCCGGCCACTTCCTTCAAGTAAGAAAAACGTGTGCAGGGGTTGTCTTGGAGGAGACAGGTGGGTCTGCTGGAGCTTGGCTTGTCTGGGCTGCCAAGCAGAGGCAGATCTAAGGGAGGGCAGAGCTCTATGTTTTGCAAGATGCCTTACCTTACAGTGGCAATCACTCCTCTCCTGCACCGTTTTAGCCAGTCCTCACAGGGAAAAGCAACATCTTGGCGTTGCTTACTGGCTACAGCAGCAAGGGAGAGGAGGGATTGACATGACAGGGTGAGGCTTCTTGCAACACTTAGAGCTTTGCCCTCCCTGTAGATCCGCCTCTGCTGCCAAGTGTGGAAGCCCTGTGCTTGAAATTCTGCTATGGGGAGCCTCTGTGATGGGATCATCTCCTGAACTGCTATGGAATTACATATCATCCCAGAGGCCACACGGACTAGTCTGTGTTGGTCTGTGTTCGCCTAGGATCTGAGGCTGCTGGTCTTTCCCAGTTTGGCTGGCACGCCCTCTCTCTGGACCTAGCAAAAGGGGCTCTGGGCTGTTGAGCATGGAAGCCCTATCTTGAAATTCTGCTTTAGGTGACTTCTGAGATGTGATCGTTTTCTGAACTGCCATGGAATTAAATATGATCATCATGGAGGACGCACAGGACTAGTATATGTTCTTTTGGGGTCTTCCCCAGTTTTGCACAAACAATTTCTCTCTCCCTCATTAAAAGCTAAGAAGTGAATTGTGTGAACCTCTAGTGGCAAAATCAAAACTGTGCAGGTGTAGCTTCCCAAGAAAAGCTTGCGTGGAGGGGATAAATTGTAGAGGTGCTGGCTCAGGGTGCGAGCATGGCATACACACAGCCTCAAGCTTTTTCCTCCTTGCTGCGGCTGCTCGCAAGCCATCGGCCCTTCCCGAACACACCCTGTAGCCTGGCTGAAGGAGGAAGGAAAGACCGCCCACCTTGGCTCCTCGTTGGCACCCAGCCCGCATTTTTCGGTAACAATTTTGACATTTTCCCCTCCCAGGTAAAGATGGATAAAGACAAATTCTCCGTGCTGCTGGACGTGAAGCATTTTGCGCCCGAGGAGCTGAGCGTCAAGGTGGTGGGTGACCACATCGAGGTGCACGCCAAACACGAGGAGCGCCCGGTACGTTTCTAGCCCCAGGATCTGTAGCGTAGCGTGGTTATCGGATGTGGTGTAGGAATGCCTTTTTTACAAAGTGGTTCCTCTGCCACAGAGGATTAAGCGATCCTTTGGCCAGTTGGAGCAATGTTCTTCTTGGGTCAGAAATGTGCTGAGTGTCAATCCTAAGGCAGGATTGGTGCCTAAGGTATACCTAACACATCCCCGGCAGGTGGTGTTGAGTCATGGAAAGATCTGCACCCATTTCAGCTTCTGAACCGTCAAAGGGTGTCCCCTTCCTCCTGCCAAGGTGGCCCGGCTCACCCATGAGGCAAGGTGAAGCAGCTGTTTCAGGTAGACAGCTGGGTGAGGGTGTCCTGTTTGCACCCACCCCTCTCACCTAGTGTGAGCTGCGCCATCTGGTGGCCAACTCAAGCTGGCAGGTGTTCAGCCATTGCTGCTGTTTCTTCCCTTATGGGCCTGGAGCATGATGGGAAAAAGATGGCTGCTGAAGCTCCTACAAGTGAGAACCAGCTTTCAGCTGGCAAAAACGGCAGCTGTTACCACTTTTCCTAGTTGCTCTCAAAGGTCTGGAAAGTTGATAGGAAGGAATGCAGCCATGCACTACCCCAAAGGGGGCAGAGACCAGGCTCTTTTGGCTCAGGCAGGCTGGGGCCTTGAGATGCTCTTGTCCCCATGGAGCACAAGAAACATCCTGATGGCTTGACAACTGCCTCTGCCCACCTATGAACCATCTCATAGAACCACCCCGCAAATCTCCCAAAGGCCAATCTAGTCCTGCTTCCTGTATCTCACAGCGGCCCACCAAATGCTTCTCAGGGAGCACACAAGACAAAAAGATGCCTGCATCCTGTTGCCACTCCTTTGCACCTGGCATTCAAAGGTAGCCTAAAGCCAGAGTTTTGCAACATACCCATCATGGCTTGTAACTGTGCTCTTCTAGAAATCTGTCCAATCCCCTTTTAAATGCATGCAGGCCAGGCACCATCATCACATCCCTTGGCAAGGAGTTCCACAGATTAATCACACACTGACTAAAGAAATATTTTCTAACTCACCTAACACTCAGTTTTAGAGGATGTCCCCTGGTGGGAGTCTGGCAACATCACGCTAGGAATAACAATACCTAGAACAGTGGTTCTCAAACTTTTAGCACTGGGACTCACTTTTTAGAATGACAATCTGTCCAGGGCCCACCAGAAGTGATGTCATGGCTGGAAGTGCCGTCATTGTGATGCCAGAGCCTGCTGCTTTCCTGAGAATGCAGCAATAAGTTGTATAAGTTATTTCTCAGCCGTTTTCCAGCACCAAATGAATCAGGAAGGAAAATAGCCTATTTCCAACCTTGACACAAGTAAAACAATCACACAACCCTCTCTTTCCAGCATCCCGTCTTCCCATATTTTCAATATGCCTGCTCTAGGTGCTTCATGACCCACCTGAAATTGGCTCGCGACCCCACTGGTGGGTCCTGACCCAGAGCTGGGGAACCATTGATCTTGAATATACTTTTTGGAGGCTTTTGCCTGCCTTGTTTCCAAGCTGGAAACTCCCTTTAAGAGTACGCTGTATGACTCACTTGTATGTCTCTCCTCCAATTCTACAGGATGAGCATGGCTACATCTCTCGGGAGTTCCACCGCCGCTACATGATCCCCAAGGGCGTTGATCCAGCGGCGATCACCTCCGCACTGTCTCCAGATGGGATCCTCTCCATCACCGCACCCACTGTTCCCAGTATTTCCTCTCCAGAGCGCACCATTCCCATCAGCCGCCAGGAGAAGCCGGCCGTCGCTGGAAAGTAACCTGGCCTGGGGCTCGGCTTGCTTTTGCCCCCTGTAGCCAGACACCTGTGCCTTGGGCCTTCTCTCCCCCTTGCATGTAGCCCCAAGGGCTGTTTGCTCTAAGCCTTCAAGGAAGTGACATTCTCCTTCCTCCCCTGCTTCCTGCTGGGGGATAATGTTGGCAGAGACTGTCGCCTGCGGGCATTCTTCTTTCAGACCACTTTCCTTTCTCTTCCTGGAGTAGAGATCAGGCCTCCCCTATACCGCCTGTTTATGCTTTTTGTATAAATACGGATACTTAATTACTTGTAATTTTTTGCTTTATAAAACCAACAGCCGAATGCAAATCCTTGAAATGGATCTTTGCTAATAAACTCGAAGTAAACTGCCGTTGAGTGTGTATTGCACAATTTGCATTTGGTGGGAGGAGTGAAGGGAACAACTCGGGCCAGGACGGAGGAGAGGGGGCAGCTGGGGCTCAGGGGTCTGTGCGTTGTGTTTGTAGGAGTGGGACATGTATTCCTATAGCTGGACAACCAAGGTGGGGCTGCCTTCTGCCTCTATTTTTACCCAGCGGGTCATTAATCTGTGGAACTCCTTGCCACTGGAGGCAGTGATGGCATTGGTGCCTTTAAAAGGGGTTTGGACAGATTTCTGGAGGAAAAGTCCATTGTGGGCTACAGGCCATGATGGGTGGTGCAACCTCCTTACATTAATAGTAGGCTACTTCAGAGTGCCAGGTGCAAGGGAGTGGCAACGGGATGCAGGCATCTTGTTGTGCTTCCTGAGGTACCTGGTGGACCACTGAGATACAGGAAGCTGAACTGGATGGGCCTTTGGCCTGATCCAGCAGTGTTCTTCCTGTTCTTACGTGCAGAAGTAGACACGATGTGGATATAAACAGATCACGGGGTGGCACACCTTGAACTAGCTATGCATAGGAAAAAAAAAAAAAGCTTCTTGGGAAGCTGCTATTGTGCCAGTTAATCAAGGGAGGAAGGACGGGCCAAACGTTTAATTAAAGGGGATGGCAATCCTTGCGCAGCTTGGCTTCCAGTGCCACTCCCCAGTAAGAGAAAAAATAAACAGCAAGCTTTTTCCGCAAGGGCAGCAGCCAGCATGCGGGAACAGCGCCGAGAGGAAGCCTTGGACAGCACAGCCTCGTGCATCGGCATGCCCCTCTTAAGAAGCAAAAACAATCAGCCTGTTTGTCAGTGCTTGCCTGCAGTAACTTAATTAGCTTCGGCACGTAGGAGGGCAAGTCAGACTGACTGGCCTCTGCCCAATACAAGTGAAAGTCTGGCTGTTCTCTCCTTCCAAACCTGTCTGCAGGGTGATTGAAGGAAGGAGCTTCCAAAGTGCAAATCTAGGGTGGTGGGGGTGGCTTTTAAAAAATCAGAATATTTTTTAGAATATTAGAATTGAATTTATTCTAATAAAATCAGGTTATGTGACCAGAGGGCCAAAGGGGCATTTGGCACTGTGTATACAGCTGGTTCTAGATGCACAGGACAGCTAGAAATAAAAGGAGTTGAAGGGGAAACGATCCATCCCCCTAACAGGTATGTTACCTTCTGGGCAAGAGTTTGTCCAGAAAACAAGCTGCTGGGGCCGGGACTGTGCAGATGAATCACAGAGTTGGGAGCCAACCACAAGGTCATCTAGTCCAAGCCCCTGCTTGTAGCAGAAAATCAATCGCTCAAAAGTATTTATACACCGCTTTTCAAGACAAGGTTCACAAAATCCTCCTAGAGCGTCTCCAGCAGCTGCCTGTCAAGACTCTGCTTGAAGATCTCCAATAAGGGAGAATCAATCCACCACCTAAGCAAAGGCTCAGGTGAGCTGCGTAAGTTCACCCTTTATATGATGCTTCTCCTGCAAGAGAGACTTCCCCAAAGCAACACCCCTGCTCCCTTCTCCCAAAGGGGCTTGTGCCTAAGAAAAAAGATAAATCGGCAAACCACCTCTGGAAAGAAAGAGACACAGTGCTGGGGCTGAGAGGGGCTGTTGCTCTATAGCAGAGCCCATCATTGAGAGCGCAGTACTAACCTGGAGTTAGGCCAGCACAAGGGCCACCGTAAAGTGCGTTTGGACCACTCCCGGAGTCAGGGAGGATAGTGTACATCTGTGTGCTGGCCTCTGGCTCTGAGAGTAGTCCAAACATACTTTACGGTGTCCCTTGCGCCAGCCAAACTTTGCTGGCCTTAACTAAGCCGGCCTAACTCCGGGTTAGGATTGCGCCCTTTGGCAGGACTCTCCCTGCCCAGTTAGTGGGGGAATGTTATTTTACTCCTGCATCTTATTCCCCCGGCTGCTACAGCCAAGGAGGTCGCAGCGACCCAGCTGTTCTCTCCGCTCCGCTCTGCAAAATAAACGCCAAAACGTGCATCGCACAGAGTTTTGGCTTGGACTGCAGAGGAAAGCCCGGGTCGAACTATTTGCTCAGTCATGGGGCCGACGCAGGGTGGGCGAGAGCGGGCAGCCGCTGGCACTCAGCCCGACTTCCTTTGCAGGGTAAATTGAGAATGCCATCTAAGCCATCCTGAGTAAGGGCAGAAGGAACATTTGACAAATCGTCTATATATAAAAAAATCAGCAGGTCTGTAGTTCCGTGTTGTCACGGTCTATTTTGACCTGGGGCGGGGCCGTGGGCAGGCTGCTCCAAATGCCCATTGGAAAGGGCAAAATGCTCCCCCCCCAGAGAAAACCCAGCCCCCTGGAGGCATGGAGGCAATTTAAGTGCCACCTCCTATTTTTGCCTGTGCTTGAGAATGGCTGCCAACTCAGGGCGCAATCCTATCCTGAAGTTAGGCTGGCACAATTAGGCCAGCCAAGTTTGGCTGGCACGAGGGACACCGTAAAGCGCGTTTGGGCCATTCTCAGTGTGCTGGCCTCCCTGACTCGGAGAGTGGTCCAAACATACTTTACAGCGAGGCAGGTTAGGCAAAGAGAGGAGCCTCATCTCCTCTCACCCGAGAGGAGAAACCTTCCTGGTGGGGCAGACAAGACGCACATGCACACATAAACAAAACGCGGCATTTAATGATCCATAAAAACAGAGACGAGAGCTGTGACCCCTTGAGAGAAGTGACTCCAGGTGGATGTGAGATGCTGAGAAGGAGGGAGATATAATGAGGTTCTGGGTATCGATATCCCACCCCTCATTGCCTCTCATACATCTCCTTCAGGATCTTCATGCTCTCTGCATAGCGCAACTGATTCTTGTGCGAAGCCTCTTTCCACCTGTCAATGGGAGAGGGCGCACGTCAGCCACAGTCCACAGCAGGGCCGCCTTATTCAGAATTTCCCAGAATCCCCTATGCCTCAGATACCAAGCAAGGCATTCCTGCTTCAACCTGCAGCTCTCGTACCCTCTTCCTGTTCCGGGTTCTTACCTCTGCCGGATCTTCTTCCACCGTTCCATGTTCTTGTAGATGAGGGAGGACATGGAGGGCACCGGATCGGGAGCCTGCGGGAAAGAGGAAGCCTCAGCACGTCCTCACAAGGGCTCAGCCCAAAGAGCAGATCTGCTCAAAAACGCAACCTGGGCTGCTCCAGCAGCAACCAATTCAGCACACCTACCCCATTGGGAGTTCCCTAAGATCGGTGCCATTACTGAGAAGGCCCTGCTTCTAGCCGTAGGTGACGGCACTTGTAAAAGGGCCACCTCCAACAACCTTAGGATGATGCAGAAGGAGGTGGTCTCTCAGATAACCTGGCCTCAAGCTGTACAGAGCTTTAAAGGTCAAAACCAGCACCATGAATTGGGCCGGGAAATTGGAAATTCGCCCATCTCAGCCGTGCGGGAAACTCTTGTGCAAGCTGTTGCACAAGTGTTGGTGGAACAGCACTAGAGGGTCGACTCGTTCTGCACAGTCATCTTTGGAGCCCAAGGCAGGACCCTCCTGTTTGGATGCGGAGAGCCAGCCAAGGATGTCTGTGACCCACCCCCAGAGACCTCCCATTCTCCCCTCTGCCCCTGCTCAAGGGTGTTCTGACCGTGGAGACGGCGACTTTGGCCTCCTCAGGCTCTAGCGGCAACGGAATGCGCAAGTTAACGGGCTCTCCCACAGGGTTGGTCTGGCAAGGGGTTGGTGGCGGAAGCTTGCAGACGTCCTGGCTCTTCCCGTTCAGTCCGTCAGCCCCCTAGGATCAAACACACACGATAAAAGTAGCATGGGTGCACCATCTGTTTTCCCATAATCCCCATGCCTCAAACACACCACAAGCATTCCAACTTCGGCCTGTAGCTCTCATTCTATGTCACCCTTCACAACCACCCTGCAAAGTAGGACACAGCAAGTGTGATTGGCCCACGGTCACGGAACCCGTTTCGTGAAAGTAAGGCTTTGAAACTTGATCTCTCAGGCTGAAGCCCAACCACCTTCAGCACGGCGTCACACCGATCTTGCATGCAGTTTGCTCTGACAGCTGGTGTCATGTGGTGGTTAAAACCATACATGGTGCGCTTGGACGTCCCCACGTTTAAGTCTAGACTTAACCGGGGGACTTCAAGCACTCCATTTATGCCTTTAAGCATAAGACTCCAATTTGGGGCCAGTGGCCTACCTTTCAAGGCTGTCGTAATGGCTAAGGAGAATGTACACAAAGAACGTTTTAGTCCTGTGACAAAAGCGCGATGTAAATAGTTAAGTATCATTGGGGTTTAGTCTTTGTTCTGGGGGTCAAAAGCCCTGCTGTTCCCCTTTCCAGCTGAGAGTACCTCTTCGTCCTCCAGTAGGGTGGGCAAATTGGGGCTGGGGGAACGCTCCTGCTCCCGCACCGTGGGATTGTTCCGCATCCAGGCCCGGCAGATGGGGTACAGTGGGGTGCTCTCGGAGAACTGCGCCAAGTCCACGCTCCGGTCAAACAGCTTGATGACGTAAGTATCTGGAGAGGGACAAGAGAGCAGGTTTGTAAAGGTATAAAGGTGGTCCCAGGAGATCACCCCCAAACAAATCAGCCCCAACAGTGAAAACACCAACACAACCCCACACTCCGAGATTCTGTTTCTTCTCATGTCTGCACCAGCTGGCTCAGTTTGGTCACATACCGGTTCCATCATTTTCCCAGTGGCTACTGCAGATGAATCCTACATCCTGTTTGAGATTGTAAGCCCTTTGGGGACAGAGAACCGTGTCCTGGTTTATTGTGCTACATACACTGCTTTGCATATAAAAGCTGTATATAAAAGTTCCTAATAAATAATACTTTGCGAGCATCCAGTTAGCCACGGTTAAGCAGAGTGCCAGATGAGAGGGATAATTTATCCAATCCAGAAAAACAAACCATCTTATTTTCACTCACTCGGCTTCTGCTGCCCGCCTTCAGCAAGTCCGTCATCCGTCTCCTTTCTCTTCTTGCGGCGGTGATGAGAAAACCGGGCCGAGGGCCTAAGAGCACAACAAAAGACAGTATTCAGACCTCCATGCTGTGGTCATCAACAGGTGAGCAAGACACTGTCAACAACCATACCTCTTTCCTGTGGCGGTCGGAGAAGAGTCCCTGTAACCACAAAGCAGAGATGTTAACTACCCAGAATGCAACAGCTCTTCCCCACACAAGACGTGAATGCGGCACTCACAATGGGAAAGACAAGCACTTTTTCACACAGCAAATAAGTTATGGAATTGGTGTGCTATCTACGTACCACCGGTAGCCACAATTTTTATGAGTTATAAATTAAATATATTTATTTAATATTTATTTATTATTAATAAACACATCTTAGTAATAAAAATTTTATTTATTTATTTATTAGATTTTTACCCCGCCTTATTGTGCCCGAAGGCACCCAAGGAGGCATTACAATATATATATAAAAAACAATATAACAATTCACATTAAAAACAATTAAAAACAGTATTAAACAGCAATACAATCACAAATTACGAACACAATTAAAACAAATTTAAAAAATACTATAATAAAAATAATAAATATGTATCATTATTTATTATTACTAATAATTAATTGTTAACACATATTAATAAATAAATATATTTATCATTTAGTATAATGAATATTATATTTATTGTACTCCATATTTTTTATTATTTATATAGTTTCATATATAAATTTATATTTCAGCAAGGATAGTTCACAAAGTGGTATACATAGTAAAACAAATTAAATGGTTCCCTGTCCCCTAAGAGCTTACAGTCTTAAAAAATAATAATACAAAAGACACCAGGAATAGCCACTGGAAAAATCACCATGCTGGGGTGAAGAGGGACAGTTGCTCTTCCCCTCCCCCCACTAAATATAAGAACATCACTTTAAAAGGTGCCTCTTTGCCCAATTAGCAGGAGCACTTGTTGGGCAAAGAAATTCAATGTATTAATTACTTTCACTACATACATTAATGCAGTTTTGGTCACTTAATGGGCCTACTTCAGAGGACTTTGAAAAGGGGACTTGACAAATGGTCGCAAGCACTGATCAAGGATGGCATTTTCACCTCCTGGTAGACACAAGAAGTGGGGAGGCGATATCTCACAGGATGGCACATGGCGCTTGGCCACGTAGATGCACAGGAGGTGCCACGACCCTCCTGAGAGCCAAGCAGCATTGCCCTGGCTGAAGCGACCCCCATGCTTTGCTGGAAACAGAGATGGTACAGCCCACCGCGCATTGGCGAGATGCAGCTTTCTTCAAAAAAGAAAGCAGGTTGGGCACAGAGGGCATGGAGTGAAGGAGAAACCAGGAGGCGGTGGGAACCCGAGAAGCCTCTCCATCGCTGCAGGAACAACTGTGCCATGAGCTGCCTTCTTCCCACGCAGAACAGGTGCCCCCAGAGCAAGTACTTAAAACAGCCCTGTAATGAGCCACAACAGCTCTCCTGGATCTAGTTTCGCAGCTTAATTGGTCTCTCCGACAGGGCCTTGGCAGCCACCCTCTCCCCACCACGGCAAGCGGAGCCTAGAGAACATGGTCACGGGAAGCGACAAAGACTTACTTGCTGAGTGCGTCGGGCGGCAGCTTTCCAGAGTCCTCTTCCATCTGCTCTCTAAGGAGAGAAGCAACCATTAGGCGCACTTCCAAGGGAGGGGGTCACGTCCTCCCCCATGGGTACCGCAGAACAGTGGTTGCAAAGAGCCCAACAGTAACAGGCACAAGGTGGGTATTTCCCACCCACCCCGTACCCCCCCCCCAGCCTCCATCATGCACAATTTTATTGCCCCCCACTCCACTGTTTTTTGTTTAAGATAAACCCATTTTCTACCAATGATGTTTGGAGAGTGCATTTCTACCAATGTTGCTCTAATGCATCACTGGTAGAAAATGGTATAAGTGGGTACAGGTGTGCCCTGGTATCCACTGATTCGGTATCCACTGTTTCAGTTATCCGCGGATACCATGGATCCTATGAAATGGATACCATGGACACCTATGAAAAAGATGGGGGAACAGTAAACAAATCTATTTTTTTTAACCTTGATGCATCGACATCACTGATGTTCCCCTATCCCCAGCATCCCAGTATCCGCGCCCCCAGTATCTGCGGTTTCAGTTATCCACAGGAATGTCCAGAATGGAACCCCAGCGTATACTGGGGTATGCCTGTATTTTGCTGTGTTTTATAGTCTGGGATGCCAGTTGCTAGGACATCAAGATTTGAGTATTAAAAAGCTCCAGAGTTATTCTGTGCTCCAAGAACAGAGTGCAACAAACCCCCTTCTCCACTTGACCCCAACAAGTCCCTGGGAATGCTTACCGATCCACGTCGGTCTTCTCCAGTAGACCCTGCAGCACCGCGTCAAGCCGGTTCCGAGCATTGGCAGTCTCTAAATCTATGGCAAAGCCACGAGGGAGAGAGATGTCATCATCCCCATCACCAGATCTCCTCCTTGCTGCCCGTCCCACCCTGGCACTGAAGACCCTTGCGGTGTTTTAAGATGCAATACTGTACCTTTCCAATTCTGGAGGAGGACGCCCAAGGCAGCGTTGCCATTCTAGGTCTGGCAGCCCAAGTAAAAATGGCTGCTGCAATGTCTGATGATTGCTACCCTTCATCAAGCAATCTAAACTACCAGATGATACTGAATGGCGGGGGGGGGGGGGAAGGGGTGCTGCAGGGCACAGAATGCATTATTCAGGGGCCAAAATTTTTGCCCTAATGCCTGTTAAGCTCATGTGAAATGAACCTTCTGGGCAGGCTTATCTGAAACATCTCCGGGTTCAATCACAGTGCTTCAAAAATGGGGAAAAAATGCACTGTATTTTAAATGTAGACCAATCCTACCTGGTTTCTCTGTCTTCACCTTAGTGTGCAGCATGTTTTCCAAAGCCTGAATAACTCTAAAAAAAAGAGAGAGAACACTTAGGAACAAATACTTTTGGGAGAGAAATACAAGATCCAAAGTAGGCAAAAATATATTTTCATATTGTCCCTGAGGCATCTGGTGGGCCACTGTCAGATACAGGAAGCTGGACTAGATGGGCCAAATATATTTGAGGCTTGACCTGTTGGAGATGCTCTAGGGGGATTTCCTGCTACATGCAAGGGGTTGGACTAGATGACCTTGTAGGTCACTTCCAACGCGATGATTCTATGAAATATGCTGACCTTATACCCGTTGGAGCTTTGCATAGAAAGATTATAAGGATACTTTTTTTTGCATTTTATAGCTTTTAGTTGCATTGATTACTCCCCCCACTCACTCCTATCTATTTATCCTTCATGCACCTGATAAAGTGGGCTCTACTCCCCAAAAGCGTCTGCCTTAAACAAACCTCGTCGTCTTCCGGATGCTACAAGATTCTTCTTCAGCGTTTGCTTTGCCAGCTTAACAGGATCACCCCTCTAGGTTGTCTTTTTTACAGCACAACGTCAGTTTCCAAAGATCTGGAGGTCTTCAAAAGACTGGACCAAAACAAAAAACCAAGGGAGGGGGGTAGGCGGTGCTGGTGGATTTTCTCGTCTCATGCGATCCCGGGCACCTCCTGCAAAAGCCAGCAGCCTTTCCACCAATTGCCCCTTCTCCGATTCCCGTTTGCACGAATGCAGAAAAACCGCCTCTGCTGCACTGCATGCTGGGAAGTGTAGGCAGCTGCCTAGGGAGGGAAGCTTCGCTCCAACAGCTTGAGCTTTCCTTGCTGCGCAGAGGTAACGCGCAATCAATCTGGGGGAGTAGGAAAATCTGCGTGTGCTTATGGGAGATGTAGTTGCTCGGAGTTTCTTAAAGCCCTTGTGGGATGTCTGATAGTCACACACCACTGTCCTTTTGAGGTTGCAATCCTCGATACGCCCTTACTAGGGCGCAGGCTGAGCTGAATTAAATTGAGAATTAAATTAAATCACCGCGTTTAGGACTGCACTGCACGTCAGTACTGCAAATACATCTGCAAAAATTTCACAGGCTAAGCGGTGTAGAGCTCAGGTCCAATGCACCACCACTACCCCTTGGCATAGTGCCAGGGGCAAGTGTCTCTCAGGCTCCACCCTGGTTATACCTCTGAGTCCCACTGTGTCCCATAGGATGTGGACAAATTTGCATAGGATTGTAGCCTTAATGCAACATAAGCTACATGCTGTTTTTCAGGCAACCTTGAGACTTACTTCCAAGTCAACGTGCCTTGAGCTATGCTGTGCAAGTTTCTGCTCTGTTCAATGGAGTTTACTCTCAAGAAGTATGCCTGGGACTGCAGCCCGAGATTACCTGGAGATAAGTCCCCCCTGAAATAAGCAGGTGTCAATTCTGAGTTGCTACACTTAGGATGGCTTTACAGGGTTTTAATGTTGAGCACACGCGCATACTGACTGCGCTCCCCGTGCATTAGCTTCTCGCTCCCAAACCTATTGAGCCTCTGCGTAAGTTCCCCGCGTAAGTTCCCCTCTTTGGCTATTTCGCCTTCCCTTAACTAAAGAAGAAGGAGTGGCGCGGGGCATGATGGTATTTGTAGTTTATGCCACGCCCAGACCGTGCGCGGGGGGCGTTTCCATCCCGCAAGTCGGACGGCACGCACGGTGTTATGGGAATTGTAGTCCCCAACACGGGTAGTCGGTGGAAGAAGCTGTTTACCCGACACCCTTTGCGTGCAGCTACTTCCTGTTTTGGTTGCTAAGAGATCGCAAAGGCGGTAAGTTTAGCGGGGCGACTGTGGGTGTTGCTCGGGTTTAATTGGAGAAGGGGGTTGTGCGTGTCAGGGAAGAAATGTTGGGGTTTCCTGCAGCTGGAGGAGCTTCAGAGCCTAATGGTAAGAGAGTAGATTTCACTGCACAAGGCTATGCGCGTCTCCTCAGGTGTAAACTCCATTGTCTTCAGTGGGGCTTACTCCCTGGTAAAAGTGCAGGCCAGAATCGCAGCCGTAGGAAAGCTTGCTCCTCCAGGGAATGCGTAATGCTAGTATGGGCATGTTTACTCAAAAGTAAACCCCATTGTGCCCTGTGGGGTTTACTCCCTGGTAAATGTGCCCAGGATTGTAGCCTTGGGAAAGCTTGTTCCTCCAGGGAACGTGCAATGCAATTTATGTTTACTCAAAAGTAAGTCCCACTGTGCCTGATGGGGCCTACTCCCTGGTAAATGTGCTCAGAATTGCAGCCATGGGAAAGCTTGGTCCTCCAGGGAATATGCAATGCAACCTGGGTATGTTTACTCAAAAGTAAACCCCAATGTCTAATGGGGCTTACTCCCTGGTAAATGTGCCCAGGATTGTAGCTGTAGGAAAACTTGCCAGTGAGCATTCTCCTCCAGGAAATGTTGTTTAGTGGCCTTGTACTGAAAATGAAGCCCCTCTGTGTCTTCTGTCCTTCCTCCAAGGAACTTGGGGGCAGCATGCAAAGTGCTTTCTATCTCATGGTATGCTCACAGCAACCCTGTGTGGATGGCAGTTTCAGGGCCAGCAAATACTGCAAGACCATATTAGGCTGCCTTTTGCTTGCCAGGAGTGAGATTTTAGTGGAGTGGGGTGGTTAGTGTTTCAGTCTGACTTTTAAAATAATAAACTGTCCTTTTTGACCTTCTCTCAGTGCTACAATTAGGTGAGGCTAATCATTCATTTAATGAATAGAAATGTGATGTCTAATAATATATCTTCATATGTGGGTGGTCAATCCTGGCATTTTCTCTCTGTTTTCAGCTCTAGAAATGTTAAATGGTTTTTTTTCTCCCCCCCCCCCCCAGTGATTTATGGCTTGTTTACTTTGTGGTTATGTCCTATTCCTCCCTATTTTAGTTTTGAACGCAAAGGAATCTTGGCTGCTTAGAGTAAGTTTGCATGAAGCTTTCATCCAGGGTTGCCAAATCTTATCGGGGCAGGGTGCCTGTGACTTTGAACACCTGCACAACTGGCAGAATTCCACAGCCAGTCTTTTCTTGCAGCAGCATGTGGTGATAAAAGACGTTCATCTGCTGAATTTGCCTGTTGGTTGCCTTTCAAGGCACAGGAGCTCTGCCAGGTGAAGAAATTGACAACCTTCATCTTGTCGCGTTTCAGTGGTAAGGGAAGCCAGCTTTGTTCTCTTCTTCAGCTATAGTTGCCAGGTGTTCGACGCAGGAGTATTTGTTTACAGAAGTGCAGGTGTAGGATATCTCTTTCGCTTTGGATTTCAGTTTAGGTTGGAGATTATCCCAGATCACCCTTTCTTGGAGCAGAATAGATTGTGTGGTGGGTAAAACTAAGCTATGTCAGAGTTTTATTAGTTGCTTGACTTGCTAAGTCACTTAAAAAAAATGATGCTGGAAGTGTAGTGTATGTAGGCCATACACATACCTGGCACCTGACCTTTGGCCAGTGAGCATAAGCCTGATAGGGATTTGTAGTCCCATGTGAGTTTTGGACAAGTACCTCTGCAACATGCGTTTGCAATTACACATTTGTTCCATTCACACTTTTTTAAAAAAAGCATAGATCTAAAAGTATAAGTGAAGCAGCTGTGTTTTTGGCAGTGCTTTGATCACTGAAATGCTTGGATGTGTCTGTTCCAATGTAACTCTGCATAATAGAATTTTGCTCTATTCTGCAGCTCTTTCTGACAAGAAATTCATATCCATATAGGCTGTGCTTCTGGGCTGTGATTCACAAGGCCCCGCACTCTTCCAACTAGGAAGTGTTAATTCCCCCCATCCTTTGAAGCCTCTTCTGAATACCAAGCACATCTGCTGCTATTTTATTACTCCATTAATGTGCCACAGTCTTGACGTTTGTGGTTACTGCTAGTGCATCATTCGAGCTGTGTGAACCACTGAAAGCTTTTCTTCTCCAGAGTCTAGTCCCTTGTGGTTTTTAATCTGACCCTTGTTGGTACTGAAAGTGCCCATTCATCAGATCTGCCTTGGGGCGAGTTCATAAAAAAAAAAGGAGCCAACAATTTCTACAAACAGGACTGGAAGGATTCTCGTTTGCGGTGAAACAGGACATTGTGTCAGAGGTGAGCTGCAAATTTGCATGTGTCCTCATCAGGATGCGAATCCCATTGTGGTTATGATCCGGATCCGCTGCGATATTAATCGTGCAATTAACTACAACCAGAGTGAAAGTCCTAAGGATGGCATAAAGGCAATTGTTTAACTGAAGATGCCTTTCTAGGAACACCTCACAGGCAGAACTACCAGCGAAGGTTCCCTGGCACAGGTAGCCTAATGGTATGCATGCTTATCAAACATTGATCTCAGTGGGGCTTATGCTCGGGTAAGAGCACATAGGATTGTAGGTTCCCACTTCCCTAGAGATAGTTAAGTGTTGCATCCAAATTAGTTGCCACATGGACTTGTAGTTCTGATCTTTCTTGGTGTCTGGCATTTGGAAAAAGGTCATGCAGGTGAAGTCTTGATTTGAGTAATCATTTCTGTCCTCCTGAGCATAAATAGCTGGTAGAGGAAATTTAGGAATTGCTGCTTCGGGATTGCATGGATTATATTACATTGTCACGTTCATAAGTACTGGGCAATTTTTTTGCATAATTAAAAAATAAGGCTGCTTGCTATTTTGTCATAAAATGGCAGGATTTGTTTTTCTTGCTCTCTGGGTGCCACAAATGATGACCCTAAGCATGAGTAGGGGAAAAAAAGTCAAGCCTTTAATGTTTGCATCAGTTGCAAACAGAGCAATTTTCCCATTTGCATTTCAGTTCCTTGAAAGCGAAGCACAGCTTTCTGGTTAACGGTAATGTTGACCTCTGCGCTCAGCAATGCTCAGCGGAAATGCCACAAATACAGGATGTGATCCTTTTTGAGGAAGGAACTGCATGAGCGGCAATAGTTGACCCATTTCTTTAGACTGAGAGGCGGGATATAAATCATTTAAATAAAGAGAGGGTATTTGGGGGGTTGGCTCTTGGCTCGAGTGGAGATTGACTTGCAATCTGATGCATGTTTCTCGGCAAGAACAATTGCCCCAGAAGAGGAACAAAAATCTGAAGATGCTGAGATGCTTTTCTTTTACTTCCCTGAATGCTGACAACTGGGACTTCGAAAGCAGGGCAAGTCAGAGAACAAACGAGAGCATGTATATTCGGGGAAAAGAAGTGAGTCAACCAGGAGCAGGTGCCATAAAGCACACCACAAGCCATTTATTTAATCCCATCTGGGCTGGAGATGTTCTCTCCTTTGTGCCACCGTATTAAAATGCAAAGCCAGCCTGCTTGCTGTGCCAAGCCACAGTGGCATTCTTTAAACCCGCCAACCTAAAGGCGCCACTTTGAAACCGAGCGCTGGAAGGGATGTCAATGCAGCTGTAACTCTTTGGCAGCCCGCGACGACAGGCTCCGAGTCTCGAAGTCTTCGGATGCGCTACTTGCTCCATCGGCAACTGCGTGAGAATAATTGGTAGCCCTTACCATGGGTTAATGCGGATCGTAGGATGCTAGTTTGTCAAGGTGGACATGCAGCAAGGAGGGGGGCGTGCTGGAGGAGGAAGCCAAGCTGACACTGTTGTCTCATGAACCAGTTTTCCCCACTGAGAGAGTGATGACCTGGAAGGAGTCCTGGGTGCCAGACAGATCTCTCGTCGCTGTCTGGTGAAATTATCCCTCTTGGACAAATGATGAATGATGCAGTGACCTTTTATTGGGGGCTAGGATGGCCTAAATTCAAGGAAGGATTTCTCTGGCCACCGAGGCTAACATAGGAGAGAGATGATCTTTGGGGAACAGGGAAGATTTTGTAAGCCGCCTGGATTACAATATTTAAACCTCTGCTTTTGTTGCAACTTGACTTCTGAATTCTGGCAAGTCTCGCTTCTTCCATCAGAGTGCTAAAATGGTAGGGAAATCGGTACTTGATGTCATTCTTCTTATTGAAGGCTGCCTCAAGGCACACAAGCCCTGCGCAGATGGGGTTTGACAACGGAGGCACATAAGAAAGTCCCTCTAGCTGAAATTTAGCGAAGTCTAGATTGGGCTGGTACCCAGACGGGACACTACTTGGGAACCGTACGTCACACAAAATAATAATAACTGCATTTTCATCAAGGCTTGGTGTGAGCTTTTGCATGCTCTAGGAATCTGTTATGCTTTTGGAAAAATGACTAAAGAAATAAGGATTTTTCCTTTTTCCATTTAGAGGTGCTGCCCCTTTTCAATTCCCCAAGCTCCAGGGGATATTTTCCTTGCCACTCATCCCTACAGCTGCATTTAACTGCTTCCAGTTCATTTTGTCTGCGGCCGCCCATGTGTCAGAAAGCTCGTTCCTGTATTGGTTTAGAAAGCATCCCCCTTTGTGCTACTCTCGACTTCCTTGCAGTTCTTTGCCATTAGCATCCTTCTCTTTGTTGCTGTTTGAACACCGCTTTCAATATGTGATCGATTTGCCTGGTCCAACGCTCTCTTCTTTCTGAAATGCCACCTGATGTTTTTGCAGTCTTAGTCCCTGTATGTAATTTTCCAATGCAGGGGAGGTATTCTTCTCTGCCTCCACCGAGGAGAGTCAATATGTTGTGTTCAGCCAAAAAAACGTGATGTGCAATGTTGCCATTCTGTCGCTGCTGATCGGGACAAGGAACAGCACATGATCCTGTGGCTACAGAATCTCATTATAGCCCCCCCCCTCCCAGTATTGTCCAGCCGCGACTAGGAACATAAACCTTTCTGTAAGTGTCCCCAGTGGAAAACAGTGGCTTTCCTCTTTGTTCTTCAAAGCCAGAGGTTAATGCACGGGACTCTGACTATCCTTCTCAGCAGGAGAAAAAGGCCATTAAAAAATCTCTCTAGGGAGAAACTGCTGGGATCCAGATGCAGCCAGGTTCTGTGGTCCTCCTAAATGGGGAGGGGGGAGCTAGAAGGCTCCTTGCCTGGGGGAGAGTGGAGAAGGAAATGGGAGGAAAACCGATCTTGTCTCTAGACTCTAAACAAGCACACAAGAAGCAATTGTATTTACTGGGCAGACTTTTGTTCTCTCCAGTGCCGTGTATGTATCTTTACACTTCAGATCAGTTCAATGAATGAGAGATTCCGCAGTGGCCCATTCCTGTCTCCAGGGCTTTGGGCTCAGGGGAGCCTCTTTTGGCCTCCAGGCTGCAGACAGTCCCCTGACGTCTTGGCAAGTAGCAGCTTGTTTAAATTGTCAAGGCAAGCTGCATAACAGGTTCTCTTGTAGCTCCCTGGGACCAAACTCCCCAGGATATTATTGCATGTGTCACTGGCTCCAGCATGCACCATTTTCCTTTGAAAAAGCAGCTGGGTAGATAAGGATTCAACCCTCAGTCCCTGTCCCTGATTTGGATTGGACCTCTTGTGGCCGCCATTTTGTTGTAGAATGAAAACGGTGGTTGCCGGCACTGTCTGAGCCCCCCAGGAAGGGCTCTTCCCCTCTTGCGGCCGTACAGCCCCCACCAGCATGCAACCCGAGCAGGCTGATACACAGGCCTAATTAAACGAAAACATGCTTTGGCCGCGAACATGGCGGCCATTTGACAGCCGCCAATTGGACGCCATTTGCAGGTGGAAGCTTCTGGCCTGCTCCTTGAGAAGATGAAACGGGAAGCAACGCAAAACATACTTCTCTCTGGAGGACCAGCCAACTGATGAGAGCCCTAAGAGAAAGGAGTTCTCTTCCTGACAGCTCTGCAGTGGTGATAATGGTTTTTTTTAAAGAGTTATGACCCAGTTGTAGAACTACTGGAGGTAGCCCTCCTGGCTATTTTGCCTCCAACCAGTCAGGCCAGTGCCTTGCTGTCTTAGAATCCCCACCAGTGCCGGGCTCGTGTGTGTGTGTGTGTGTGTGTGTGTGTGTGTGTGTGTGTTGACTATGCTAGGATCTGGATTGCTCCGTTACTTTTGATCACATGGTATTTGGAACTATAAAATGTCCTTTGGGCAAGTGGCCGGGGGGGGGGGCTGTCATGCTGTTTGTTGCTCCATGGTACAGCAGGGTTGGTGAATGGGGTGCTTTCACAAGAAACACAAAAACTGTTGCCTCAGCAACTGCATGCCGGAAAAAAACCCCCCAAGCGCCGTGGAAATTTCCTCCCCGTCAGCACACAGGAGCAAAGGCGGCCGTCCCGGCAGCAGATTTTTCGGTCTCTTGACCTCAGCAAGGATGGAAATCCCAGGAGATGCAGCAGCACTCCTGCTCCACAACACCCACGGACCTCGGATTTGTCAATGTTTGTCACCTGTTGAACAGCCAGCAGCACAGAGCCGGTCCAGCCACTGAAAAGTGGCCTAACACACTAACTACACTATAGAATCACTATACCCCGCTTCCATAGCCAAGAACAGGGCTGCAGTTTTCCATGGTCCATCAGGCCAGCATCCTGCTTCTGATAGTGACTAGCGGGCCTCTCTCCTTTGTGAGCGTCTCCAGTCCTCGGAAGACCGTGGCCATCACCACAGCATGATCTAATTTTTTTTTAAAGCATCGTTTTGATCAAGTTTTATGCATTCTTTTCAGGGTGTGCGAAGGTTGGCAAGGTTTAGCATTTTAACTTGAGATTTAAGAGGATGGTTTGAAGGAAAGTTAAGAAACCTGCAAGGGAGGAAACTGGAGTAGAAACTGTTTTTATCTTTTGTTGAATCTGTTCCTTGCTCCTCCTCCATGCCTTCCTCCTTGCTTGCCTTCAGCTATTAGTAGACGATGGAAAGAGAAGTGGAGAAATGAGGAGGAGAGAGAGGGGGGGGAACTCCTTACAAACCCTTGGAAGTAAAATTATGCAAAATAAATAAATTTGCCAAAATTCATCTCCTGGAATCCTTTTGTTCAGGGCACAAGCACTGAGCTGTCTTCCAGAGGCTCATGGGGGAAGCAGTTTGAGCCGCCAGCCCCAGCGACATTGAGACCGTGGCCAGGAAAACTGATCACTGTTACGGGAAAAGAGCAATGATGGATTCCAAGTATGAGAGCTGGTGTGTATCTTCGCTAGGGAAGTATGGGGGATACGCTAGCAGGGGTCCCTTGCTAACTAGGATTCCTTGCTTGCACACAGTTTGGCTGTATTCTCCACCCAGGGGAGCCCCTTCTTAAAGGCGGCCTGTTCCCGGAGTCATTACCACCCCTCCCAAGCCCAGCTACTGAGCCCAGAGCAGCGTCACATGGTGAGATATGGGGTACTGAAGGGGCCGTGGGCCAAAAAGGCTATGGGGTTGTAAATGTGGCAGAAGTGTCAAGCTGATTTTTTTTTTAAAAAAATCACCTGGATCCCTGATAAGCTAGCCTTGTGTGATTGCGTAGAGAGAATATCCCGGTTCTTACCAATTGTTTAGAAGACAGCCAGTCATTGTGCACATGAACTTCGTTCCATTCTGGCTCAAGCCTGAGCGTCAGGAATCTTTCTGTACTTGCGGCCTGCGGTGTAGTGGACTTCAAACTGCAGAGACTTGAGTTCAAATCCCCACTCAGGCCTGTAACTTACTGGGTGGCTTTGGGTCCAGCGCCCGCCCCCTCTCTCAACCTAGTCTGCCTAACATGGTGTTTGTGAACAAAAGGAGCAGGCATGTCAAAAAAAGTGTAACAAAGTTGTTGGCCGGAGTCATAGGAACTATAGGAATAGACAGCTGTATTCTGGTTGGGTTGAAAGGCTTTTGGGACAAAATGCTGTATCACCCTGAGCTTTTTCAGTTTTGAATTTTGAACCCCACCCCCAGGTTCTGAGCCCATCTCGGCTACAAGCCAAGACCCTTCCTGTGCCTTCCAAGAAGGCAGAAACCTTGAGCCCTCCACACCTGAACGTCTCACCTGACCCCGGCTACCCAGGGGTTCGGGCTCCTAACCTGGACTCCACAAGCCCCTTCAATGAGTCGTGGCCCTCGACTGAACGCAGCTCTTCCACCCCTGAGGGAGGGAATGGACTTCCCACGGTGCAGGCTTCGGAGACCAAGACGCTGGCCCCTCCAAAGCCCCAGGAGTCTGCTTCGGACAGCGAATCGGTTATTGCCAGGTGTGTCCCAAGGACCCTGCGGAGGGGCAGGGCAATGAGGCTCCTCATTGGGCTCCATGAGATTAAGGCCATCATTCTCGGGAATTCATGGAAGAGGCCTGGAGTTAGGTGGGCATTATTAAGACAGCAACGTTTGGCAGGCACAAGGGCCACTGTAAAGCACGTTTAGACCACTCTCTGGGTCGGGGACGATGGCACACATCTCTCCTGCCTCTCTGACTCCAAAGGTTGTCCAAACATACTTCACGGGGTCCCTTGTTCCAGCCAAACTTTGCTGGCCTAACTGTGCCGGCCTAACTCCAGGTTAGGATTGCTCTCTCAAACTGGCATTTCCTTTGTGGCATTTGTGGCTCGGGCTCTTAGTAGCTCTGCTACACCAGCCTCCACATTCACAGTCTCTTGGCTTCCTGGGCCATTGTTCTTGCTTACTAGTTTGCACCGGATTACTTGGTCTCTGGGTTTGGCGGTTGCGGACCTAGCATTAAGAGGTGGGGGCAAATGCCCCGGGCACAGCACTGGTGGAGTGGGAGGAGGGCAGCAATGAGGCAGCTCACCGTGTGGCCCATTGGCTGGATCTTCAGCTGGGGCTTGGGTGATCCCTGGGTACAGAGTGAGGCCACCGTCCATCCAGATGACGTGGCGTCTCCTTTCCCCTGGCAGGTACATCGAGAGGTTCCGTTACGGGCAGCCCACAAACCGTCGAGAGCGCTGGGCATCCAGCAGTCGTTTCCCTCCATTGTGGTGGCTCGACCGCTCATTTTCCCCCGAAGGCAACATCTCCAAAAAGGAGGCACCTCCCTCTTCAGGTACTTGCCTGGGACAGGAAGGATGGGAGCACGGTGGGCACTTCCGTCGAGGCAGGTTGTTGAGGGGATCCTGACTTCTCAAGCAGTAATAACCTCTGCCCAGGGGCAGCAGCTCTAAGCCGGAGGAGTTTTGTATCTGGACGTTTGCAGGCTTGGGCAAGGAATGGGCTGTTGTCCAGTGACGGGATCTGGGAAGCGGAACGCTGGGCGGGACTTGCGTGTGATTGGCTGCCCGTCCATTCCGTTCCGCGGCTGCCCTGGCCTCGGCGGGGCACCTGCTCACCGGGGGGACAGGTGGGGGGCGCGTCGGGTGCCTGGGCAAGCAGCGGTGGGGTGCGCCAACCGGGGGCAGCCCCCCCGAGGCCAGGACAGGCAGCGGAACGGAACGGACGGGCTGCCAATCATGCGTAAGTCCCGCCCAGCGTTCCGCTTCCTCATTCCCAGATCCCATCACTGCTGTTGTCCTTGTCCAGTACAACCTGTGGACAGGAAGTGGTGGGCGGGGCATAAAAAGTCCTTTCCCTGAAGTTCTTCACTTTTCCTTTCCCTTCCACCGTGTTCTGTGGGGGTATCCTAAGAGCAGCCCCTCTGCAGGAGCTGCTTCTCGAATGAGGTTGTCTCCTTCCAGACAGTGGCGGGAGTGAAGCCAGACCGTCACCTCTCAGTTCTGCATCGGACCGGTCTGCCTCGGTGAGTAAGGCAGCACTCTTTGGGAAGCTGATGGCCTGCCCCAATTCCCACAGGGCCATAAGCTCTTTGCGATGATGAAGAGGAGAGAACCCTCTGTATACCGCCCCAAGTGACTTGCAGAAAGAGCAAGATGCAGGCAGACAGAAGAGTCACATGTACTTTTGTCCCACCTGGTGGGCTTGCTCCATTCCAGGCACAGAAGATGTGGGACTTGTGGACGGACTTTTGGCTATCAAATCTCAGTGCTGTGCATACCCACCAGCACCCCAGAAGTGACGCTTTAGGCTGTGCTTCATCCCCACCCTGCCCTGTTACCAGAGCCTCGACACTCTCCCCTTCTCGAATAGGCCATTCTTGACCTTATTGAAATCTCTCGTGTAGGGAGAATCCCACGAGACTTCCAACCTTGACCTGGACACTGTGAACCTGCAGGAGCGAGCAGCCAGACTCCTGCACAGGAGGTACTGCCCTGTTTTCCCTATTGCCTGCCCCAATTTGCATGTCCCCCCCCCAATCTGGCTGTATGACAGGCCAGTTTATTCTCTTCCCCAGTCTGTGCTACTTCCTAATAAGCCAATGATGTTACTTAGCATTTGTGTAGCATGTTCTGAGTACAGAGAGAACTTCAATGTGTTACCTTGATGCAGACTTTGCAACTGCAGAGTCAGAAAAGCAAGCATGATTTTCCCCTACCCACCATGTTGCAGTTGAGATTGAGAAGGAGCAGCTTACCTAAAACCACCCAATGGTGGCAGTGACAAGATTCAAACTGGGGAGGTTCTCAGGGTTGGAGCCGCAGCTACACCAGTGCTGTGTTGCCTTCCCCATTAGTTGCCAAATATGCTGCCTTTCCCCAATGTGTCTCTCTGCATCCAGTGCATCCCCTTCGAGCAGCTCCAAACACGTAAGCTCTGAGGGGCTGAGCTTCACCTCCACCTTCGCAAATGCTGATGTGGATACAGCTGGGAACGGCCCCCGGCACCTTGCGTGGCACCAACACAAAGGTAAGATTTGAGCTTCTCCTGGTGTGGTTGTAGGCCCAGGATAAGCACAGGAATATGAAGTGATGGAAAGGGGGGGAAAAGCCTATGTTGTTGGGCGGGCTTTCGAGGTGGGTGTCCCAGAGGGGCATGAGAGCTCTGATCCATCTCTTATTGGGAAACAAAAGCTACCCTAGAGCATTGCTCATACGCAAGGGTCGGCAGTTGCCCCACCAAAGTACAGAATTTGGTACGGAGCACCAGATGGACTATTTTGAGAACCAGTTGCGGACCCAGCCAATGGGCTGCCCAGGGACTGAGGAGGAGGAGGAGGTCCGCCCCCTCCATTGTTTCTCCATCCCCGTGCACTGCTCCGCTGCCATGCCACGCCCCATTTCAGGGCCGTACGATGGCAGGGGTGGGTTGGTGGGCTGAAATGTAATTTACGCATGCCGCAGAAGTCCAGTTCTGATGCAGTAGAATTTGGGACACCTTGATGCTAGGCTTCATTACTACTTTTGCTCCAAGTTAGTTCTTGCTTTCTTATGTCCATGGACACTCATTTCTGCCTCTGCAGATAACCTGGGTGCCGTCCTCGATTGTACCGCTCGGATGGCTCAGTCAGGCTCTTCTCTGAAAGCAGAGGATGACATTTTGTTCCAGTGGCGCTTGAGGCGGAAGATGGAGGAAGCGAGCAAGGCTGTCTCAGTGCTGCCCCCTGCAGCTTGGAGGACTCCCTTCACGCTACCAACCTGTGCTCCCTGCCCGGTAGGAGTCTGAGAGGAACACGTGTGGTTTAGAGCTGGATGTGGGGATTACGGGACCAGAGAGCAATGGGGAGATCCTTTGTAGTGCTTAGCATTGGACTCGGTCCAGGAAGATCCAGCTGTAAATTGCCAGTCAGCCAGATGTGTTCGTAGAAGTCCTTGTCTCTATGGCCGTGGATAAATGCATCTTTTTAAGAGGTGCTGTACTAATGTTTTAGTACTGGCTTCACAATACTTCTGAAAGATGTACTTATTAGCAATTCCACCCGTACGTCAGTCTTGTTTCTTCCTCATGTTTCAAGTAGACTGTCTGCAGCCTTGTTTTCTTTTCATTATTTGGAAGTACTGCTTGTATGTTTTTAAAGAATCTAATGTTCATCCATTGTTTTTTTTTTTTTTAAAAAAAACAGAATTAAATAAAACACTGAAAAACGGCCCTGGGGAGCAAAAGTGATTGTGATGTCACAGGCGCTAGTCAGTGCTGTGCACAGTGCTGCAGACTAGCAGAACTGGGTCTTACCCGGAGTTTTCCCCTAGAGTGAATTATCTAGACAAGAATATGCTGAGCCCACTTTCAGAGTGCAGCAGTGATGCTTTTGATGCAATTGCGTACTTGTCTTAGAGTGCAGTCCTAACCTGGAGTTCGGCCGGCACAGTTAGGCCAGCAAAGTTTGGCCGGCACAAGGGACACCATAAAGTATGTTTGGACCACTCTCGGAGTCAGAGAGGCCAGCACACAGACATGCACCACCCTCCCTGACTCTGAGAATGGTCCAAATACGCTTTACCCCTTGTGCCGGCCAAACTTTGTTGGCCTAACTATGCTGGCCTAACTCCAGGTTAGGACTGCACCCTTAGACTGGTTGCATTTTGGCTGTGACCCAAAGAGCAGCAGTGACTCCTCTGTGGCTTAGCCGGTCATCTGATTAATATAGAGGGTACCTCGTGAGAAGTGGCTCTTCTATGAGCATCTCTTCCTTGCATCATGCTGGTAAGTCGCACTTGTGCAGCTTCAGCCCTTCAAACTGGTGTATTTTGTTCTTTGCAGGTGGAAGCAGCAGCTCTGAAGTTGCCAGAATCCACCACTTGGGGGAGCCGTGGTAGAGCATTGCCAACAGATCCCATTTGCTCTTGCCCTGGCAGTGGTCTAAGAGTGCCACTACCAGGTCCACATGTGATGAAATCAACCCACCATGAACATCCCTGCTGCTGTGCGGTCTCGGACTCCATGAGAAATGCACCAAGCTCCAGGCAGTCCATAGGAACCACCCCATTCGCTACCAGGAAGGAGACAGTTGAAAGCCCTGAACTGGAGCAGGATGTCGAGGAACCCACTCTACACGAGGGTCCTGTCCCCGTGTGCTTGGACTCTTCTTCCCAGCCAGGACCTACAGAGACCAGCAGGGCTTTGGATCCCCGCCCTTTGCGCCATGCTCAAAGGACAGCACAACCTGTAGAGAGAACCTGCACACGCCCTAGAGGAAGCCAGAGATCATGCCGAGCTGAGCGGGACAGAGCAAAACCAGCCGGAGGCTTTGAAGAGCCGTCAATCAGCCCCCCCAAAAGTTCTGTTCAACGTGCCGTAGGGGAGGTATAGACCCAGGATCGGGGAATTTGTGTGGCTGTCGTCGCAGTTAGAGCAGGGCCATTCATGTAGAATCCCAAGTCCTGAGGTTTTTTTTCACTGAGAGCATGTTTCTAGTCCTCATGGCTTGAGAGAAACCTGAAAACGTATTTGCTAAGAAAGGAGGGCTAGGCCAGGATGTCTGAATCCCAGATCAGACTCCTGTCTGATGTATACTTTTCTGCTGCCTTCTCTTTCCCGCTGGTTTTTCGTGGGTTCTAGTCTTCCTTCATCAATACTTGCAGCTAAAAGCGATGCCAAATTGTGCTATAGCCCTGCATCACAGAACAAGCAGCTTTGTCTTCGTTCAGGTGCATTATTGTGGAGCATCCCCATGTGGCAGGGGTGGTAACACAGGCTGGCTTGGGAGCCCTAGAAACGACAGCTTCAGGTTCTTCCACCTCTGCATTGTATATAGAGAAAAGGCATAATAGTCTCTCTCTCTTTTTTTCCAGGTGATTGCTGAAAGACTCTTCTCCTCTCCTGAACCTCCAGCTCCTCCTAAGGATGAACATCAAAGGAGCACAATGAATCGGAGCCCGGAGGAGGCTGTACCGCAGGCCGTCTCCTCTCCCTCGCATCCCCAGCTCCTGAGCATGGCTGCTCAGCTTTTAGAGCAAGCGGAAGGTGGGGTAGCCGGGGGCACCAGCAGCCATAGCAACACTGCCCTTCTTTCCCATCCCTACCTGGAAATGCCAGGGGTCAACCTGGGGAGGCTTCTGCATGCGACGCAGCTACCCAGTGCAAGGCTCTGCAAAGATGGGACATGAAGGCTGCTGGCTGTGGAGCAGAGCAGCAAGGCTTGACCATCACTGGGCAAGATGTACGGGAAACCAGGCTTGGGAAGGAGGCAAGGAAGGAGGCAGTGCTTGAGTGTGCGTGTCTGTTGTTTTGCAGATTCGGACGGCACGGAATTTGAGGATGACCCCCTGTTGCAGGTGCTAAGGGGCCAGAGGGAGTTTCTGCGCCACCAGCTGCGGTAACTAATTTCAGCCTTGACCAAAGGCTGACTAAAAGTACTCTCAGCATTCACACTTGTTCAGATCCTTGTTGCCTGCTGCCAGGGCTTGTTCCTTCACATTGTGGGTTAGGGACTCTGTCAGTTGACCTTCTGCCTTTCCTTGGGCATCAGTTCACACTGTACACCCTGGAGCAGATGAGAGGGATCAGTAGACGGCATGTTCCCCCCTAGGGTCCTCCTAAAAGCACACCTTGATGGTGCAGTAGGTGGACCCTAGTAGAGGAGATGCTGTCTAATCTGCTCCTGGCTGCACAATGTGAACTCTCTCTTTTCCCCACACCATGTTTTTAAAAAGTGGATCAATGAAAAGACATAGTTCTTTAAAGACCTAAGAAATGGCTTCTGTTGGGCACCTAGGCATGAATGCGAAGATTTGTGGGCCCAGTATAGCCGAATTCCATCTTTCTTTCCCAAGAAGTTATCTTTGCATTTTCATTGAGCTGGTATAAGGCAGTGTGTATTCAGTGATTTATGTTGGAGCACATGCCCACAAATAGAATATGGCTCTCACAGCAGAGTTCAACTTTCCCGATAACCTGGTGTTTGTTTTTTTAAAACCCAAGTTTCTAGTCCTTATGGCTGCGACCATAAGCATGAAAGCATCCAGGAAATGCCTGGTGATCTCCCAAATTGGAGTTGTGACTGAATCATGTTTTTAGAGAGGTGGAGCCTGGCACTCAGTATAACCTTGTACTCCTCATATCTAAAGGTAAAAGTTTCCCCACAACTGAATGGTCTAGCTGTGACCAACTGTAGGGGGCGGTGCTCATCTCCGTTTCAAAGCCTGTAGAGCCGGCGTTTTTGTCCGAGGACAAGCTTCCGTGGTCATGTGGCCGGCATGACTCTACGCCGTAGTGCACAGAACGCCATTCCCTTCCCACCAAAGTGGTCCCTATTTATCTACTTGCATTTAGGTGCTTTCAAACTGCTAGGTTGGCAGGAGCTGGGACAAGCGACGGGAGCTCACTCTGTCGCGCAGTCTTGAACTCCCAACCTTCCGGCCGGAAAGCCCAGCAACAGCGGATCAACTCGCTGCGCCACTACGCCCCTCATATCTAGGAGTCAGTTAAATTGTGCACATTTTTCCAGTTTATGTTGGCTGTCGACTTCAGGAACATGAACTTTTCTCTCCCCGGTGCAAAGTCTGCGCAGCTCTGGCTAGGGTTTCCTTCTTTTTGGACACGGTCAGTTGCGGGGTTTCTCAGGGCTGCTCCGAACAGGCAGTTGATCCTCTGACACCGTTGATGTGCGACTGTGTTTTAGCTCTGGGCTCCTGCTCCGTGTTGCTCCGGTGCCCTCTGGCCTTCAGGGGCGGTCTGCATTTGTGCTCTGTTCCCTTGCAGAGCTGTGGACGCCCAGGTGGCTCAGCTAGAAGGTGACCGCTGTGATCAGGCTTCTTCCCATCGATGACTGGCTGGTCCTGGTGTGCCCTGCTCTGCATCTCGAGTAATGTCTGCGGGTCCCTCTGGGCCCATGGCAGTGGACTATCCCGCATCTCTGTTGGGCCAGGACAGCTCAGCCTGGCTTCAGCGGGGGAAGTGGCTCTTGCCGATGTGGCCGCCTCTTCTGGTTGGTCTGCGCTACCTGCACGTGACCAAGGTGGCTGTCAGGAATGCCCCACCCAAACGTGCAGTGCAACTGGGCGCTGATGTGTGACTGCGTGTTCCTCCTGCCCAGGAAAGTGCGCTGTTTCCATGGTTTCTTTGTATAATTTTGTGACGAGATTAAAATAAAAGTGTATTTTTGGATCGGAGTGAACGGTGATGCTTTGCTGCAGGACGAGAAAACTCATCCAGCGTTTCCTATCCAGAGCGGTGCTGGAGATGAACGGGGGTCCAGTGCCTCTTGATTTCTGGGGAGAAGCAGTGGTTGGGACGCAGATCTGAACATGCCTGGTGGGTCTCCTCTTCCCCTTTCTCTTCTCCTGTGTCCTAGTGCTGCAGTAATAGTTTTTGTGCATGTCAGTTCTTTCTAAGGCAAGGGTGGGCCAAAAGTAGATGGGGCTGGGATTTACTGGCAGATCTTTGGGGGACTTGCAAGGATGTGTGACAAAAGCTCTCCCCCCCGCCCCATTCCACCCACCCCTGCCAAATTAGCCTGCTGAAACAAAGAGTTCTTGAAGCAGTTTGCCTAGCAAAACTAATAAAAGCATTTTCCTGGCCCAGAAGGACTCACAAAGAAGACAACAGAGGGAACTGAAGGTGGGGGGTAGGGGGTAAAGAAATGTTCTTCTTTGATGTACGTGTCTTTGAGTTTAGTTATAGAGGCCAGCCATTCTCAATCTTTTTTTTTTAATTGGCTGTGGCCCCTTAGGAGATCTTCTCAAGTTCCAGGACCCCACTAGCATAGCTAATGGGGGTTGGATATAGAGCCTGGGCTACCACATACGGGGGATGCCTCAGAAGGTCTTCTGCAGGCCACCAGAAGCCACTTCCATTTTTTGGTGAAAGCCAAAAGTACCTGTCAGAGGCTTCGAGGAGGGGGTGTTAAAAGCTGTGCCCCCCAAGTGCTAGATGCCTTAGCTATACTACTATAAGCTATACCACTGTCAAACAAGGATACAACACGAACAGATAAAAATCAAACTCAAGATATCCCTGCAAGTTGAACTGTGTTGATTGTAGGGGTTGCTTAGTTGGTACACCTCCTAGCTCCATATATCACCTCTGGCTATGTTGTCTTGTTGGTTCACTGTAAAAGGATCATTTGACGTGGTTACGGAAAGTGTTATCCTTTCAGGCCAGAGACAAATGTGAGGGGGGACGTTGGCCGTGAGACTGTTGGCATTTTCCCCCTTTGTGGGTTTTCTCAGCCCCTCATTGTGTGTCATATTTGCAATGGTTGACATCTGCTACCTTTATATAGCTGATGTTTGGGAGCGGGACGTGAGAAACTCCCAGCCCCGCAGTATGTACAGAAGCCTCCCACGCCTGTTTTGTCTCTTGTGGCTGCAGAAGAGAACATGAGCCATCCATAGGAGGAGGAGTCGGTGAGCGTGACTCCCTGGGGGGCCTCCAGTCTGAACTGTCATCAACAACCTCACCTGACCTCCCAGGGTGGGTTACCTGTAGGAGACGTGGGCCGGGCAAGGCCACGGCGTCCTTCTCTAAGAGCAAGGTGGGACCATTAATGTGACGTAGTCCCACCTGTGATGTAGGATCAGGGCTGGTTTGTGGAAGGCAGCGCTCAAGGGGCTGCTCACGGCCTCCCCCAATGACAGCAATGCATCAGTGTGTGTGTGCGCGCCCAGTCAACAAGGCTTTGGGGTGCAGCACCTGCAAAGGGAGGTGAGCCTCTGAGCCTGTGTGTCGTATCCTTGTGTAGTCCTGACCACAACCAGGGTTGCAGGGCTGCCGTTGAGCTCTGACTTGCCCTTTCCCGGCCCTACGGCAAGGTGTCCCCACCGGAGCGAGGGTGGCAGCTCTTCCCTCCAGGTGTGTGCCTTAGGACAGAGCCGTATCCTGGAGTAACCCACCTGGCTTGGCCTGCGGTGTCGAAAAAGGATTGCACCTGGTTAGGAGGGAGGAACAGGCAGGCCTAAGTCCCTGCAGGGGATTTTCTGGAGCGGAGCAACACCCACCAGGTCTTTCGTAACTCTGATCCCAGCCCTGGGAAGGGAGGTGGCTCATTTGCAAGGGGGTGGGAGAGAAGAATGCCTCCTGGGCCCTATATTAGGATGATTTAATGCCTTAGAAAGCCAGAAACGGACTGCGACCCCCCACCCCACCCCACCCCACCCCACCCCACTTTGTCGATGGGGGCGGAAAGGCTTGAAGGCGCCCATAACACACATAATCAATAGCGGCGGCGGGGGGGGGGGGAATGGAGAACCAGCAACAGGGCGGCTGAGTTCCTCCCATCTATGGCTAGCTCAAGGTTGCTCGGGCGGGGGGGGGGCGCGTGCGGCGGCCAGGCTGGGCTAACAGAAGCCCCTTTGTGCTACCCCTTCCAGCTGCCTCGCCGGGTGCCCCTTTTGTGTCTGTGCGCGCGCGCGCGCGTGTTAACCCGCTTCGCTGCGATCGCAGCACCACAACAGGGAGAAACCGGGGGGGGCGAGAAAAAAGGAAGGGGGGCTGCCTGATCCCCTCCCCCGTCCCTTCATTCCTTTGCACCCTCTTTTTGTTGTTGCAAGCCGCCCCCTCCTCCCGGCCCCCCTCCTCCTTCTCTGAGCCCGCCCCCGCTAGCCAGCCAGCCAGCCAGCGAGCGCACGGCTGCCCGCCCGCCCCGCCCCGCCCCGCCGCGGCTCGGCTCGGCTCGGCTGCCCTCCCGATCGACTCGCGGGCTGGAGCTTCCCAGCCGGGGAGAGGGAGAGGGAGGAGGAGGACGGGCCAGCATCGAAGGGGCCGGGCCGGAGGGGAGCGGCTGGCAGCAGCGTCGGGCGGCCGCGCTGCTCCCTCCCCTATTGTCTCCGCTCGGCCCGGGGCTGGCTCGGGCTGCCGCCGCCGCCGCCACCGCCGCGGCGCATCGGGATCGCGGCGCCATGGTGGTGAGTGTCGAGGCGGGGGGCTCGGCTGGTTGCAAGAGGCGGGCTGGGTGGGCATTGCGTGGGGGCCCCTGCGAGCCCTCCTTTCGCGACATGCACCTGTTACCATCGAAACCCAGATCGGGCGCCCCTACAAACAAGACCCCCCCGTGCCCCCCACCCTCCCCATATTGGAGAGGTGGGATAGGGAGGGAGGGAAAGGTGAAATCGACCCCCCTTTCCATCCTCTTGCGCCTGGCCCTCCATCCGCTGCATGGGGTGGGTGGCTAAAAGCCCCTCCCCATTTCTTCATTTCTCCTGGACGCTTCCAACGAGATCGGGTTCCTTCTTTTGTAATGCGTGTGTTTGTGTATATTATGTGTATTTTTCTGTGGGGGTTTTTTTTTTTTTGGGTGGGGTGGGGAATCAAGACCTGAAATTTGGAGACACTGGAGAACAAAACCCCAGCTTCCTCCCAGCATCAAGGATCAAGGATCAAATCCTAATTCCCTGGAGAGCCACTAACAAACACACCAAGCAAAAAATGCACCCCCTACCCGCTGAAATCCTAGATGATTAGGGGTCGCCTTCACCCACTGTGATGAGAATCTCTGAGCTGCTGCTGGCTCGTGAAGGGAACCGTTGTCCCCTCTGCCCCACATCAGCCATAGGGTCAGGCCTGAACATCTGGATTTGCCGGGATAACCAGGGCAGGGGTCAGAATCAAGAAGCAGAGTTGAATCAGGAGATCAGCCGGGATCAGGCTTAAGATGCCACCGTGCAGGGTGGGATCTGGGAATATGGTCACAAATGGCACTGGATTTCTAGAGGGCTGGCCTATGAGGATGGCTTCTCTGGTTAGGTTGTTGAGGTCGGAACAGTTGTTCTGCATGTCCCGGGACGGGAAAGAGGGGAGAACGTGACCCAGGCAAGTTTGGAGTCCAAAGTTTTTGTGCAGAACCCTGGCTTACGGTGGAGCGCTGGTCTTGATGACGTTCGGTTAGTGCCGCTCTAGTGAAGCTTTGCATTCCCTGGCCTTCAGACGGACAATAGTTTTCCAAGAGAACTGGAATGGAGAGAGGCTTTTCGCTTCCCGTGAAGTACACAGCTATGTTCTTTGGGTCCTCCTGCGGCCTCTGACCCAACAGGTTTGGTAGGCTTTGAAACCCCGGCAAAACCCTGCAAGACCTGTCTGACTAAAAGTGAACGTGGGAGGAGTGTACACACACACACACCACGCACCGCAATCCCCTCTCGCAAACAGGTTGGTCCCTGGCTAGGTCCCTGGCTGTCATTAGGGCCAGCTCTAGAGTTTGCTGCCTTGGCTTTGCTTGCCTTTCTTGTCTTTTTTGCAAATAATGTAGCCTTCCCCCCCCCCAATCATTTTAAAATGGGAAGTTGTGCAACAGCAAATTAAAAAAAAAAAAGCTTGTATGTTCACGCCGGGAACAAGTAAAAGCTAGAAAAATGCAAATGATGGAGAAGGACTCAGCTCACCTGTGTACTGAGTCACTGTTTGGCTAGGCAAGGGAGACAAAGACCGCCTGGGATAGGCCTGGGGAGGGCAGACGGACACACTGACTCGCTCCACTCGGGGCAGCCATGATGGATATATGTTTAATTTTAGTATTGATGCGCTGTTGGAATGCACAGCTTCTGCCTACAGTCTCCACATCGGGGGTTGCTGACAGCATGCCAAGGGATTGGAACTGCCAGGGGCCAGCATGTGGCTTAGCTTATTCTGTTATGAGCTAAACTTTATGTCATCCGTTTTGACGGCCAGATGTCAAAAATGCCCCATTTTTTTCAGACTGGCAGCATGGGTGATGTGCCTTCTGTATTCAAGCTTCCTAGGTAGTGCAGGAGAATCTCTACTGCTTTCTCCTTCATGCCTCCTGTTTCGAGGGAAAGATGCTCAACTGTTTCCTTCCCTTGTTTTCTTCGGTGTCTTATCTTCCATGCAACAAGTGCATAAGATTAATGCTGTCCTGTGGAAGTACCTGTTGGGGTATGCTTTGTGTTGCCCAGTTTGGCATCCACTAAAATTGAGTGTTGGGAGAGTTAGAACAGACAAAATAAAATATTTTGTTACCCAACATGTCATTAGTCTGCAGAACTCCTTGCCACAGGATGTGATGGGGTGTGGCCTAGATGTCTTTAAAAGAGGATTGGACACATTTATGGGGGAAATGATGAGTTGTGTGTCATTATTATTATACTAATACTAATAATACCCCACCTTTCCCATGCCGAAGCAAAAGTTTTAGAATAGGCTGTCTCTGAATGCTAATGCAAGGAAGTGGCAATAGGATGCAGGTATTTTTTTCTCATGTGTGCTCCCTGAGACATCTGGTGGGCCACTGTGAGATGCAGGAAACTGGACTAGATGGGTCTTTGGCCTGATCCGGTGGGGCTCTTCCTATGTTCTTATGGGGATGAGAAATGCAAAATCAGCCCTTTTTCTGAGCTATTGGTCTTAAAGCAGTTGTTTCGGTATTTATTATGTTTCTGGTTCCCAGAAGTAGTGTGTCACCTATGAGTGGGCCAAATTTCATGTTTCTAAGTGGTGTGCATGAACCCTGAAATGAGCATAGGACATTGTCTTGCACTCAGTCTGTTGGACCATCTAGGTCAGCATTTCTAGGCACTCCTCTTTAGGGTTTTGGGGAAGGGTCTTTTTCCACTTACATGAAGATGCCATGGAATTGATCCTGATACCGTCTGTGCGCACAGCAAGATGCTCTGTTACAGAGCCACAACCCTCACTCTTTTGGTACCCTCATGGGCACATCTGTCAATTTCGTATTCTCTAATGTGCCATAGACGTTAATGTTGCATTCTCATCATAATTAAGAAACATTATCCAAGCCAACAAAGAGTTTTGTAGGCACCCAAAAGACATTTCTTGTGGCACATGTGTTCATAGGCAAGAGTCTCATTTAGCAGATGCTCCAAGCCTTCTCGAGCACGCATGCACGAACACGCGCACACTCACTCACTCACTCACTCACTCCACTTTCCAGGCATATGCAAGTGAATGTTAACAATTCTACTTAAGGGATTGTCCATCTCTTGAGTATCTCTTGAGTTGTATCTCTTGAGTGCTGACAGACAATGGACATGTGAGGTTCAGCACACCTGCGGTACGTTCTACAGTGTTGATAGGCGCTGGCGTAGCTAAAGTGTAGCCCAGTGCCAAGGGCAAAATGATGCCCCAGAAGTGATGTCACAACAGGAAGTGACAGCACACCTGGGCTTAAAAAAAAGTGAAAATGGGGGAAAACCCACATCCTCCCCCCCCCCCAGCAGTGTTCCCCCTCCTGCTGCCCCCAAGATGCCCAACAGTGGGATAGCTAGGTCATTTGACATTCAGGGCCTATAAATTTTTAACATCCCCCTTATGCCTCATTCATTCATTCATTCATTCATTCATTCATTCATATTTTTCACATTTTTATCCTACCTTTCTTCCAAGGAGCTCAGGGGTGGACCAGTGATCCACTGAGCCCGACACTGTGTCTGGGAGCAAATCTACTCTCCTAACAGGAATCACCTCTAAGCCTTTCGCTCTCTGAGTCAAAAGCCTTCTGGGGATTTTGAAACAGCGAAAGGCTTAGAAAAAAAACTGCTGATGGAGCAAGTTTTGCTATTAAGTACAGAGCGAAGTCAAAAGTACTTCCTTGAAATGGGGGAAAAGCTTGTGAAAGGAAATGGCCTGATCTCCTAAAGCTGGCAATTGCTTTTCTTGATCTGTTGTTGCCTAGGTGGGGTGAGGTTGGAAGGGCTGTTAAAAGTTTAAAGATATATTCAGGTATTTATAGCCCACCTTTCGACACCCCCTCCCCACCCCAAGGGAGGCTCACAATAATATTTTTTAGCAATCATTTAAAAATAACATTTGCGTTCCTTGCAATATGGGCTCTTCTTTTAGGAGACGTTTTGGACAGGTATGGGACTTAAGTAACCAAAAGCCATAAGAAAGCCCAATAGGGCACCAGACTTCCAGTTCATAGTTCTTAGGCAATACTGAAATCTGATCAAGAAGATAACTCTGTCTTTGGGGAATGAACACCTTAGGTGGTTTTTCACAGGTGCTCCAGAGCATTATAATCAGACATAAAATTCTGTACTTAAAAAAGGAAGAAGATTTTGTAAACAGGTAAAAATATATTGTTGGAATCCATCCAGAGAGACAATATGGTATAGTGGTTAGAGCATTCAATTTTAGATGAGGGAGTTCTGAGCTCAGATGCCCGGTCAACCACTAAGCTTACTGCGTGATCTTGGGCCAGCCACCATCTCTCAGCCCAGTCACAGGGCTGTTGTGAGCAGAAAATGCTATGACCCCCATGTCCTTCAGATCTGTAGGGGGATAGGACAGAGATGTGGATAAAACTTTGGGGAAAGGGTTAGACCAGTGATTCTCAAACTTCTTAGACCGGAACCCACTTTTCAGAATGGCGTTCGTGTCGGGACCCACCAGAAGTGGTGTCATGACCGGAAGTGAGATCATCAAGCAGGAAGTGCTGTTAATGTGACATCATAATTTGATTACCTTTATTTATCCTGCTGATTTTTCTGTTCAGCAAATATTAATTGTATTTATCATTTTCATATACCTTAATGTTGTAAGCAGCCTTGAGCATCTAATGTTGGGGTGGGGGAAGTTGGGGCATGTATTATTTTTTATAGGTCTCAATCATGTGGAAATGTAGCCCGCTTCATTACTTCCCCCCACAAGCTAAATAGCTTCTAGCGTTTTATCGTTTCCTGGTAAAGGTAAAGGATCATTGTTGTTGTGTCTCACCCGGTCTACAATATCCTTCTTGTGTTGTGGCGATCAGAACTGTAATGTGTATAGTACAAGTAGATTATCCCTTATCCGGACATCCAAAATCAGGACTATTCCATTTTTGTCCAAGACGCTTTTTAAAACTTTATTTAGAGCGCAATCCTAAATTGGAGTGAGGCTGGCACAGTTAGGCCTGCAAAGTTTGGCTGGCACAAGGGACACCGTAAAGTATGTTTGGACCATTCTTGGAGTCAGAGAGGCCAGCACACAGATGTGCTCCATCCTCTCTGGCTCCAAATGTGCTTTATGGTGGCCCTTGTGCCAGCCAAACTTTGCTGGCCAAACTATACCGGCCTAACTCCAGTTTAGGATTGCTCTCTTAGTGTGGTCACTAGAAAGTCTTGTGCTTGTTCCCATGTACAGTGCAGGCAGAGGCGGATCTACAGGGAGGGCAAAGCTCTAAGTGTTGCAAGAAGCCTTACCCTGTCATGTAAATCCCTCCTCTCCCTTGCTGCTGTAGCCAGTAAGCAACGCCAAGGTGTTGCTTTTCCCTGTGAGGATTGGCTAAAACGGTGCAGGAGAGGAGGGATTTCCACTGCAAGGTAAGGCTTCTTGCAAAACTTAGGGCTTTGCCCTCCCTTAGATCTGCCTCTGAGTGCAGGCACAGGCTAAAAGTTCTGTTCTCTGCTCTGTGGTGTGTACCTGTTCAGACATTGTTGAAAAATGTCCAAGAAGCCAGCAGGCACCCATGTGGTTAACAGTGAAAAGAGCAAATTGAAGCATTTCTTACTACAGTTATGCAATTACTGTACAGGCATGACCCAGTATCCACTGGGGTTCCATTCTGGACCCCACCGTGGATGCCTGAAACAGTGGATAATGGAGACATCTTTTTAAAGATAGGGGAACATCAGTGGTTTTGCGGGAACAAGGTAAAAAAAAAAAGATTTGTTTAATGTTCCCGTATCTTTTTAATAAGCGTCCCAGTCTCCATGGTATCTAATCCGTGGATAACTGAAACAGCGGATATCGAACCAGTGGATACCAGGGCATGCCTGTATTTGGTGTGGAACATCCCACTTCAGAGGTGGGGATTAGCAGTTCACCCGTTGTTTCCTTTGCCGCTTGGAGGATCTGTGTGCTGTTGCTCAATGGGTGAGCGTGCCATTTGCATGCAGAAGTTCCCAAGCTTAATTGCTGACGGTTCCCAAGTTGGGGTTGGGAATTGCCCTGGTCTGAAACCTTGAAAAGCTGCTGTGCTCATTGCGGACAGGACTGAGCTAAAAAAGGCCATTGTTGGGAAGCAAGTGCAAATGCACCATGAAAGATCTATGGTGCAGGTTGACTGGCTATAGGGTGGGATTGTCTCAGGAAGCCTTGAGTCTAGGGAGTGATATGTGGGTATCACTCTCTTGGGGTGGGAGTGGCAGCATTCTTAGGGTTGCTACCCCTCCAGGATTGGCCCGGAATCTCCGGGATCAGCTGTGTTGATCCCTGGGAAACTCCTGGAAGATCTGAACAGATTTTAATGGCATTGCGACATGTTGGGAAGAAGCGTCCTCCAGGAATTGCTTCAGTCGGAGTGCGCAAGCCTAAACGTTCTCCACGCCTCCCTTGTGTTGACTGCACAGGCTCGCAGCACAGACAGTATCGATACAACTGGAGAGGGACAAGTGCGCTCGTTGGGGAATGCGACCAGTAACATCAAAGGGAAGCCGACCAAGAGGTAAATCCGGGAGGGAGGGGGCGGAGGTAGTCCCAGTCGTGCTATAGCGCTAGATTTAATTGCCCATCTTTTTGAAAACCGGAAGAGCCTTTCTAAGGCTTTCACAAGGCCTTCCGTGGAATGGGGTGGCTATGTGCGGCCTCACTGTACATCAGACCACCTCCCTGAAGCCCCAGAGATGTTCTGGGCATCTGCCCCCCAGAGGATGTTCATCCCGTGGGGCTGCTAAAACATTTGGGTACCAGATCCCTTAAGCTATGCCACTGTCTGAGCCTCCTAAGGCACAATCCTGACCTGGAGTTAGGCCAGTACAGTTAGGCCAGTAAAGGCGGGCACAAGGGACACCTTGAATGTTTGGACCATTCTTGGAGTCTGAGAGGCCAGCACACAGATGTGCGCCATCCTCCCTGGCTCCGAGAGTGGTCCAAACACATTTTACAGTGGCCCTTGCGCCAGCTAAACTTTGCTGGCCTAACTATGCTGGCCTAACTCCAAGTGAGGATTTTGCCCTCAGTTGTTGCGTGTTACAGTTTTGCCCCGTTTCCTCCCCCCCTTGCAGGCTTTCCATCACCCGAGGCCACTTCCCCAAACTGACCGAATGCGCCCACTTCCACTACGAAGCGGTGGACTTTGGACACATCCAGGTACGTTGGCTTTGCTGCCTTTCCGAGGGCCCGGAGATGGAGGAGCTCTTGTCTCGGATGCCCGGGGGCTGTGTGGCGAGCTCGGGCATGCTTTCACGCGCTCTTTCCCCACAGCTGCAGTTCACACCTGAGCAGAACGAGAACCTCAGCAGCTTGGAAGAGGGCGAGCTTCTGTTCGCTGTTCAAGTCACTTGCCAGGTGAGAAGTTGAAAAACAAGGGATGGGTTGGCCGGCAGGTGTGGCTCCCAAGTGCTCATCGACCACATGCTTGGTGGCCTGACCTGCCTGGCTCTTGTGTCCACCTGTGTCTCGTCTTTGTGTTTCGTCCTGCAGGGGAAGAGCTGGCAGGTGCAGCGCAGCTATGAGGAATTCCGCACTCTGGACGCTCACCTCCACTGCTGCATCTTCGACAGGCGCTTTTCTCAGCTGCCCGAGTTGCTGCTCGTCAGCCACGTGCGGGCTCACCCTGAGGTGATTGTGGGAGAGCTGCGTTTGGCCTTGGTAGTGGTGTCGCCTGCGTTTGGCCTTGGTAGTGGATTCAGAGCACAATCCTAACCTGGAGTTAGGCCGGCACAGTTAGGCCAGCAAAGTTTGGCCAGCACAAGGGACACCGTCAAGTATGTTTGGACCACTCTTGGAGTCAGAGAGGCTATCACCAGACATGCGCCATCCTCCCTGACTCCGAGAGTGGTCCAAACGCCACTCCCTTGTATCTGGCATTCTGAGGTAAATTTCTGAGGTAAAATTCTGAGGTAAATATGAGGTAAATAAAGCAGAGTTTGGTCGGCGCAAGGGACACCGTCAAGTATGTTTGGACCACTCTCGGAGTCAGAGAGGCTGGCACACAGACGTGCGCCATCCTCCCTGACTCCGAGAGTGGTCCAAACATGCTTTACAGACTCTCTCTCTCTCTCTCTCTCTCTCTCTCTCTCTCTCTCTCTCTCTGTGTGTGTGTGTGTGTGTGTGTGTGTGTGTGTGTGTGTGTGTGTGTGT
>JAJKFI010000022.1:7268781-7312672 GCA_029204185.1 Lerista edwardsae
TGTGTGTGTGTGTGTGTGTGTGTGTGTGTGTGTGTGTGTGTGTGTGTCGGGGTGGGCGAGGACTTGGCACAGGATCTATTCCTGATGTGAAGCAATAGCAATAAAGCAATAATATGGAAAATAACTGATGATCTGGAAGGGGTTTGTGGAGGTGGAGACCCAGTTCAGCCACGTTTGAAGATCCCTGTTTGGAGTCAAAGTGCTCTCGCGTAGTTGCTGATTTCTGCTGGCCCTCTTGGACCCAGGAGAGCGCCAGCCATGTTGTGCTCTTTGTCGCCCTCCCTCTTCCCAGCTTCTGGTACCGCTGCTTTCCCAGTACCTGGAGAAGCTCTCAGCCATTGTGGACAGCAACATCAACTGTGGACCAGCCCTCACCTGGATGGAGGTGAGAAATAGTGCTGGGAAATGCAACGGAGCCTGTCTAGCATCGTGCCATTGAACTGGGGAGTTCCGTGAGGGAGTGCATGTTTGCCATGAGAAAAGTCCCAGCTTAACTTCCTGGTGTCTCCAAGAAGGGCAGAGGAAAATCCCTGGCTGAAACCCTGGAGAGCTTTTATCAGTCAGTTTGGACCAGTGATCTTCCACCTTTTTTCTTCCCATGACCCCAATCAATCAACCAGCCAACCAATTGACTTGGGACCAACCGCTGATTCCACCCCTGTCCAATGACCCAACCCATCCACGACCCACAGGTTGAAGAACACTGGTTTGGACAATACTGAGCTCAGTTATCCAGTGGTTGGAGTCCACTTCTTATCAGACACTCTGCTCAGACACAGCCATCGCTGCTACCCATCCATGCCTCGATGACATCCCCCCTCCAGAACTTTCTAAGGCTCCTTCCCTTTCAGCTGTTCTGCCTTCCTCCCCCCCCCCATTTCTTTTCAGATTGATAACCATGGCAACCGCCTGCTGGTGAATGAAGAAGCTTCTATCAATGTTCCCGCCATTGCAGCCGCCCATGTTGTCAAGCGCTACACAGCCCAAGCGTCGGATGAGCTCTCCTTTGAGGTGAGCCCCAACCTGTGGATAATTCTTTTCCGATCGGCCTTTCTTTGCGGGCACATGGCGCCTCCCATAAGTGTTGATGTTTCTGTCCCTTTTCGCAGCTCAAGTGTTGCTTGGGTAGGCAAAGAGTTGCTTTTCTCTTAGCGTTGTGCATTCAGGGAACTCTTCATTTCCTTGCCAGCGGTGTGACTGCCACAGAATTCCATGGCTTCTTGCAAAGGATTCTGGGGCAGATTCCAGAGTGCCATGTCAGTTCAGTGCCGGCTAGGTTTGTTGGGCCTACCCGTCACCTCATGTGCTCTGGTGATCGAGAGCATTCTCCCGTGATGTACCTCATGATCTTTATGCTGAGCTCAGGAAGAAATTCACTGAGTCACTACTGGAAAGGTTTGACCAGTTCTGACAAATGGGGTGAAATCAGTGGTGTCATCCTACCGGTACGCTGGGCGGGACATCCGGGTGATCGGCAGCCCGCCCGTCGCGTACTGCAGCATTACGCCGTTTGTGTAACCAGTTACGCCGCTTGCGTACGTTACGCAAACGGCGTAACGCTGCGGTACGCAACGGGCGGGCTTCCGATCACCCGGATGCCCCGCCCAGCGTACCGGTAGGATGACACCACTGGGTGAAATAATGTGCCTCTTTTCTAACATGAGTGAGTGTGTGTGAGAGAAAAAATATATTTGTCAAGCAGAAGGATGGAGAGAGGGTGGAACAGGTGGGACTAGTAGAGTCCTCCTCTGCTAAATCATCTGCTTTGAAGCCCGACATGGGGCTTCTCAAATCTGTGCCAGAGATTTAGCTCACGCACACTCGAGAAACCCCATTGTGGTGGCTGGGGCTTTGCTAAGGGTAAGAGCACGAATGTCCCCTTCCCCCAAGAAGACCTCCAGTGGCTTCAATCAATCAGGACATCGTTGCTGGTAGACCCAGGCACAGCATGTCTCTGTGCACTGACATGTGTCTTTTTTTTCTTCTTTCATCTACCTGGCATAGGTCGGAGACATCATCTCTGTGATAGACATGCCCCCCAAGGAGGACCGGAGCTGGTGGCGTGGGAAGCATGGATTCCAGGTTGGACTTGGGGGGCTAGCAGCATCGTAGCAGAAGGGACTGGCAGGGGCCTGTGACTCTGGCCAGAACGTCACGTTAATTTGCCACCTTCTGTATTAAAACTCAATGGTCGCATTTCCTCTGCAAAGGCTAGAAAAAATTATTTGGCAGCAAAAAGTGGCAGGAAGGCAAAGTTTTCCGAACTCTTCTCCAGCACACTATTTTTTCCCCTGCACGCTGCACTGGACCTTTAATATCCTGGTCCGATTTCTGTTGTTCTGACCTCTGGTGATGTTGGATTGGCAAAGGGTTCAAATGTTGTGCTGGAAGGAGAATCTGGGCCGGTCGTACTTTTCTCCAGCACTTTTCTCATGGCAGGAGAAGCTGCATGTGCGGCAATGCTCTGCTATTGGCATGGACATGTCACACTTGTGAGCATGGATTTCACTTACCTCTGCTGTTGGCAGATAATGAGTTTCGCTGAGAAAACACGCAGATGCTTGCTTGAAACAAACAAGGCCTGGTGACGGCTGGCACATTTTCAAAGGTTTGTAGGAGGATTGCAAGAGATTCTGCTCCTCTCAGTTCAGGCACATTTGTGCCTCTGATCAACCAGAGTGTTGTATCATTTTCAAACACTGGAAGACCCATCCAATTGAAAGCAATAGCGGGCCAAAGCAATGTGGTCCCTGTAGGTTAGGATGCTTTTTTCAAACTGCTTTTCCTAGTTGTGTCTCCAAAAACTGGTGTTTTCCCCCAGGCCCCAAAAGGAGTTTATAAAACAACATTATTAATGCTCCAGCAATTGGTGTTATAAATGTATAAGGGCGCAATCCTAATCTGGAGTTAGGCCGGCATCATTACGCCTGCAAAGTTTGACTGGCACAAGGGCCACAGTAAAACTCTTGGAATCAGCGAGGATGGTGCATGTCTGTGTGCTGGCCTCTCTGACTCTGAGAGTGGTCCAAACATACTTGATTGTGGCCCTTGTGCCGGCCAGACTTTGCTGGCCTAACTGTGCTGGCCTAACTCCAGGTTAGGATTGGGCCCTAAACAACGTAGATCCAAAGCTATCATAGTTATGGTGACTGGATTTCTTGCTCTGGTTTTATTGTCCAGCAAGTCTATCTGTGCTGCAGTCATCAGAAGAGGCATGCATTGGGGCAAGGCTGGAAATTTTGCTTTGTTGGAAAGTTGAGTGGTCCTCCTTTCTTTGTGTATTGTAACTCTGGGTTACCTGCCTTTTATTTCCAGGTGGGTTTCTTCCCCAGTGAGTGTGTGGAACTATTCTCAGAGCGTCCCAGCCCAGGACTCAAACCTGGTAACACTCTCTTACTACTACTACTCCTCTGTTGTTCAGGAAGCTGGGAGTGTTAGGGTCTGGCTTAGGTGCCTTTAGAAGGGGACTAGACAGTTTTCTGGAGGAAACGTCCATCGCAGGCTACAGGCCGAGGTAGTGCAACCACCATACTTTAGAAGTAGGCTACCTCAGAATGCCAGATGCAGGGGAGTGGCAATGCAATGCAAGTATGTAGTTGTCTTGTGTGCTCCCTGAGGCACCTGGTGGGCCGCTGTGAGATACAGGAAGCTGGACTAGATGGGTCTTTGGCTTGTTCCAGTGGGGCTCCCTCCTCACAGATAGGATAGCAATTTCTGTTTTATTTACCTCATGTTTACCTCAGAATTTTACCTCAGAAATTTACCTCAGAATGCTAGATATAAGGGTGTGGCCATAGGATGTAGGCATCTTGTTGTCTCGTGTGCTTCTTGAGGCACCTGGTGGGCCACTGTGACATACAGGAAGCTGGACTAGATGGGCCTTTGGTTTGATCTAGTGGCGCTCTTCTTATGTACCCCTAAGCTAACCAGAAGTGAGTTTTTTAGTCAGCTGGTGGTCCAAGATGCGTTATTGGAATTGATCCTTTCACATGTGTGTCTGTGCATGATGGGAAATAATGTCTAGGAAAATATGGGACAAGACCCTTGGATTTCAAAGTGTATGGCACGTGTCAAACCTGCTAAGTTGCTTCTAGTCTCTTTGTAAATTAGCCCCATGGCTGATATGACAAGATATGGTACGTAAAGATATGATAAGCCCTGCTGGATCAGCCAAGGGACCATCTAGTCCAGCTTCCTACAGTCTTACTACGTGGACTGTGGATGGCAATGTCTGTGAGTAGCTTTGAGAGGAGGGAGTGGAGGTTGACGGGAGTTTTGTCTGTTTCTCGCTCCTGACCATCTCACCGTCCGTGTGTTTTCCCTGTAGATGCAGAAGGGATGAGTTGCGGCATCCCCAGGACCTCTGGCTTCCTTTCCCCGACCTCAGGTGAGACAAGGCCTAAAATCTGACAAGGAGAGCTGATGCAGCCTGTGGTACTTGGAGAGCCAACTGTTTGTGTGCTTCAGTTCAGTACCTCTGAGAATCTTACTTCCATCTTGGGCTTGCTCACATGGCAACCCCCTCATGAGGGAAGGCTTGTATTTGAGTCTGTTTCTGTTTTAGAGCACAGTCTGGCTGGCACAGTTAGGCCAGCAAAGTTTGGCCGGCACAAGGGCCACCATAAAGCGTGTTTGGACCACTCTTGGAGTCAGGGAGGATGTTGCACGTCTGTGTGCTGGCCTCTCTGACTCCAAGAGTGGTCCAAACATACTTTATGGTGCCCCTTGTGCCAAGGAGCTCCTGTACAATCTGGAGTTGGCAACCTTTCCTTCCCTGCTCCTGTGCTTGTTTCTGCTCAGATGCCTCCTCTTCAGCCTTCCTTTCTCCTTCGGTTCCAGTGTCCAAGAAACACGGCAAGCTCATTGGGTTCCTTCGCACCTTCATGAAGTCCAGGCCCACCAAACAGCGCTTGAAGCAGCGCGGCATCCTCCGGGAGAGGGTCTTCGGCTGCGACTTGGGGGAGCACCTCAAGAACTCGGGCAGCGATGGTGAGCTCCCCGGCAGAAGGACCCTGTGGTCTCACCTTGAGCAGCAGAAGTTGGGGAAGCAGCTCGTAGAGCCAAGGGCTTTTCAAATACTGTGTTGAGGCCAAACTGCATATAGAGCGCAATCCTAACCTGGAGTTAAGCCGGCACAGTTAGGCCAGCAAAGTTTGGCCGGCACAAGGGCCACCGTAAAGTGTGTTTGGACCACTCTCGGAGTCAGGGAGGATGGCGCACGTCTGTGTGCTGGCCTCTCTGCCTCCGAGAGTGGTCCAAACATACTTTATGGTGTCCCTTGTGCCGGCCAAACTTTGCTGGCCTAACTGTGCCGGCCTAACTCCAGATTAGGATTGCGCCCTAAGAAAGACTTGACTATTTGCAGCCGCTTCTGGGGTGGAGAGCCAGTTTTTCGGGAGGGGAATTTTCAGTGGGAAACGGGCCCTCAGGGAAAATGTTTACCTGGCCCACGCACTATGATCCTGATTGCTCCCCCCCAACCTGCCTGTTGCCATTCCTTTTTGACAAAAACCTGGCACTTCCTATTTAAATAGGGTTACCAGATCCAAACGGGGACAGAGTGCCTCTACCTTTAACTATTGTATAGAAGAGGGAATTTGGGCAGGTGCAGCTCATGGTGGAAGGGTTTCAAAAGCTGCACCTGCCCAAATTCCCTCTTCTATGCAAGGGTTCGAGGTAGAGGCACTCTGTTCCAGTTTGGATCTGGTAAGCCTCTATCTAAAGGCCCCCGTCTTAATGATGGGCTTAGTGTCACGTTTAGTCTGCGGGCCCTCGGTGCTGACACAGTAGCAGAATATCACCAGAATGGCAGTGACGCCGGGCTCCCTTGTAGGGTTGTTGTCCTGCAGATTGGGATAAAATATGTGATGTGCTGGAAGCGCATAGGAAAAGCTGTTGTGGCTGCAGTGCTGATTTTTATCGCTGTCGTCCCAGTCCCCCAGGTGCTTCGCTCCTGCTCCGATTTCATTGAGAAGCACGGCATTGTGGATGGCATCTACCGCCTCTCCGGGGTCTCCTCCAACATCCAGAGGTTACGGTGAGCCCTCATCTAGAGCAGAATGTGTGGGACAGGAAGTCCGCAAGCAACAGGCGGGACTGAGTGGGCATAAACCAATTGAGGAGGAAGAAACTCCAGCTGTGGGTTGGAGACATTTGGGCCACTCTTTCTAAGGCTCTCCCTCTTTCTCTCCCCCCCAGGCACGAGTTTGACAGCGAGCGGGTACCAGAGCTCTCCAGGGACGTCTACTTACAGGACATCCACTCTGTCAGTTCTCTTTGCAAGCTGTATTTCCGGGAGCTCCCGAATCCCTTGCTCACCTACCAGCTCTATAACAAGTTTGCTGTGAGTCTTACAACAGCTGGGAGAAGGGCCTCATTTGGTACCTTCTTTCCCACCAGCCAGCAGCTGCCTCGTCATCCTAGCTCAGCAGCTTTCCATGTTTTTCTTCTCATGGCACACTAACCTCTATGGTGTTCTCTATGGTCTTCTCTATGTCACTTCTGGCTTCTGGGAGACTCTTCCGGGTTCTGCAGCTCTGTTTCCAGGGCAACTGTCTGTAGTAACAAATTGTCTTTCCCGGCACCTGCCGGCACATTTCTCATTACTTGCAAAGCCACATGCCAGAACTCAGGCCTGGTCTACACATGCAATAGAATGAGATGGTATATCCTAAAGCGGTAGAGGGGATTGTACCACTTCAGATTGTGGGTAGCATTTTAAGATGCCCTTTTGTATTAAAACACATCCCGATAAATTGAAAACTAACATCTGGGAGAAAAGTTCCCCTTTTGTTCTCCTTGGTGTTCTAGCTTTCTACATGCAGGGAGCTTTTTGCCTGGAAGTTCAAAAACAAATCTTCCTCCTGCAGGCCTGAAATGGTACAACCTCTGCGCTCTATAGTCCTGTTCCCCCCCTCCCCCCAGTATTTACCTTTTTGTTTCCCACATGTTGGGGACCGGCCATCGCTTTTGATACTTTATCAGAGCGCTGAAGCTGGCGCAGGCTGACACCAAATAGCAGCTGCCGCAGGTTCAAGGTATCAAGCGAGAATTGGCCCAGAGTTCACCTTGCCCAGCCCCGTGTTGACTCTATGTGCGTGTTCCCAGGCTGAACAATGGGGTGTGTGTGGGAGCTGCCGAACAAAAGCAAAAAGAGGCGGAGGAGCAGGGTAGAAGTGCATCATCCTCCCCACGCTGCAGCCTACACAATGATCTCGCACAGCAGTTCCACCCGCTTCCTTATTCCTTTGTGTTACCTGCTCTTTGTGCTGAGCTATTTTCAGCCCAGTTGCCTTTCTCTGCTTCAGCCCTCATTCCATCCTCATTGTTTCTGATTGGCCGTTTGTGGCATCCATGTATGGTGTGTGAGAAGATCCAGCCAGTCCCAGAAAAGACGTAACTTTTAAAGCCCAAATAAGAGAGATAGTGTAGCGTAGTGGTGAGAGCCTCAGAGGACAAGCACAGAGACCAAGGTTTACAGCCCCAGGTAGCTCTGAAGCCCTGATTGTATGACCAGTTTGCATCTGGTAACCCGACTCATGTCAACTCAACCTGGAGTTAGGCCGGCAGAGTTAGGCAAGCATTTGGACCACGCTCGGAATCAGGGAGGATGGTGCATATCTGTGCGCTGGCCTCTCTGACTCCAAGAGTGATCCAAACATACTTGATGGTGGCCCTTGTGCCGGCCAAACTTTGCTTTATTTACGTCAGAATTTTACCTCAGAAATTTACCTCAGAATGCCAGATACAAGGGAGTGGCGTTTGGACCACTCTCGGAATCAGGGAAGATGGCGCACGTCTGTGTGCTGGCCTCTCTGACTCCAAGGGTGGTCCAAACATACTTGACGGTGTCCCTTGTGCCAGCCAAACTTTGCTGGCCTAACTGTGCTGGCCTAACTCCAGGTTGAGTTGACATGAGTAGGGTTACCAGACGCAAACTGGGACAGAGTGCCTATCCCTTTAAGCATTGTATAGAAGAGGGAATTTGGGCAGGTGCAGCTTTTGAAACCCTTCCCTGATGAGCTGCACCTGATCAAATTCCCCCTTAAGTGTTTTGCCCCCCCTCTAGGAACACCACTAGGGTGTCACTCCCGTTTAGCGATCAGCCTCAGGGACTGACGGATGGGCCAGCCCTGAGACAGGCCGTAAATTAGCAACAGATAAACACTTGCTTTGCACGCAGAGGGGTTCCAGCATCGGTATCTCCACTTGAAGGCTTTCTGGGTAGCAGAGCTGCAAAAAAACAACAAAACTTTTCAGGACAAGACAAAAGACGATCCTCCTCGACACACTGCATAATTGATGGCTTTCGGGGGAGATCGGAGAGATTCGGGGGGGGGGGAGGAAGAATCAATCGACAGCTCGCTGAGCTGATCCTCAACTTCGGCTCCCTTTCTCCTCTGTCTCTGCAGGAGGCCGTGTCGGTTTCTGGGAACGAGGAGCGCCTGGTGCGGGTTCACGACGTCATCCAGCAGCTGCCCCCACCGCACTATAGGTACCAGGCCGTGTGGGCCGCACAGAGCGAACATTTCCCATTGGGCTGGGCAGATGGATGGAGGGAGGGAGGGAGAGCATTTGCGGGGTGGGGTGGGGGCAGTGGTGTCATTCAAATGATTTAGGAACAGGAACTCACTTTTGATTGGCACTTGTCGGGAACCCGGAACCAGCCACAGCCCGTTAGGATCCGGAATGCCCGTTCTGGTCTGTTCCCCCTGAATGACATCACTGCCTTCGCCCCCCCAGGAATCCGGAGTCGCTCCCTTTAACCCTCTGAGTGCTGGCCAACCAAGAAGAAAAGCTCTTTGCAGAGGAATTGGGAGGGGGGAGGGGGGAGAGTGAAGTGGGCGGAGTCAGCCCTAATTTTAACTAGTGGAACTGAGTTCCCCCGTGTTCCCCCTGCATGACATCACTGGGTGGGGGGCAGTGGCGGTGGAGACTGGGGGGGCCGCGAGGGGGCTGGGTGACCGTCAAAGCCGACCGTAGGTGTAGCGGCCTCTGCTCTGTCCCCACAGGACCCTGGAATTCCTGCTGCGGCACCTGGCACGCATGGCTATGCACAGTCAAAACACCAGCATGCATATCCGCAACTTAGCCATCGTTTGGGCACCCAACCTGCTGCGGTGAGACGCCCAGACTCATGGCCCCGCACTGGCACCCTCCCCCGCTCCTGCCTGCACTGCTCTTGAAACCTTCGTGCTGCTGTCCTAGCATTGTTCCCCCCCTTCCATGCTGACACCACCCCTGACCAAACAGTTCTTGGGGGGCGTCACAACCTCCTGGCACCGACCCCAGAGGATGAGAATGCTTGTGGGCCTAACTCAACTCCCCCAGCTTTTCTTCCCACAGCCCTAGCATCCCGACCCAGCCCCGTGTACACTGATTGTCATGGGGCTCTGCCCTCAATTTCCCTCTTGGGGCTTTTAGCTCTTCATCGGAGCTTCTGCCTGTGCTTCTGCAACCATTTCTCCCACTTCCTCATCCCCACTGCCCTGTTCTTGACCTGTTTCCATTTCCTTGCACTTACCCATAATGCCCTGGGGTTTCTCCGACATCATCTTCTCCCTACTCCCAGGGCCCCGGCCATTTTCTTCATGGCCCGTAACCATTGTTTTTTTTTCCTTGCTGGCTCTGGCCCTATTTAACCAGATTACCTCAGGGATATGCAATTCCCCCTGTGGGCCACAAGAACAATGTCTTGATGCAGCCATAGAGCATATTTATACTCAGTGGTATAGCTAAGGGGGGCAAGAGGGTATATTGCTCTGGGTATAACACCTTGAGGGGGTGGCAACCCACACTCCTGACAGCGGGTCCTGAGGCACTCGGAGTAGCATCAGGAGGCCTTCTAATGCCTGGGGAGGCTGTACCCAGCCTCCCTGCACCTCAGAAGGCCTCCTAGAGCCTTTCTAAGACCTCCAGGAGGCCTTCTAATAAGAAGGCAAGTGCCCTGTTGGATCAGGCCAAAGGCCCATCTTGTCCAGCTTCCTGTATCTCACAGTGGCCCACCACTGTGGGCCTTAGGGAGCAAACAAGACAACAAGATGCCAGCATCCTGTGGCCACTCCCTTGTATCTGGCATTCTGAGGTAAATTCTTGAGGTAAAATTCTGAGGTAAATAATGTGCACCCCAATTTGAGTCTTAGGAACATCAGAAGGGCCCTGCTGGGTCAGGCCAAAGGCCCATCCAGCTTCCTGTATCTCACATTGGCCCACCAGATGCCTCAGGAAGCGCACGAGAAAACAAGATGCCTGCATCTTGTTGCCACTCCTCTGCATTTGAGGCCTCCATCTCCTCTGAGGCCTTCTGAGGCATATGGAGGCAGTGCCCAGCCTCCCCGCCAACGGGTGGCCATCCCATTGAGTTTCATGTTCAGGATTTGAAGCCGGGAGGCGGGCTTAGCGGCCATGTTGTCAGGTGCAAAACATTGCTCATTCCAATGATTTCCAATGGGATTTCGCATGATGTTTAAGGCTTAATCGTTTACTCCTGAAGTAAAAACTTACCAAAATAACAATGTGTGATCGTGGAGAAACATCATTGGTAACCTAATTATGAGTTAATATGCAATTCCAAGGTTTAATTCCACGTAATTATATTACTGAACATACCGAACGAAATTCCCATTATGAACCTGTGGAAAGTAATCCCATTTTTCGTCCAGCGATTTGTGCACCCATATGCAGAACACGAAGGCATGATTAAAGTGGCTGAGATTGGCTTTCACACGCGCGTTCGTCGTTCGCGGACAAGGTCACTTTCAGGCGAGGGACGGCGCCGCGCCTTGGCGCCGCGCGCAATTTTTCCTCCACGTTCTCTTGCCTTCCGGTGGCCATATTGTCCGGTCCGGAAGCTTCAAGAATTTTGCCATTAGGGCATCTCCAGCCATTTTTCCTCCAAGCTCCCCGTGCCTCAGACCACTTCCCAGACACCCCCAGGATGTTGTCGGCATCTGGAGGGTAGTAAACATTAAACCCTAAGGGTGTCAGATCCCTTAGCTACGCCACTTATACCCTCTCCAGGCCTTTCTTGAAGTCCCACAGAGAACTCTGCCCGCTTAATTATTTCCTTCCCTCCCTTTCCACGGCAGATCAATGGCTCTGGAGTCTGTCGCACAGTGTGGAGCAGACGCCTTCCAGGAAGTGCGGGTCCAGTCCCTCGTGGTCGAGTTCCTCCTCAACAACGTTCAGATTCTCTTCAGTGACACTTTCACCTCCGTCGGCAAGGACAGCGCAGGTACCTCACCTGGCCGAAGCGTTGTGAGGATGCTGAGAATCCCACGAGGACTTCTCGGTAGCCTCCTTAGAGAATGATATATCCCAGCATTCCTTGCTCATTCCTGTGTCCATCACCCACTTGCTTCCATCCCAGGCAAGGAGCTGTGGCCAGCCGTTTTCTTTCCTTGACACGGGAAGTCCCACTGTGACATACGTGGCCCTTGGAAACCATGGAAGAGGTGTCCTTAGGGGATTATTGAGAACTAGGATGGTATAATGGTTAGGGAGTTGGACTTAGACCTGGAAGATCCAGGTTCAAATCCCCACTCAGCCATGAAGCTTCCTGGGTGCCCCTGGGCCAGTCACTATCTCTCAGCCTCACCTACCTCACAGGGTTGTTGTGTGGGCAAAAGGAAGGTAAGAATCATATACAATACAATATGGGACATATTGTGCGCTCTCTCTCTCTCTCTCTCTCTCTCTCTCTCTCTCCTCCCTCCCTGTCTGTTTCCCACAGGCCGCTGTTTCCTTCCCCGCCCCAAATCGCAGTTGGTCAGCTGCCCCTCTACACGGTTGCTGTCCCTGGAGGAGGCCCAAGCCCGCACCCAGGCCCTTTGCAAGATCACCAAGCCAGAGGCCAAGCCCGGATCCGCAGACCTGCAGGGACCAGGAAAACTCTCCTCTGTAGTGAGCTCACCTGACACCAGGTGAGGGGTGCGTGGGCATGTCCAGGAACCTCCAAGCACCGCCCCTTTGGCGTCCCTGAAAGCCAAATGCGGGGAGCAAACGAAAATTGGGAATGCCAACCTTTCCATGTCCCAGGGAGCTCCCAGCGGCGTCCGGCTAGGCAGTGTTGGAAACCTACTAAACAGATTCTTGTGGGTTTGGTCCAGTGATGCAGTGTTTGTGATCTAGCGCCAGTGGGGTGTGGTGGTTAGCAAGATGGACTAGGATAGTGGTTCCCAAGGCAAGCGCCACCGTGCCTCAGGGCGCCGCCGAAAAGCTCTCACAGAGACATTGGCTGCACGGCCAATTCTTCCCGGCTCGCTGGGCTGAGATGATGCATAATTCTCGCACGATCTGGAGCGAACGTGACTCTCCCCTCTGTAGGCAAAAGGCAGAAAGCAACGGGAGGCTACGCAAGACGTCCGGTCCAAGCTGGAAGGCCTTCTTTGCCATTGGCAAAGCGCCCGTCACATTCCGTAAGAAGTCGCATCGGCTTGGAGAGCTCTTTGGTCTTGGGGAGCCGTTGCCAGGTGAGGCAACACTGTAGCAACACCTGAGTGTGCTGCTTGAGGTTGCTCTGCACGCCCATCATCCTCCCCTCCTTCATCAAATTATGGTCACCTGGTTCTAGCATGTTGTCCGTTCTAGCATCTCGATGCTCACCACTCCAAATTCTCCATCAAGACCTTGCAACCATTTTTGCAGGATAAGCAAAAAAGTTGGAATATAACTTGTGAGACAGTGTGGTGTAGTAGTTACGGTGTTGGACACCAGCTGGGGAAAGCTGAGTTCAGGACCTGATGCAACCACGAAACTTTCTAGCTGGCCTTGGGCCATCACGGTCTCTCAGCCTAACCTACCTCGTAGGTTCGTTGTGAGAATAAATGGGAGGCAGAACTTTACATGCTGCCTTGAAGTCCTTGAAGGAAAGGTGTGGTTCAGAAATAAATAGCAAAGTGTGTGAATATCTGTTGATGTAATTTCAAAAGTCCCAAAATGAGTCAAATTCTTCAAGTTCTTCTTTGGGGACAATAACTACAAAAGCAACTCCTATCCAAACCAGATGGCTTCATAAACTTTATCTTGCCTTTTTCGGCATTCGCATTGAAATGCATTTGTGTGGAAATGCACTAGTAAGTCTACAACCACCTGTTTAAAGTGCTTTGTTCTTTACAGCCTCTGGGGTGTGGCCTATCCCTGCCTGAAAGCCCAAATTTGTGCCAGGAAAATCTGGATTTTTCCCTTGAATACATTATGCAGGAAAGAAAAAAAATCAGCCGTGCGTTATATCTACATATTTTTGCATAGCCGGTTCTACTCCTAATAACCTGCCAAGCATTGAAGCCTTACTTTCTCAGGCTTCTGAGATTACGAACTTAGTCTGGATTACAAACTTTGCCTTCTTCTTCTTCTTCTTTTTTTTTTAAAGGAAGTCTTGAAATGCAGGAAGTGAATTCTGACAGCCCTCAAATTGTAAAAGTAGAAGGGTACTTACTGAAATCCCAAAGCCTATCTCTTTGATTCCCCCACCACCACACTGTTAGCTAAGTTATCTCCCTCCTGTCCCCTTTTAAACAAAGTAGTTTCCATCACAAGAGGCAGAAAGGTAAGCCCCCTCTGCCCCCCCCAGTAATTCAAATACTATTTGCTTTTGTGTGACGTAGTTACAGATGTGCAGAATGCACTTAATGGGATCTTGGAGCCACTTCCCCAATATAATAATCTTGCCTCTTCACATCATTAGATCTGTTAATATCTGTTTTTTTTTAAATTATTGTTTTTAATTGTAAATTGTGATTTTATTGTATTTTATTGTTGTAAGCCGCCTTGGGTGCCCATGGGGCAGAAAGGCGGGATATAAATTAAATAATAATAATAATAATAATAATAATAATAATATAATTATTATAATATGCATAATTAATATATAATAATATATAATATTATATTATTAAATTAATAATAATAATTAATATCAATATTACTATTAATATTACTATTAATATTAATATTATTAATAATATTATTAATAATATTTTAATAAATAATATTCATTTCATTTCAGAACCTTTATTAGCATTAAATAATAATATAATCAGTGGCATAACCAGGGGGAGCCTGAGGGGCACCTGCCCTGGGCACTACGCCAAGGGGGGCTCATGAGTGCCCTTCAGGCTCTACTCTAGTTATGGGGGAGGTGCCGGTGCCTTCACTTCCCCCATTCCTCCTCCTTTAAGGGGAGCCTCCAGAGGAGAAGGAACGGGGTGCACAAGCCACTTCAGCAAGTGCTCCCTCCTCTAGGGAGACCTGGACTCATGAAGCTGCTGCCTTGGGGGGGGGGGTGCATTACTCCCCTGAAAATAATGGGAAACGGATAGCTGGATTGTGGATGAGTGTTTGGGGGCGGAAGGGCCGGTTGTGCTCTTGGTCTTTTCCAGAGGGATCATAACTGGGCGGCCTCTTTTGCTGCAGGGGGACAGGCTGAGACGGTCACCCTGCGATCGGCCAAGAGCGAAGAGTCCTTGACCTCACAGGCCAGCCTGGCAGGTAACTGGGCGTGGGGAGGTGCAGGGAAGGGGGCAGGAGGGGCTGTGGTTGCATCGGCTTTGCCATTGGGGAGGTGACGTTTCCCTGTGAAGGCGAATTGCACGATTCAGTCCCTGGTATCTGCTGGGCTGGGAAGGTCGGTGGAAATAGGCCAGTGGGAAATAGGCCAGTGTTCTGTTCTGATTTTGTATGCTCCCCCAACATCCATCCATCTCTCCCTCCCTCCCTCCCTCCCTCCCTCTCTGTCTCGTGTGTGTGTGTGTGTCTTTGCCCTAGGCCTCCCCAAGTTGCCCTGCCTGCGCCGGCCGCACTCCAGCAGCGACGCCTTCCCCACCCTGAAGCCCTGCCGCTCTTGTTCCTCGCTGGACTCCTCCGTGTCGGGCCGGGGCGAGGCGCTGGCCGGGGCAGGAGACATGGCAGCGCGGCGCCGTTCCTCCTGGCTGGAGGGCGACTCGGAGCTGGACTCGGAGCTGGAGCTAAGCCCTCCCGGCCTCCGCGGCCTGGACTTTGACCCTCTCACCTTCCAGTGCAGCCCCCCCGCGCGGCAGCCCTCACTGTCCGATGACTCGAGTCCGCCGAGCCCCGCCGGGGCCCTTTCGCCCAGCTCCCCCCCAACGATCGGCAAGGACACCTCCGAGCCGCTGCCCGTCTCCCTGCCCGAGAAGGTGCTGGAAATGTTCGTGGGGGGCGAGGCCAGGGGGGTGAACGCGCACGCCTCCCCGCCCCAGATGATCTCCATGCTGCTGTGTGCCGCCGGCGGACAGCTCAGCGACAGCTGCAAGCGGGAAGTCCACTGCAAGCTCACGCAAGCCAAAGGCCGCACATCGCCACACAGTGAGTCCCCTTCCCTCGCACTGTGCATCTGTGTACAAGGTCTCATCCTTATGCGCCGCAATCATTGATGGGGAAGGAATTCAGAATGCGCTGCCGCAAGTCGTCAAATCCGCACTTCATGTGTTGGTGGAAGCGGAAGTGTTCACTGAGACCAGGAAGGTCAAGCGAGACAAGACTGGGCAATCTGTGATAGGGTCTTCCGTCTCTCAGCACTTCGGAGTGGGGGCAAGGTAGTTTGGGTGGGGACTGGAGTTTATGGAGGGAGTTCACCCTGCCATTTCTCTGACGACAGATGACCATTGCATCCCGGATGGTGTGTCCTGATCAAATACGTCCCAATATGGGACTTTTGGATCCCAGGTGTTTGGGTCCTGAGTTATGTTTGTGTCTAGAGCCATTTAACTTTATTATTATTATTATTATTATTATTATTATTATTATTAGCCTGTAAACTGCTTTGTGAACTTTTTGTTGAAAAGCGGTATATAAATAATAATAATAATAATAATAATAATAATAATAAATTTATTTATATACCGCCTTTCTTAAGATCACTAGATTTCTCTAATGATTGAACTCAAGGCGGTTTACATAGGCAGACTTTCTCACAAACCCGAAGGTTTTTACAATTTACAGAATGTTCTATCTTCCAAGAACAACACTCCTACAGATCTTTCTTTCTGGATTTAGCCTTCTTTCTTTAGCCACCCGTCTGTCGTCTGCTGGCTGATGAGGCTTCCCTGCTGCCACCAGAGATGCAGCTGATTTCAGCACACTCCTCCTCCTCCCACGAGGCAGCTGGAACTCAGCTTGTAATCAGCCGCAGTTTCCAAGGTCTGCTGCTCGCAGAGACTTCCGGCAGTCCCGAGCTCACGACCTTGAGATCTTCAGGTGTTATCTTCGGGCAAACGGAGGCATTAACCCTCTCGGCTAAATCTTCTGCCCAATAAATACGATTGATTGATTGATTGATTGATTGATGGTGAGCCTCCTGAGCCAGGAGATGGTGATGGCATCTGGCCTAAATGCCTTTAAAAGGGAATTGGACAGATTTCTGGAGGAAAAGTCCATCGTGGGCTACAGGCCATGATGGGTTGTGCAACTTCCTTACGTTAGTAGTCGGCTGCTTCAGAATGCCAGGTGCAACGGAGTGTCCGCAGGATACAGGTCTCTTGTTGCCTTGTGTGCTCCCTGAGGCATCTGGTGGGCCACTGTGAGATGCAGGAAGCTGGACTAGATGGGCCTTTGGCCTGATCCATCAGGGCTCTTCTTATGGTCTTATGTTCTTACGATTCCATCCTTGGTGCAGCTTGGAGTCATTTTCAGATAGAACATCTCTAGGGGATCCCTCTCCCCAGCTGTAGAGTTCCACACTGGGATGGGAGGGACAACCTTCCATAAGTGCTTTTATTTGGCTGGCGTTTTACCTGCAGTCTCCTACGTCCCCTGCCTTGTCTTCTCTCATAGTAGGACTGGCAGTTCTCTTACATCTCTCTCTCTCTCTCTCTCTCTCCTATTCAGGTCCAAAGGCCAGCACGGCTCCCACCTCCCCAGGCGCGCTGTCCGTGCTGCGGCACATCCCACCACCCCCTCCCCCCAAGAATCCGGCTCGGCTGATGGCGCTGGCGCTGGCCGAGAGCGCGCACCAGGCCGCCCTGCAGCAGAAGCAACAGGCCGGCCTCGGGCAGAGGGAGCCGCGGACGCACTTCCGGCGGTCCCTGTCACTGGAATGCAAGGCGGGCGAGCTGTCGAGCGGAGCGCGGGCGCTCTACTCCATGGTGCGCCCCGGCCCCAAGGCCCTCGGCCCCTCCTCGCTGCAAAGCCAAGCCAGGGGCAGGAGTGTCGGCAGCCAGTGCCGCAGCCGCCAGGGAGGAAACCAGGTGAGGGGTGGGGAGACGGATTGTTCTGGAAGGGGCTGGGTGGGGCAGGGCCTTCTGTTAGGTCGGGTGAGACGGCCCATCTCAGGTAGCAGGTTCGGAGTATTGGAAGCAGGACTGAGCTGAAAGTTTGCTTTGCTTTACCTCAGAATTTTACCTCAGGAATTTACCTCAGAACGCCAAATGGAGGGGGAGGGCATGGCATGGGGGAATGTAAGAGAAGCCCAAACCACACTGCCTTGTGTGGCTCCCCTTTTTTCACGCCTGCTTGTTTTACGGAAGTAGTGGTGGTGCTCCTCCCAGTGGCCAGTGCCTGACAGCCACCATTTTTTTCCCCAGCAGCCCCCTTTGAACAGTGCTATGTGAAGACAAAGCATCATTCTCGGGAGAGATGAGGTGGGGTGAGGAGGACAGGAGTCATCTGTCTCAGAGCACAGTCCTCACCTGGGGTTAGGCCTGCACGGTTAGCACCACTCTCGGTGTCGGGGGATGGCGCACGTCTGCGTTCTGGCCTCTCTGACTCCGAGAGTGGTCAAAATGTGCTTTACGGTGGCCCTTGTGTCGGCCAAACTGTGCCGGCCTAACTCCAGGTTCGGATTGCGCCCTCAACCAGCTATGACTGGAGTTCCTCTTTGTAAATGCGTCTTCACAGCCACCCTCCCCCCACCCTTCTCTGTTGTCCTGCAGGTGCCATTCAGCCAGGCCTCTGCCCCCGGCGGTTCGGACTCCTTTTCCCCCTTCCGGAGGGCCCTCGCTGATTTGCCCCAGAGAGACCCTCAGCCACGTTCCTTGCCAGACGCCTATCGCCTCTCCTGCCAGTCTCCTGCCTCACCAACGGCCTACGGTTTTCACCATCAGCCAGTCCCGTATTCTGCCTCTCGCCAGCCCCAAGACCCCTACCCCCTTTCCAGCCAGTCCCCTGCCCCGCCTAAGCCTCCGCCCCCTCCCCACTTCCCCCTGATCCCCAGCCACCTGCCCCTGAAGAGCCGACTCCCGGCCTTCCAGTCCTGCCTCCCGGATCACCAGCTCCAGCAGCACAGCCGCTTCCCGGTCCCTGGCCGGGCGGGGGTCAACGGGACACCGCCTCCCCAGCTGGAGCACGAGAACCTCTACTACGAGATCGTGGGGGAGCCTCCCGCCTACCCGGGCGTGGCCCGGCCCTGGCCGACCTGCCCGCCCCCCGAGTACCTGGCCACCTTCAACGCCTCCTACGGGGTGTTTGAGAGGCCCTGGCGCCAGCCCTACCTCCCGCCTGCCCCCTCCTCCTCCTCCTCCCTCCAGCCCATCCTGAAGCACAGCCGGGCTCACCACCGCCCGCCGCCTGCCGCCGTGGCCCGGCAGGAGCCCATCTACGTCAACGTGCCCTTCCCCGAGCCCCCCTCCGCCACCCCCACCCCCTCCCCCCCACCCGAAGCGGTGCACCCCCGCAGTCACTCCGACCCCGGGGCCGCCCAGCCCCTCGCGCACCCCAGCAGACCCCCGTTGCCTCAGAAGCAGCGGCTCGGCTGGGGGCACCCCCCCACCGGGCAGTACCGCCAGCTCGTGGATGCCTTGCCCTGCAGCCGCACCGTCTTGCAGCTCTACCGGCCGCCGCCCGCGTGCTGGGGCCGCCCCCTCTACGGGCCGGAGCCCATCATCACCTACGACGGCCCCCCGGCCCGCCCAGGGAGCCAGGCCTCCGCCCCGCCGGCGTCGCTCAGGAAGCTGGAGGAGTGCTGCCCCTCTCCCCCGCAGTACGGCAACGTGGAAAGGCGGGAAGGGTCCCCGCCCGGCTGCTACCTGGGGCCCAGCTGGACAGTCTACACAGAGGGCCAGACGCACAGCTACTGCTGAGACAGGGGGCCTCGTGGGCACGCACCTTGGACTTCCGGGGCTGGGCTCCGGGTCTCTGCGCTCCTCTCTTCCCCACCTCCCTCCGGCGTTCATGGAACTCTCTCGTGTACTGTTTGCTGTGAAAAAGTGGGGGCTTGGGGGCGAACGAAGGCGTCGCTGCAGCCCCCCAGTGTCGCCGCACCTGGGGCCCTCGTTGCCTGCCTGTTCCGATGACTTACCTGCGGCTGTTTTAAGAGCACACGGACCTCTGACTCCAGCACGACGCCCTGCCCAGGAATCGGGCCCAGCGTGACCTCAGAGCGGAGCATTTGCTCGCGCCACTCCCGCTTCCTCCCTGCTCTGCCGACTCCACCCCGCACCTGCTCGCCTGGCGGCCGTGTCCCACGGCAGCAGCATCTCTGCTCCCCCCTCCCCCAGCAAGGGATTCTTGCCCCCCCTCCGAGAACATCTTCTGGTCACCATGCAAAGCGCAGAGCGACGTCGTGGCTCAACGTTCCGTGGCGAGCGCCTGGCCTGCTGGGAAGTCCACACTGCCCTGAAGAGATCAGCAGCCCCAGCTGGTGTCTGGGGCACCCCCACAGAAACGCAGCAAGGGGTGCTGTAGACATTGCCGTGCTCATATCAGGGTGTGAGACCACTGAAGTCTGCAGAGGGCTTTACCAGGGGTGGGTGGTGGGTGGGAGAGACACAATTTAATGGTGCAGGAGCCACTCCCAGCCAAACATAATTTTTCTTCAACTCTGCAGCAAGGAAGAGTTTCTAACCTTTAAAACAAAAATCATTGTTTTTTAACCCAATTAAACCATTAACAGCACCCCCCTTTTCTCCTCCCTTCCCAGAGATTCAGCAGAGAGCGGGGCAGAAGGCCCCACATTTCAGGGGGCCTAAGGGAGACTGGGCCTCCCCAGACACCCACTCTCCAACTTCCTGTTATAGCCCAGCTGCTTGTGGCATTAGATCTGGGCAGAGTCTGGTGTGTTCAGAGGATTTTGGGGGGTGGGTGGGGTGGGGTTGGCAACACATTTCTGTGCTCCTTTAGGATTGGAGGGTCTTTGTACACGTGCGTGTGTGTATGTGTGTGTGCGGAGGGTGTATTTCCCCCCTTTGTGTGTGTGTGTGTATGTGTGTGTGCGCATGTTTGCCTGGCATGGGAAACTTATGTAAATGTATGTTTGAAGATCAGGATTGTGTGTGCTTGGGAGGATAAGAGCCAGTTATCCATGTCTATTTGGGACGCATGTCCTTGTGTGGACTTAATACCTGGCTTTGGTGAGTGTGCATATGTATGTGTCGGTGAAGGTATTTGTGTGTTTATATTTCACAGACAGTATTTTAGGTATGGGGGGGGAAGGAGGGAGGGGAATCTATGCCTTATTCCCTTGAGCAGGCAGCCACCGCTGTCTGAACCCCACCTTGACAATAGGACAGGGGTGGGCACATCCAGCCAGCCCCCTGTGACCCTCCCCCTCATAAAGCACTTTTATATGGCCTTTGGGCTACTTTCGGAAGCCTCAAATTTCATTAGGAGAAGGGAAAAAAAGGAACCACCATGGAGTGGCCTGGTTTCCATCGTTGCAAAAATGAAACTTTGCCTGCATGCTGTAGAGCAGGGGTGTCAAACTGAGGGCCGGAAGTGATGTCATCAAGCAGGAAGTGATGTCATTAAGCAGGGGATGACTAAGAATAAGCCTCTTTTTTTCCTCACTTAGGAACTCATTAGCTGCAAATGACCACAGAGACAATACACAGATCTTGATATTTTCAAGGCACTGCTGAAAAGTGGGGGGCCTGTAGGATAATTGGGCTCTCTCAGCATCGCCCTTCCAGCAGCCCCACTTCTGCCTGTGCATCACTTTGCAGCTCAGCCACTGCAAGCAGCTGGTGGGTGCTTCTGGGCAAAACTAACTCTCACAGGGGCTGGATAAAGAGCTTCTGCAAGCCACGGGTTTGACACCCCTGATCTGGACAAATGAAAACAGTCCCACTGCTGTCATTCTGATGTCATTATGACATCAGAATGACATCACTGATGACCACATAATATCACTCTCATTATGTCATTGGCTTATGCTCATCTCTAATAGCTCAGTCCCATGCAGCTGTGCTCTGACACCAGGACTGCCCCTCAAGCACCCCCACAGGACTGCAGCCTTTCAGCTGCGCCCCTGTACGCATTTACTCAGAAGTAAGCCCCACTGTGTTCAATGGGACTGAACTGGGGCTGAAATGGGACTCCCAGCAAGAGTCTTTCAGGTTGCAGCCTTAAGCTCATAATTTCCAAGTCTGCCATGTGATTTCCCCCCCCTCGCCCCTCCCTTTTAAGAGGCTGAATCACTCCTGAGTTGGACTATTGTGGACTTGGAGCTTGGTCATCCCTGCAGGCTGGAAATCTGTGATGAGAGCCAGAGGTCTGCTCCAGCAAGGCATAGACCACATTCATGCGCATGAAGTTCGTGATGCAGAAAAAGGAGATGCAACTGACCCACAGATCTACAGCTCCGATACGGTGACCCAGGCGGCCTGCCCTCTTTCCCCCTGTGCTACTGCCCCATAGGTGGGCCCCTTTGATATTTCTTTTTACCTGCAGAAATTGCACTAACTTCACTGCGTTTTTGTACTACTGCTGTGGCAGTGACCTCCAGGCTACTTTCCCCCTCCCCAATCCCTTCCCTTTGACATTCCTTGGCTTCCTGACCTGGAATATTGGTTGGAAAATTGACCTCCTGTTGTGGTGTTGCCTCTCAAAACACCCGGGCGATATTCTCAGAAAGACCTACGTCCACCCTAATGTTGGAACTAGAGTCCGTGGGTATGCACCTTTCTGAATGGGGGCAGGTTATGGGGTTTGGATCACTCTCTGAGTCAGGGAGGATAGATGTGCACCATCCTTCCTGACTCCGAGAGTGGTCCAAATGCGCTTTACGGTGGCCCTTGTGCCGGCCTAACTCCAGGTTAGGATTGCGCCCTATATCTTGCGCCAAGGCATGTTCTGTAGTTCTGACATTATGCGTGATCAGATTTTTGGGCATGAGTGCATGTTTCAGGGGAGGCTCTTTGTGCCTTTAAGATCTCAAGTATTGTGCATCCTGATTCTGACCTGGGAGACGGATTGTGAAGAGACCACACGCTCTTCACTCATGTGCTGGTGTGGGACTGAATGGGGCCTGATCTCCACTTCCCACAGAAGGAGGCAACAGGGTTGAATGGACTTACAGCTTCCGAGGGTAGACCACTCTTTTTTTAAAATGCTTCTCAACATTAAAAAAAAAAATTCCCATTAGCATCCAGGGAGCAGGCAGATCTAGGATTCTTTCCCTGATGTGCTTGTTTTCTGCTTGCGGGGATGAGGAAGCATTCCAGCCCTCAATGAGAAGTGGTATAGCCCATTCTGCCACCACCAGATTTTTCACCCACTTCATCCTGCTTCATGCAGGGATCAACTAGAGTCCTGCCTCTAGTGTCTTTTGAGTTATGTCTCCCATGGCATCTGACATCAATGGCAACACTTTTGGGGGGGGGGGTAAGTAATGGAGGGACCACTGCCACATCCTCCAATGCTGTGAAGCTCACACTGCCACGCGTCTCTTGTCTGTCTGTGCCTGTGTTTCTAAAGGCCAGTGTTTCCTCTTTGCCCCGTATGTGCTGCACCCTTCTTTTTTGGGCGATGAATTGACCTTCCTTTCTTCCTGGACTCTTGTACTAAATCCAATTAACAAATAAAGGCAAACTGGCAGCTTGCGCCCGTCTCTCACTGATTGGAAGGGGGTGATAGAATTAAAGCATTTGGGGTTACAGGGTTTTTTTTCCAACTGAAAGCGTTCAAGAGTTTTTACCACTAGCCCCGATTGGAGGGGAGCTGGAGTAGGGGCAGTGATGTCATGCAGGGGGAACGCGGGGGAACTTAGTTCCACTAGTTAAAATTAGGGCTGACTCCGCCCACTTCACTCTCCCTCCTCCCCCTTCCCAATTCCTCTGCAAAGAGCTTTTCTTCTTGGTTGGCCGGCACTCAGAGGGTTAAAGGGAGCGACTCCGGATTCCTAGGAGGGTGAAGGCAGTGATGTCATTCAGGGGGAACGGACCAGAACGGGCATTCCGGATCCTAACGGGCTCCGTGACTGGCTCCGGGTTCCCGACAAGTGCCAATCAAAAGTGAGTTCCTGTTCCTAAATCATTTGAATGACACCACTGAGTAGGGGTCTTTTGTACTTTGCCCGGCGGAACGCAAGCCTCTGCTCATGGCAGGGAAGAAAAAGGGAGGCACTGGATCTGGCCCGCGGTCCGGAGTTTGGAGCCCCCTGGCTTAGAGAAACTCAGGCCTAGATATTTTGGAAACAAGGAGGGGGCCACAACAACACTTGTCCCTCACCAGAGACCTTCAAGCAGAGGCTCGACAGGCACCTGCTGGAGATGCTCTAGGAGGATTTCCTGCTACAGGCAGGGGGTTGGACTAGATGGCCTTGTAGGTCCCTTCCAACTCTGTGATTCTATGACCATTCGGTTTTGCCCTGTTCCAAGCAGCCAGGAGAGCGACCCATCAGTTATCCTCCCCTCTACAAATCCTTGGGAAGAAATTAAGTCTGTAGGACAGCCACAAATGTGTACATTCACCCTGTCAGTACAGTTCTTCCATCAAGAGCTAAAGTGCCTGTCCTAGCGGGTGGGGAGGAAGATGGAATTCAAGCGGGGTGGTGTCTGGCTCTCCCTTCAGAAGAATGCTGTCTTGGGGTGTGGGAATATGGAATCAAGATGACCTTCAGATCAACTGTAGATCTTCATTTCCTCTTTACTAAGCCAGGCTTGTCCAGATCCTTTTCAGAAGCGGAATCCGGTGCCACGTTCTGGTGTTGCCTGAAGGGTGCACCAGCCTGTCAGAATGCATGAGCCGGATTGGTGCCCCAGCAATGCTCCCACACTGGAAAAACCTGCTAGGAGCCCACCCCACACGTAGATGCACAAGCGAGGCACTCAGCCCTCCTAGCAGTGATGTCATGCAGGGGGTACGCGGGGGTACGCGAGTACCGGTTTCTAGGATTACAGCTGGCCCCGCCCATTCACCCGCCCCCTCATCGACTCCGCCCCCTGCAACGTTTGAATTTCCTGCACGTTTGAGTTGCCTGCACGTTCTCAGAGCCAGGAACCTTGCCTTGCCACTGAAAAATGATCTGCTCTGGGGTTTTGGAACTGTTGGGTCACTTTAACATGATGCCAGGCCTCCTTCACATGTTCTGGGGGTGCTGTGGAATACTGTTGCAACTGTTGGGTCAGTTTAAAATAGTCTGAGGCCTCAAAAAGGGCTTTTTTCATGTCACTTCCTGCCACGACCTCACTTCCGGCTTATGATGTCACTTCCGGTGGGCGGGTCCCGGCACGTGCCAATCAAAAGTGAGTACCTGTTGTTAAATCATTTAGATGACACCACTGCCTCCTAGGTGCCAGAGTCTGCGGCGGTTCTTGGTGCAAATGGGGTGAATAGCACTTGTGGCGCGGGAGCTGTAGCGCTGCTGCAATGGAACATCAACATGTGCATTTTTCACCCTAGACGGCCACCAGTTTGGGGGCTGGGGGGAACCTCGAAAAACAGAAATTGCACCCGCCTTTATGGCAGGGAGGCAGTTCCTACAGCAGAAAAGCCTGCCCTCTCTGGCAAATAGTTTGAAGAAGTGGGGAAGATAAGAGATAGGAACTGGACTGGGCGTGGTTAATACCTCTGTCTTGGAGCCCCATCCTGGGCTCTGTAGCGTTGCAGGTGTACGGCTGGATCTGGGTATTGTGAATGTGCCGGAAAGTACTTTTGTGGCCCCTGGAGAGCAAGGAGTGCTGGCACTGGCCCAGTGGGGGGGATATTGGGAGGGGGGGTTCCTCACAACAACCCTATGAGATAGTGACTGACCCCAGGTCACCCAGGAACCTTCATGGCTGAGCAGGGATTTGAACCTGGGTCACACAGGTGTAACAGCAGAATCACTGCCCCGTAACAGCTGAGCTGCGGCTGCCTTGTGAGAGGGGGAGTTGTGCCGAAGTTCAGCCACTTCTCTGGTGGGAGCAGGGAAGCTGTTTATCAGCCAGCAAGAAGACAAACAGGTGGCCAGAAAGGAGGACTAAATCCAGAAAGATCCATCTGTATTTATGCAGTTCTTGAAAGATAGAACATTTCTGTAAAAATTGTAAAAACCTTCGGGTTTCTGAATAAAGTCTGCCTCTGTAAACCACCTTGAGTTATAGTCATTAGAGAAATCTGGTGACCTAAGAAAGGCGGTATATAATATATATGTGTGCATTGCAAGGGACTTTCTCTGCCCCTGCCCCCGCACACAACACACAAAAGGACGGGGTAGCCACCTGTACAATTTTAAGAAGGGTATTTAATAAAGACCTTGCTTCACTGCATTACCATTTGGGGGGGGGGGGAGAAGAGAAACTAGACATAATTGGTTGGAAGATTCTTCATCGACTAAAAAAGATCTGTCAGCAGTTCTCAGTGCAACAATCTCAGCACGCCATCTCATCATTATGGAAGGCGCGCCGCTTCCTTTATCATTATTGAGGGGATGCTATGAAATTATGCGCAGCTCCTCGCCATTATTGTTCATGGGCTCACCTAGTTAGGACCTCAACTAGGACACGTCCTGTTGCAAAGGGCAGGCGGAAGCCCTGTAGACGTTTCAACAAAAAAAGGAACATTTGCTTTGAGGCGGCTGGAAAAATGCATGCGCTCGTGTGCCTGGCTGAAAAAGAAAGCACCTGTTTAAAATAATGGAAAAGGATTCATACAGGCATAGTTCCCAGCCTGGCTGCAGCAAAATAAGGCATGTAAACCCCACAATCTGTGGGCAGACAAGGAAGGTAAGAGTGAGCTGGATTCCATTTACCCCCCATTTCTGTACTTATTTGATCTTTACATAATACATACATAGCACCACACATGAGATGACTATATTTTCTAAAGTGAAGATATAAAGAATTGTTTTGCTTTTTTTGGGGGGGGGGGCTGTGTGTGACCCACCAGCAGTCAAGCGAGGCATTTTCTGAATTTTTGACATGCCAAGCCCAAATAGTTTGCCATTGCTGAACTAGGAAATTGCCTGCTTTTCCTCCAGCAGAGGGCGCCATCATTCAGAAAGAAAATCACAGCCCACTATGGAACCAGGTGAAGACTATGGAACATCAGACAAGGTCATCATGCAGTTCAGGAGGTGTTGGCTCCAGAATCTCTTGCAAGTGTCTATGATCGTCCCCCAGCACCAGCGGCCAAAAGGAGAGGGAACGGCTCCCCATCTTCCAGTACCGTACTTGTGATAGTCACCAGATAGTGCTCAAGTTTCGTCGCAGCACAGTTGCGAACAATCCAGATTAAAATTCACAAGGGGCTTTCATGTGGTTGTCAAAGACAGTGTTTATTATGTGTGTTTCTTTTTACAAAAAAATGCATCAACAGGTTGGGAAATTTCCTCCATAGGGGACTGAAAGTGCCATGTTGGTGGAGAATTAGAGGTTATCACAGCAAGGCCGGCCGCCTCAAGGGTGCTGATCAGCCTTGGTGCACACTCCGAGGAACAGGGGGGAAACGGGCCCAGCTTGCGTAGAACTGCAAAGCGCGGACCCTCCTTCCATCCACAGGACAGACCCCTTCACCAGCGGGGGTTCCTCACATCGTAGTGTAATGGTAAATGGCCAGAAGAACCACAGGACACTGGGCGGGCAGAGAGAAACAGCACAGAAAGAAACCCACATTAGATAAAACTCCACATCAGCCCCCAAACTAAAATTCCAACCCTGTTTTCCACCAAGAAAAAAAAAATCAGGGCAATACAATTGCTACCACAATTGATGCCTTTCTACAAATATTGCATCCAAGGCAGCTTACAGCAATTAAAAATCATCTCTCCAACTCAAAGGCGTTTAAAAAAATAAAAAGTAGACCATTCCCAGCAAGCCGCAATTTTTTTCCATTGTAAATGGCTCTGTGCTCTTTTTGTTTTTGCTGTTGATAAGTGTACATAGACTGCTTTATTTAAAACTATATGCGTATATGACATTTCAGCAAAAGACACACGGAAACACCAGTGACAGACGTGGGAGAGATGTAAATATTCCTAGAAGTTTTTATAGAGCCTCCTCGCAACAACTCTGAAAGGTAGGTTAGGTTGAGAGATGTCAGTGGGGCTTACTCCCAGGTAAGCGTGGATAGGATCGCAGCCCCAGTCTCTTGTCACTGCCTCCCACAAGCTCTATAATCAAGACTTACTGTGAGCATCAGAATGGCAAAGCCGAACCAGGAAACTCCCCACGCATAGCTATCCACTGCATTTTTGATGTGCTCAAAGCATCCCTAAAAGGAGGAATAACAAGGAGGAAGACAACTTAATAAAAAGCCGAGACATCACCCTGCCAACAAAGGTTCACATAGTCAAAGCGATGGTTTTCCCAGTAGCAATGTATGGCTGTGAGAGCTGGATCATAAGAAAGGCAGAACGCCGAAAAATAGATGCTTTCGAATGATGGTGTTGGAGAAGACTCTTGAGAGTCCCCTGGACTGCAAGGAGATCCAGTTGGTCAATCCTCCAGGAAGTCAAGCCTGATTGCTCCCTGGAAGGACAAATCCTGAAGCTGAAGCACTTTGGTCACCTCATGAGAAGAGAGGACTCTTTAGAAAAGACCCTCATGCTGGGAAAGATGGAAGGCCAAAGGAGAAGGGGGCGGCAGAGGAGGAGATGGTTAGACAGTGTCACCGAAGCGATGAACATGAAATTGGGTGAACTTAGGAAGGTAGTGGAGGACAGGGAGGCCTGGCGTGCTGTGGTCCAGGGGGTCGCGAAGAATTGGACACGACTTAGCGACTGAACAACAACAAAAGGAGGAAGGAAGAGACCTTTTAGAAAAAGAAGGTGATGGGGTGAGCTATTGTCTCCCTCCAGGGTTCCAGATGGAGGACGCTCAAAGCTTGAACCACAGCAAGGCCAGTTCAACCCAGATCACACAGACAGGCCAGAAACGGCAAGCCAGAGCATGCTGGATCCTCCCAGTACCTTTGTGTTGATGTAGTTCACATGCCCCAGCCTACAGCCTTCTTGGTTGAGGATGATGAAGTTTGGGTCGCGCTTGCAACAGTAGAAGGGCCAGGGGGCCACGACCTCTGGGTACCTGCTGCGAAAGATTGAAGTGTAGTTCACCCAGTCCATGGGATCGTTGGTCCCGCAGCATTGTTGCTAGAGGCGAGAGAGAGAGAGAGAGAGGAAGAGAACATGTCAGCCAACTCTTGCAACAGGGAGAGTTCGTTTACACACTTATACGCCACTTTATACGCCGTAGCCAGCGGTGTCATCTAAATGATTTAAGAACAGGTACTCACTTTTGATTGGTACGTGTTGGGACCCGCCCACCAGAAGTGACGTCATAAGCCGGAAGTGAGGTCGTGGCAGGAAGTGACATGAAAAAAGCCCTTTTTGAGGCCTCAGACTATTTTAAACTGACCCAACAGTTTAAACACAGCACCCCCAGAACATGTTAAGGAGGCCTAGCATCATGTTAAAGTGACCCAACAGTTCCAAAACCCCAGAGCAGCTCATTTTTCAGTGGCAAGGCAAGGATCCGCTCGCTGCCTGCCTGGCTCTGAGAACGTGCAGGCAACTTAAACATGCAGGAAATTCAAACGTTGCAGGGGGCGGAGTCGACGAGTGAGCAGGCGAATGGTCGGGGCCAGCCATAATCCTAGAAACCGGTACTCGCGTACCCCTGCGTACCCCCTGCATGACATCACTGGCCGTAGCAGGCGTTCAAAGTGGCTTACAAAAAAAGAATCAGCATTACAGAAAATATAGACACTAAGGCTCTCTATGCTCTGCTCTGGCACAATGGTTGGGTGGTACCTCCATCATGAAGCGATCCCACATCCGCGTAAGTTCTCGGCCTTGGTAGGTATCAAGAGAGTAGAAGGACAACATCTGCTTGGTTATTAAGTTGGAATTTGAGGAGATCTGGGGGGGGGGAAGAGGGAGAAAAATGTGGGTCAGTCACATGCCTCCCAACCCCCAGCACCTCTACCTTTGCAAGCCCTATACAGGGGTGTCAAACTCATATAGCGGATTGAATAGTGTTCATGGTGCCTGCTGAGGGCCGGAAGTGATGTCAGACAGCAGGAAGTGATGTCATTAACTGGAGGGTGACCAGAAATTAGCACTTTGTTCTGCCATTTGCAGCTAATGGGTTCCTAAGAAGAGAAAAATGTGCAAATCTTGATAATATTTTCAAGACGTGGCCCAATGATCACACAGGCTGTACTTTTAGCAGCCTCAGTTGCAGCTCAGCAGCTAACAAGTGGAACTCTTTGCCACAGGAGGTGGTGATGGCATCTGGTCTAGATGCCTTTAAGAGGGGATTGGATGGATTTCTGGAGGAAAGGTCCATCGTGGGCTATAGGCAATGATGGATTGTGCAACCTCCTTACAAAGGTGGTGGGCTACTGGTACCGGGTGCAAGGGAGTGGCAACAGGATGCAAGCATCTTGTTGTCTCATGCCTCCCTGGGGCACCTGGTAGGCCGCTGTGAGATACAGGAAGCTGGACTAGATGGACCTTTGACCTGATCCAGCAGGGCTCTTCTTATGTTCTTATGTTCTTAAGTGATGGTGGTTGGGCTGTGAGAGCCCGATTATCACAATGGCCAGATAAAGGGCTTCTGCGGAGGCCTAACCCGGCTCGCAAGCCTTATGTTTGACACCTCTGCCCCAAAACATCCTAGATGTTGAGCAGGCCATGGTTTTTGTCCGCAAGTTTTAACATTCTGGCAGATCGGATTGCCTTGCCCGTGGTGGCAAAGATCAGGCAGGCTGAAATACGGCTCAGATCCATTGCATCCCTTCATTGTGGCGATACCAAGACACAGCTAGCTGGAGATGGGAAGAGGACCCTCTGCATACTTACAAAGTCCCGGTGTGTGTAGGAGGTGATGCAGGAGGCACACTCGAACAGGTAGACCACCACGATCAGAACCAGGTACTGATGAAAACAGAGAGTGAGAGTCAAATTAAGAGAATCCAGCAAGTCAACCAGGCCTTCTGCACTCAGGAAGACGAAGGTTGGAGGCCATTGTTTTGTTGAGCGTTCCATTTTGTGTGTTTGTGTGTGTGTGTGTGTGTGTGTGTGTGTGCGTGCACACACACACACACACTTTGTTGCAGTTCATTTATGGAGATCACAGTCACTACCACATAGAGTTATGGAGGCTGACCTAGATGGTCCATCAAGGGATCAGACAAAAATCAGGATTCAGGCAAGGTCTATCAATGGCTATTAGTTGACCTATCATCTAATGGCCATCTCTCAAAGGCTATCGAGAACTGCCTCTCTGTCCTCCAAGTACCTAGCTTTGCCAGTTTCCCTACCAACACATCTAGGCATGGAGTACCCTGTTGAATCCAAATCATGCACAGTCCAACCAACACGCCCAATACCAAATTCCAAAAGCGATGCCAGTGGTTGGCCAAGTCAAGCATTGGTAGATGGCCTAGACCCAGATCTGGAAGCCCAGAGCACCCCTGAACTCTCACCCCTGAGCTGGTGGCCATGGTAGTGCCCAATATACCATCGGGAGCAGGTAAGGGAGCCATGGGAAACTCAAGTACAATGCTTGCCTAAGGCCCCCAGCAGCCGGCACTCATTCTGTCAACGGGAGGCAGCTGCAGCCCAGTCCTTGACAACAAAGCATAGCCATCTTGTGGGTAAGTTTAAGCTTTTTTTTTTTAAACCCTTTAGATGTTCACACAATCGTGTCCAGAGTTTACAAAGATCCCAACTTGAAAAAAGAACAAAAAAGGGTGTCCAAGGAAATTGATGCCTCCTCCTCGAGTTACTCACCAACAACACCATGAGGCGGTTGCTGTGCACGAGGCTGATGATTCCGAAGACGCAAACGCAGAAGAAAGCAAAGCCCGTGAAGATGGAGATCCAGGCTCCCGCGTAGACATCGTCCTTGCCCGTCACACCCATGATGGGGTACACTTTGTACGGATCCGCCGTGACCCAAACAGACTCGGCATACAGCGCCAGCCCTGCAAGCTGCACACACATTGGGAGGGTGTCAGGGGGCCCATGGGTGGATCAGGCCACCCCATCCCTCAGCCACGTTCTCCGGCAGAACCCAGGTGTCCCACCTCTCACCGGAGGAACGTGGACATGTTCACCTACAGTTCAGGACTCTCACCATGATGACAACATTGCCCATCACCAGCAGCCCCACCACAAATGGAGATATTTTTCCAGCCATATTCTAGCTCTTCTCCAGCTGCTTAGATCCTGCAGGAAAGAAATCAGAAAGTAAGAGGAAGAGGAGAACTACATGGGAATAGAGGTGTGGACTGATGGTGGAGCTGCTGGTACTGCCTGAAGCTAAGCAGGAGAATCTGTGGTCTATTCTTGGATGGGAGACAGAATGCCTGTACCTGTGATTGCATGGCTAGCAATTCTTCTTATTCCATTTACCTGCATTCCCACTTTAGAAATCAAGAACTATCTGGCATTTGGGGGACAACATGTTTTCTAGGCATGGTCCTCTCTGAAAAAGGAGTTACTGGGTCCCCAACACAAAATAATTTCCGGCTGCGGATGCAACCCATTTACTCAAGCATTGGCACACAATTGGCCCTGTTTTGCAACATGCTCGGTTTCCATGCACGCGCCATTTTTAGAAATTGATTTTAAAGATTTCCCTTTGGTGTACCCTCTTGAGTACCTAGGAAGGCTGTTGACGTTTCGATTTTTAAAATGCCAACCAGCAGATTGACACACATATTCTGATTTAAGTTCAAAGACCAGTCTACAACATTCCTGAGAGGGAGCGAGAGCGAGAGCGCACATGGCCTAGAGCAGATTGTGGAACTGTCATTGGGGTGCAGGGGACACATCAGATCATGCTCATAAGAACATAAGAAAAAGCCTTGCTGGATCAGGCCAAAGACCCATCTAGTCCAGCTTCCTGCATCTCACAGTGGCCCACCAGATGCCTCAGGGAGCACACAAGACAACAAGATGCCTGCATCTCATTGCCACTCCCTTGTACCTAGCATTCTGAGGTAAATTTCTGAGCTAAAATTCTGAGGTAAACATGGAGACAAATAATACAGAATTTGCTATTCTGTCTGTGGGGAGGCAGCCCCACTGGATCAGGCCAAGGGCCCATCTAGTCCAGCTTCCTGCATCTCACAGTGGCCCCCCAGATGCCTCAGGGAGCATGCAAGACAACCAGATACTTGTGTCCTGCTGTGTCCCCTGCATCTGGCATTTTAAAGTAGACTATTACCCTTGCACCACCCCCACCCCCCCCAGACTGAGGTTGGGGTTTAACTTTATTAAGCACAATGTAACTCATGTAACCTACTGAACACCCATCCCTCCCTCGCCAGTCTGGGGTAGGTAAAAAACCTGCCATCCATACTTGGCCAATTTGGATGACAGAAAAAATTCCTACCCGGCCCTCATGATGAGCGACCAGCTAATCTCAGACTGGACATACCCATCATAGCTTGTAACCCGCAATGGAGTTTTCCTCCATAAATTTATCCAATTCCCTTTTAAAGGCATCCAGGCACAATGCCATCACCACATCTCGTGGCAAGGAGTTCCACATTCTAATTACACCATGGGTAAAGAAATACTCTCTTTTGTTTGTTCTAACTCTCCTAACACTCAATTTTAGAGGATGTCCCCTGGTTCTGGTATTGTGTGCTCAAGCAACATGGGGAGGGGAATCACCCTGGCTCACTCTGTTCCCAACCAACATACAACTACTGTATTAACCCCAGCATTGGTACAATGCAGGTAATGGGACCCTGTACACCAAGTGTCCTTGTCGTGACTAGAGGGCCTGTACACACAGGGTCCACTTTTATAACACCCAATACACAGATAACAAGGTGGGGCAAGTGGCATAGCTATGGGGGTGCAAGAGGGGCAGCTCCACCGGACCCCAAGCTTGGGGGGGCACACACACACAACAAGCTTGACACTAGTGGCCAAAATTGTGAAAACCTCAGTAAGTACCAATAATGCCATCATGTTGTAGATCAGGGGTCTCCAAAATTTTCAGCTCAAGGGCCACTTCCCGTATTTTACACATCTTTGCGGGCCAAAGGCGGGGAAAAAAAACAGTTTTAGAAATGAATGAATCGAAATTCAATGAATGAATAATTTTTGCTTGGCTCTTGTTTTGTTGGGAATCGGCATTCTATTATTATATTCAGAACAAAAAAAAGGGACTTTTACAAGGAAACAATGCCTTGCTTAAACTGAGAAAGGATATACAATGAGTAAAGAAGGCAACTGTTTTGGGTTGCTGTGATAAAATCTGGTGGTGGGCCGAATTTGGCCCCGGACTGTAGTTTGGAGGCCCCTGGCCTAAACCTATGACTGAAGAAAGATATGTGACAGAGAAGTGTTGTCGACACCAGAGGAGACGGGAGTTGCTGGCTGGGTCCACAACAGCTTTCTCGGGCAGGGGAGTGGCTCTCCCCCAACCAGGTGTCCATCCTTGTCTGGTTGGTTCTGCAAGGGGCAGGTTTAACCTGTCTGGCTGGATGTACCTATGAAGACAGCATTGAAGGGATTCCTGGGGGTCTCGATTGCAGCAAGCGTGGAACGATGAGATGGAGCCCTGAGGCAACACACCCCGGTCCATCTTGCAGGGTCAGCCACACCCCACCTTCCAGGGAACACCGGTTTTCTTATCAACATGGCACTAAACAAGAACTACAGGAAGCTTTTAAGAAGAAGAGCCCCGCTGGATTAAGCCTAGGGCCCATCTAGTCCAGCTTCCTGTTACTCACAGTGGCCCACCAGATGCCTCAGGGAGCAAACAGGCTGCCTATATTCTGTTGCCACTCCCTTGCACGTGGCATTCTGAGGTAAACACACTGGTGGCTAGTCACGATTCTCCACAGCGTTTCTCTTTGACAGCCACCAGAACCAGAAACTCCTCTTCAAACACGTACCCACAGGAACAGCAGCCCCGCTGGATCAGGCCAAAGGCCCATCTAGTCCAGCTTCCTGTATCTCACAGTGGCCCACCAGATGCCTCAGGGAGCACACAAGATGCCTGCATCCTATTGCCACTCACTCACACCTGGCATTCTGAGGTAGTCTACTTCTAGAATCAAGAGGTTGCATGCACCTTTAATGGCTTGTAGCCTGCAGTGGATTTTTCCTCCAGAAAGCTGTCCAATCCCCTTTTAAAGGCATCTAGGCCAGATGCCATCACCACAACCCTTGGCAAGGGGTTCCACAGATTAATGACACATTGGTTAAAAAAAAAAAAGTAGTTCCTTTTATCTGTTCTCACTCTCCTAGCACTCAATTTTAGTGGATGTCCCCTGGTTCTGGTGTTGTGAGAGAGGGAAAAGAACATCCAATTTGGGCAGCTCTTGAAACTTTTCCATGATAAGCTGCACCTTCTCAAATTCCCTCTTCTATTCAATAGTTGTATAGGCACTCTGTCCCAGTTTGTATCTGGTAACCCTATATACAGGATTGTAGCCCGAATGGGGAGCCACATCCAATGGCCCAGTTGGTCAAGGGATTGACCAGTCAGAAAAGCTTGGATACTGTGCCCCAAAATCTACAGCAACACTTTGCTTCTTCCCCCTTTTTTCCTTACTGCACAAAGCCTCCATTTAACAAACTGAGATAGACCAAAGATAGACCATTGAGATAGACCACTGGGATAGACCAAAACACATCCATGGGACTTCTACCTACGTTTGAGCATGAAGATATCTTTTTCCCTTTCCAATTTTGCCGTATTCTCAATACATGGTGTTGCTCTTCAACCCTCCACCTGGGAAACAGCTCCTGGTGGACCATCAGAAGAACAAACCAGAAGAGATTCGGTCAAAGTTTGTGCAGAGACAAGACACAGCCTTCATACAAACAAACCTAAGGAGACCGTTTACAAAGAAGCCTCTTAACTCATCTCAGAAAGGTCCTCATCATGAAGAACGACACACAGGTGAGAACAAGCACCTTCTACCAGCAGCAGCTCTGAGAAGCCATCATCTGAGAAGCCACCCCCAAAAGGACCCTTTACTCACCTGTTAGCCACACATGCAAGTCAACCACAGCCTGTTTTGCAACGGTGTTACAGGCTGGTTTTTATGCACCTTACCCAGGTAAGGGGGGGGGATGATGGGGGTAGAAAGCCGGACTGGATTTTCAGGATTGGAGTCTGGAAGGACCAGCACGAAGGGGTTTGGCCTCTTTCTGTTATCGCCCAGGCAGTTAGGTCAGGCCCCACCCAGGAATACCTTGGCAGAGCAGAGGTCGTCCGGCTGTAGCACTGCAGGAACTAGATGGTGAAGTGGGGACAGGAATTTGCCCTTCAGGGATGTGTTGGAGGACTGCCAGGTGGGGTGGACAGGAGGAAAGAAGAATAGGGGGACTTGGATCTAAGACCTCCTGGTGCCAGAGGGGGCAGGAGAAAGACTCCCCCTCCCATTACCTGATGATGTGGCAGCCCCTGCTCCCTCTCACTCCCTGGACTGGAAAAGGAAGAAGTGTGGAGGAGAGGAGAGTGGTAGGCTAGAGTGGCGGAGACACTCTAGCTTTCCCAGCTGGCCATCTTTGAGTGCACCACTGAGAAGGCCCTTGCAGTGCATTTGTCTAAAGGTTCCCCACCCCCAAGTTGGAGTTGATGCAGTGCCTGGAGGTAGATGCTGATCTTGGGGTGGGGTCTGGGCCAACCCAGCTCCTTCCTTTCCTCTCATGTATGCAATGTTTCTAGGCAGTGCCGTTGGAGGAGCAGAAAGGGAAAATATATATGGAGTCCATCAGGCTGGCTACAGTGAACCCACTTATAGCAGGGGTCCACTTATTTAAAGATTAGTTCTATGTTTTGTACAAGGGGTGTGTGCGTTGTCATCAATGTGCTGGGTTTTAATGGACTGTCATCATTGATGTATCTTGCATTCCCCCCCCCCGACACGGTTTTCCTATTGTTTGCTTTGCTTAACATTCAAGCTGATGGAGAATTAATAATCCTCATAAAAAAAGCTTCATCTCTGGAATATGGCTTTGAGATTTTTGTTTTTTTCCCTAATGGACCAAACGCAGCGACAATTTTCAGCTAAAACGTTGGAAACGCTCGATTGATGGGATTATTTGCAAGTTGATGCAACCGATCCGGTAATCCCCTCTCAGTGGAGAAAATCCATTTAGAACCTTGTAGCAAGAGGGATAAGTTGATCCGTACGTGCAAAGTCTGAGCAGGGCCCATGAGAGAGAGAGAGAGAGAGAGAGAGAGAGAGAGAGAGAGAGAGAGAGAGAGCGCATAAGAAGAGCCCGGCTGGATCAGGCCAAAGGCCCATCTAGTCCAGCTTCCTGTGTCTCGCTGTGGCCCACCAGATGCCTCAGGGAGAACAAAACTAGATACCTACCTCGTTGCCATTCCCCTGCATCTGGTATTCTGAGGTTGCCTACTTCTAAAGTGTGGAGGTTGCACTACCCATCACGGACTGTAGCCTGCGATGGACGTTTCCTCCAGAAATCTGTCCAGTCCTCTTTTAAAGGTCCCTAGGCCAGATGCCATCACCACCTCCTGTGGCAAGGAGTTCCACAGATTAATTACCCGCTGGGTAAAAAAGTATTTCCTTTTATCTGTTCTCACTCTCCCAAGAGGTACAAAGAGGGGCACAGGGGTAATTTGTACTGGAGGAGGAAACTGGCCTGCTGCAGTAGCTCTTTGGCTTGTGGATCAGTTTACCTTGGAAAGGTGCTCAGGGACACAGCTACAGGGCTACAGCTGCTGCAGAAGCCAGTTTTGGCATGCATTGGACAATTTCCATCCTAGCATCAACCTTGCAATGATTTTCTATATTTTAACGTTGTTGTAGATCAGTGGTTCCCAAACTCTAGGCCAGGACCCACCAGTGGGTTGTGAGCCAATTTCAGGTGGGTCACAAAGCACCTAGAGCAATCTTATTGAAAATATGGGAATATGGGATGCTGGTAAGGAGGAGGGCTGTGTGGTGGTTTTGCTTGTGTTAAGGTTGTAGTTTCTGATTCAACTTTGCTATTGGAAAATGGCTGAGAAATCAGCCAACTGATTGCTGCGTTCTCAGGAAAGCAGCAGGCTCTGGTGTCACAATGTCGGCCGTGACATCACTTCTGGTGGGTCCTGGATAGATGGTCACTCTAAAAAGTGGGTCCTCGTGCTAAAAAGATTGAGAACCACTGTTGTACTGTAGATCATATTTCCCCCTTCAGAGTTCACTGCTTCCCCCTGCTGGATCAAGTGAGAGAATACACTGCTCGTTCATGCTTGGACTTACTGCTGATGGAAGATGAGGGTTGTCAATTACGGTATCAATTTTCAAGGTGTTTCTTCTCACGGCACACTGACCTCTATGGTCTTCTCTATGGTCTTCACGGCTTTGTTCAGAGCAGGAAATGAGAGGGTGTTGACGGGTTTGAGACAAGGAGGATGGGGAAGCCCAAAACCTTTCACAAATGGCCACGGTTTCAGCTGCTGTAGCCAATGCAGGTGGAAACATTTGCGTCGGCCCAAACCAGTCTCTCTGACTAGGTCCCCTCTCACCTCTTCCTTCAAACATTCACACCCCTTTCTTGCAAAGAATGGCAACCGACTCCATTTTTAACATATTTCTCATTTCCCGCCCCATAGTTCTCACCCATGGACAGAAGAGGCCACGCCCAGTACTAGGGTTAGAGAAGTGACAATATTTTATTAGTTTGGTGGGAGGGCTGGCAATTGAAATCCATCTCCTGGGTTGTCCTGTATTGGACATTTGCATCTTGATTTCAAGAGTGTCAGCGTAAAAACGGAACACAAACTGAAACAGAACTGGGGCGAGGGAGGGCAGGGAGTGAACTGGCAACAAATGGGACAAGAGAGCAGAGGTGAAATTAGGGTGCAGATCCAGACGTCCTTTCTTCCCCCAAAAATTCAGTGTGGAAGGGACTTGGGGAGAGTTGCATGGGGGGGGGCTGGTCCACCTCTGGGACTGCCCAATTCCCAGGACAGGAATTGGCTTCTCCAAGGCAGGAAGAGGATCTGTAGGGGCACAGGCTCCCATCGCAGCGTGGAAAAAGAGAGAATGTGCACTTGCTAAACTTCTCCCTCCCATGAAACTTGGAAATTGCCTGTGTGAGGTGGGATCTGGCAACTCGTCAATGGCTGTCTAGTGGGATTCCATTTGGGGGTGGGGGGGACCCCCACCAAAAGCAGCCCTGTGGACTTCCAATCTGTCCCAACGCCCCTGCAAATATATGCCAGCAAATATGGTCTATTCCTCAATACTGCACCCCAACTGCAACTCTATACAGTGGGACCTTGCTATCTACTGATCTGACTCACCACTGATACTGGCATCCATCTTTAAATGCCCTGTAACAAGGAAAAAAAGGGCCCAAATCCCATTTCCTACCTTCCTAGATTCCATTGCATTAGACCCCATCTAGTGGCTGAATTTGGTATTATGCCTATACCAACGCATTCTTGGAGGAGCAAGAAACCTGGGTCTTTAAAGCTATTTCCCCACTGATTTCAGTATCCACTGATTTGGGTATCCACTGGGGTTTCCTGAATGGAACCCCCAGTGGATAATGAGGCACGACTATACATGCAGGTAGAATGATACAGTCCCAAGGCAGTATTTAGAATATGTCTGGCTTTCCCCCTCTCTGCAAGAAGTGGCACAAAGGCTGGAAAGGGGACTCTGAAAACACCTGCCCCCTCTTCCCCAAACACACAAAACTTTTGACTGCCATCAGAATCAGGAAGCCACCAGAAAGAATTCCTCCCCCCCCCCATCCACAACAGTAACTGAGAAATCTGGATCTGTTGTTCGAAGGACAGCATACATCTGCCATTTTCCCCCCATCGTGAAACCACTTTGAGAAGCATCGTGGCAGAAATTTGATATGCCACGGTTGCAAAAATGGAATGAAATGGAAGAGGAACAAACTTGGCTTGAACCATTATGGGTGGCAAAAGAACCGACCCCAAGTGGCTCGTGGTGGCCCCTCCCCCCCCCATTCCAGATGCTGAGATGGCTCTTTCCCAAAATAGCTTTGCTTTTTTGATGACTGGGTCGGACGGCACCCAGTTCTCCTGTAAGAAAAGTGTCCCACTGCAACTGACAGAAAAGGCATGTGCCTGCTTGTCTAGCCCAGTAATAGCCCCCACCCACTCCAATTTTTGCTGAGCTCCCAGCCTAGGTGCTGCTGGGGTGGATAAAGCAAAGACCAGCCCTCCTAGTGGTTTCAGCAACTTCCCTCCTCCATCCTGCAAGGTTGGAGAGAGGCTGGAATGGGGTGGGGTGGAGGAAGAGCTGGAATCTTTGCTTCTCCCCTCTCCAAACTAGTACGTAAGGTGCTGATGAACAATTAACCGGGACAAGGGAAGAAGAGGGTTTTTGTCCATTCCAGTCTACCCTCTTTAGCTGGCTTTCCAATAAATTAAGTGCAACTAGTGAAGGAGGTTTAAAAAGGAAGTGAAACATACAAAAATGGCAAGCAAGCAGAGATGGCCTGTGTGAGTCCTACGCGGGAGGTTCAGGCGAGGTTAGCAATGCGCAATGCGGGGGGGGCGCACGGCCCTCTCGTCTCACACGGAAGCGACGGGCACGGAAGAGGTGTGTGTCTTTAAAAACGTATAAAACAAAAACCCTGCCGAAGAGAGGGGCAAAGCGGGCGCTTGCAGTGGACGGAACGTGCGGAGGGGGCAGCGCGAGGCGCGTGTCTAGTTTTGAGGTGATGCGCACGGGGGGGCGCACGGGGGGGGCGTCGAGGGTGCGGGCAGCGACTCCAAAACTACGGTCAAGCCCTGTGCGAGAGTTAGGGTGGTGCGCATGGAAGCGCCCCACGTGTCCAAGCAAGGGTTAAGTGAGGTACACACACAGGGAGCTGTGAGGGGTGCATGGGAGGGTGGAGTCTGGGTGCCCCTCCCCCGTGATTTTTGAGTGATGCTGCTGCAGAGGCCACAAGCCCTCCAGGCGTGCATCACACGGAGGGATCCAGTTGTCCGTGGTACCCAGAGACGGCACCGGGTACCAGCAGCTCTGGGGAGGATCCTAGGAACTGGGACAGAGGAGGGCGGGGAAGGAAAAAATGGTCAACAGCAGGCCAGAGATACGCTCCAAAGGGAATGTGGCAAATGGAAGAACAAAAAAAGAGGAGGAAAGAGGGGGGAAGGCTTGGTCAAGGCAGAAGGAGAGGGGCTCAGTGTGAAGCTGCTTGTGGAAACTACCCCCCTCTCCCTCTGTAGATGCTGCCTCCCCACCTACATGGCCACGCCCACCTCCCCAGTGACATCACAGTCCCCGCCCCCTCCTGTAGCACCGAGGAGCTCAGTTCATCTCTTCGAAGAATTTGTAGGTGGGGTTTTCGTAGCCGTGGTTCTGCATCTTGTTCAGCTGCCGCTCCTCCGGGCTGACCATGGGGTCCACCTGCCGCAGGGGTGGGGTGGGGTGAAGGGGAAATAAAAGGAGGAGGGGGTTAAGCACACAGCATTGGGATAACCGTAATTCTATTAGGAAGCCAGACCCATGGGGAGTTACCCAGAGTGGGGCTGGCTCACAGCAATTCTGATAATGGTGTGGCAAGCAGGGCACCCCCCCCCCCCACCTAGTGATAGGAAGGACCAAGCCTTTTCTCCGCCCCCTTCCTGGGCAGGAAGAGGAAGAGGTTGGTGGAGCAGAAGAGAAAGCAGGAAGGGCAGGAGAGTAGTGGGCTAGAGTGTCCTGAGCTCACTACTCTCTTCATCACCACTCTTTCTCTTCTGTTTCTTCTTTTTCCTTTTCTGAGTTAGGGAGTGGGAGGAGGGCCACCAGCAGTAGAAATGAAGACCCGGCCTGTGTAGACTGTCAATTTATAGAGAATGCTGGGGCCAGCCTCTCAGAACAAGAGGGCTGGTTTTGGATGGCCCTTTCCAACCATACCTCAACAATCCCATGGCTGATGGTCCCATAGGGCTTCCGGCGAACCATCAGGAGGCTGATGATGATCACCATGGCAACAGCCACTGCCACCACAAGGAGGCCGATTAGGGCGCCCCTGTTGATGGTGACCAGAGTATCCGGCTCCTGTGGAGGAAGAGAATCAATCTTAATGGAGCCCACGAGTCAACTGGTACGGGAGCTCATTGCATCACCCCCAAGGTGGACCTCCTCCCATACCAGACCATACAGAATGACAGTACAGGTGTGCCCTGGTATCCCCTGATACTGTATCCATGGTTTCAGTTATCCATTGATACCATGGAGACTGAGAAGCCTATTAAAAAGATAAAAAGGTAAAGGTTTCCCCATGACCGAATGGTCTAGTCGTGACGGACTGTAGGGGGCGCTGCTCATCTCCGTTTCAAAGCCTGTAGAGCCGGCGTTTTGTCCGAGGACAAGCTTCCGTGGTCATGTGGCCGGCATGACTATACGCCATAGCGCACGGAACACTGTTCCCTTCCCACCGAAGTGGTCCCTATTTATCCACTTGCATTTTTAGGTGCTTTCAAACTGCTAGGTTGGCAGGAGCTGGGACAAGCAACGGGAGCTCACTCCGTCGCGCAGTCTTGAACTCCCAACCTTGCGGTTGAAAGCCCAGCAACAGCGGATTAACTCGCTGCGCCACCACATCCCTTCAAAAACCCTATTAAAAAGATAGGGGAACGTTAAGCAAATCCTTTTTTTTTTAACCTTGTTGCAGCAAAACCACTGATGTTCCTTATCTTTAAAAAGGTTCTCCCAGTATCCACAGTTCCAGGTATCCACAGGTGTATCCGGAACAGAAGCCCAGCGGATACTCAGGGCCTGAGGCTATATGCACAGCCTAAATGCATCACTAGGGATTGTTGTAATTCCCATTCACTTTATTTTAACATGTAGCAGTATAGGTCACCCAACAAATCAGTAACCAACAAAACCAATTTGATGCCTGTATGTTCCTCTGCAGTTCCCGCATGTTCCTCTTCAACAGCTGAAGCCTTGGCTTGGATGCCTTAATCCAGAGATTTTTCCATCCGTGTGCTGCAGGAGTTTTGGGGAGGGTCACTGAAGGGTGTAAGCCCCCTAGTCTGGGGAGCCTTGCCAATTGTAAAAAAACCTGATGATGTGCCTTGACAACATTAGCATCTCGGCAGTGTGTCGTGAGACAAAAAGGTTGAAAATTGCTGCCTTAATCAAATGAGAATTGATTGGCACACACTACAGCAGGGTCCTCTTGGGAGTGGCACCAGTTTGATGAAATTAAGAAAACCAGGATAACTGAAAAGAAGATACATTCCTGCCATGGCACAGGCAATGAAGTCAGGGATTGGAGAAGGAACTCGGCCTCTCATCCGTAAAAGTGAGAATTGTGACCTAGCTCGAAACTGACACTAAGATAAAGACTAGCAAGGAACCTGCATGCAATAGGTGCGCCATAGAAAGAAAACTGGATTAGGTAACGATTACATCACCTATTTAATTGCAAAAGTTCAAGACGGCTCAGCAAAGCTTTTGATCCCGGCAGCGTTCATCAGGCGTTCATTGCAGAAATGAAATGGGATTTGTTCACATGCCCAAGGCCTTTTGAGCACAATGATACTCAAGTCAAGGTTTCCAGGCAGTGCCGCCACTATTCAGATGTAAAACTTACATGGCCTCGAACAGATGTTTGAGTTTAAAGAACAGCTTTTCCGCTTTCTGTTCTATTCTACCTGGTTTTGGAAAGCACATTAGAAGAGACAGACGTGCGCCATCCTCCCTGTCGCCTAGGGTGGTCCAAACACGCTTTACAGTGTCCCTTGTGCCAGCCAAACTTTGCTGGCCTAACTGAGCTGGCCTAACTCCAGGTGAGAATTGTGCTTTTATTATGCCTGTGCAGGTGGTACACTTGTATTGCCAGCACTAAAGCCCATAGGACACTTTAGGGCAAGTGTTGCCCTAAAACCCTTTCTGAGCATCACCTGTCCAAACAGCCTCAGCTTGGAGGCTGTCATCACCTGCTTTTACTGAGAACAAAACATGTTGTTAGCTTGGCCACTGGAGGAGCCTTTCCAGTTTTGCCTTTTCCGAGCAGCGTCAGCCTCTGATTTTGCCAAGCCCTCCAAGGACCAGAAAACAGAGCCGCGAAGCTGAACTGCCCTTCCGTCCCCGATTCCCCAAAACCAGAACCAAGGAAGTGAAACGTGACATGAAGCAGAGGGTGACCTCAGGTGTCGACACGAGGACACTCGTCAAAAGGAGAAATGCAGCTCCCTTGGGAGAAATTGACTTTGGGTCTGGGATTTTGCAGGGAAGCGACTGATCACTGCAACTTCTCAGCTTCCCGCCGAGTAATCTGATGCCAGCTATCCTCTTGGAGGAAGAAAAATGGAGAGGGAGAGAGAGCTGAACTAACAGCCTACAACAAACCTGGAGTGGGGGGTGGAGAAAGGCCAAGGTTGTAGTTGGAGTCTTATATTACAACAGATGTACATGCAGGTTGCAGTGTTAAAAGGTTTTTTTTATGTGGAGCTGGACGTCTGCATTGAACTAAGAGAACAGGAGATGGAATAAGAATTTGATGGGCTAGTGCAGTGATGGTGAGCCTATGGCACGCTTGTCAAAGGCGACACCCCACAATGTTTTGGGTGACACGCCAGCATTCGCCAACATCCGCTAAAACTGAGGGTTGGGAGAGTTAAAACAGATAAAAGGAAGTTCTTTTTTACCCAGCGGGTAGTCAATCTGTGGAACTCTTTGCCACAGGAGGTGGTGATGGCATCTGGTCTTGATGCCTTTAAGAGGGGATTAGACGGATTTCTGGAGGAAAGGTCCATCGTTAGTCCAGTTCCTTACCAGCGCACTTACCATATCAAATCAAAAGAATTCAAACGAAAGCCCT